>JANZLQ010000017.1:21153924-21185091 GCA_026212715.1 Elanus axillaris | reverse complement strand
CTCTGATGGGCTCGGCCTGGGCCAGCGGTGGGTCTGACTTGGAGCCAGGGAAGCTTCTGGCAGCTTCTCACAGGAGCTGGCCCTGCAGCCCCTGCCCCACTACCAAAATCCCACCACAGAAACCCCAAACATCCTTCTGGTTAAGATGCATTTCCCTCCATTTGGGTTTCACAGCCCATTTCCCCTGTTTGGATGTAAAGGCCCTATGTCCTGCTCTCAGAGCTAAAGAAGGGATTCCTAAACCATTTTCTTTACATGTCAGAGTAGCAGTAAGAACACCAACCTTACTTATACTCTGCTTCTATAAATAAGCAGTTGTAAGAAAAGACTGGGATTCCTTTTACTTCTTCCTTCTGCTTCCCTGCACAAATCCACAAAGTGTGTAAAGGAAAAAACACTTAATTTTTCTTCATTCATGATCAATTTTCTTTGTGTATAATGTAAATTTTAATGGCCCGTGCCTGTTTCTAACTCTGCATTTTTGCAATACTTCAGCTCAGTGAGGATCCATTTCCGTTAAAACCTGTAAGTGTTACTTTAATGCAAAAAGATCAAAGTAGTTTTCACTTTCCATGGTGTTCATTGACTTATATAAACAGAACAACATCTTGTGTTGATTGTTTTAGTATTTTAGATTCAGGCAGCTAATCCAGAAATAAAGAGACAGTCTGTTATTTTCTTAATAGACTTGTGAGAGGAATTTTACATAGTTTGTTTTGATGTTTTCTTGGTCTTCTCCCTGCCCTGAGTGATATTTCTGTAATGCCCTCAAATATTTGAAACACAAAACACTTAGTGTTCTTTATTTCAAAAGCGTTGTTATTAGATGCATTTCTTGCAATATCTTCAGAGCTTCTTTGTCTTCAAAAGTAAGCATGGATCAATTGTAATATTATTAAAGAGAAGGAAAATTAATGCAGTTCTTTTTCTAGGAACACACTAGGTTTTGAACAGTCTGATTGTTTTCCTAACCAGAACTAGAGAAGACTGAACGGACATCACCAGAGACTTAATGAATGTTTTTCCTGTTGGTGTCATTCTCTTCCTTCTTCCTCAGTTTTAATCTCCTCCTTTCTCTCTGTGGCAGATGGCATTATGCTGATGAAGAGAAGAGATGTCTGGATCTCAACAGCTTGTGCCAGGAGACCAGCAGTGCCTTTCCCTGCAAAACTTATTTTACGTACAGAAAAGAATAGAAGATAATTATTTTTTAAAAAGAAAAGAACTCCAAGTTCAACAGCAAAACTTGCTCATAAAGGACATTGGTACTTCCAAAATACTGCAATGCCTATGTCCTTTTAAACTCTTCCATGGGGTGAATCACTTACTGATTCTGTAGGGCCCTGATTGGGATGTGTTTTATACTGTAGCTGTGGTGCACCGTGGAAGAGTTATTCTGATCAGATAGTCTAGATCAGAGCTTTGCACTTCTCAATGAAATCATTAAATGCTGTAGGGAAGTAGATGCTTAACACAAATGATTAAGGATATTGTTAGGTCAAAAGCCTAGTTTTGCATTAAAAAAATAAAAGCTTTACTTAGCTTTAATAGTAAACAATGAACTTTAAGCCAATGAGACATTTGTGCCAGAGTCTGTTATTGGCCAGCATTTTTATCTGGATACTGCTGAAAGTTAAGTAGTATGACATATCAAATCCAACTAGACATATTTTTTATTAGAAGACAAGCAGTTTTCACATTCAGTTCTAAACATCAGACTTTTAAAGTCTTGTTCTAAATTTTAAGATTGAATTTAAAAAGAAAAAAAAAACCACCAGAATTTACTTTAGACACTGACAAATATTGACATTGAAGATTTAGGTTTGGGGTTTTTTTGTGTTGAGCGTTTCTTAGAAGAAGAAAAAAACTTTAACTCATGCTTTTATGGACAAAGCGTTCCATTTTCAGGATATTCATTCATTCTGCAGATAAAAGCCATTTAAAAATAATCATATGCAATAAAATATTATCTTCCAGAAAATGAAACTTTAACATCATGTATTTTGTAATATGGAACATTAATGGGTTTTTTGAAATATCATTCCCAACCTATGGTAACCAAAACACAGAAAGAAAAAATGTTTTACATTTATACAAAAATGTCATATTTATTTAGCGTATTTTATTGCAAAGGCTTCTCATGCTATTTAAAGCCCCATAACAATGCTAGGTTTTCAAGAGGAAAACCTGGAGATTCTGATGCTGAAAACACAGTAGGAGTTTAGGAAAAAAAACATGTTTCCAAAATGGGCTTGACACAATATAATCTACTAGCTAGTGTTTATGTTCTATTGACTTCTAGAGGATGGAGTGTCAGGCCACCCAAATGCTGTCCGATAACTATCCAGTAGAGACGACTACAAATTTCAAGTGCTGCAGCTAACAAAGGCTTTACTCTATTTCAAATGGCAGGAGACTGAATTCGAGTGGGAGATCTTGAGTAATGTGGCCATGGTATTTTGTTGTGGCCATGGTATTTTGATGTGGCTATGGCATTTTGCCATGCAAGATGTGACCAATGTATGCAGTTCTTTAGGTGATTCTCTCATGAAAAAAGACAAAACCAATAACCTAAACACCAAAAAACCAAAAAACCACCCCCCCAAACCACCACCACCAAAAAAAATCCCAACAACCAAACAAAAACAATCACCCTGCCCCCCAAAAACCCAAACCAAACCAAACAAAAAAATGCAATAAAATCATGTTCTAAGATTTTAATCATCTCAAATGGTCAGGATTTAAGTTTTACATCTCACCTAAAAGATTGATTATGCTCTTGCCAGCAAGTATACTGTATTGATTGAACGTCTACTGCTTTTAGCAGTTAATAAATCCCAAGTTAGCATTTACTGGCTTACAAAAGAGAGAGAGACAATAGCACTGCATATATTAATTGTGTTTTTGAAATTAAATGTCGGTAGCATGTCGGAAAGGTGGAACTATTTTCATTAATGCACGAGGTTGACAGAAAGTTGTGTTAACAAAGTTCAGCAAAATGCCTTCAGTGTCCCTGGGATGTTCATAAAAATAAATTAGCTTGTGAAGACATAGCATGCTTGGGGAAATTCTAACACATGCAATTGTACTTGAATGCAAAGCAAGCCAAGAGGTTTGCTGAAATGATTAACATTTAGCTAGGTTTGGAATATCAACAAACATTTTACATAGCCACAATTTATTGTCATTTTTTAGGTTGACTACAAGTTAACACTGATGCCAATTCAGAGCAGAGAATACTTATTTAACCTTAGTTTTCTTTTGGATTGTGAATGAGATCACTTATTTTTAACTACATGATCTCTGACCACAGACAGCACAACCCAAAGAAAAGTTGCTCACTGATGCTGAATAAATGAAAAGAGACTGGTTAGTACATCTCAAAGAAGTATTCTGTAGAGCATTTGACTATGCGCCTTGATGTCAGTAGTCAGGATGGGAATGGTAATTGTATTAACTAGCTTAATAGAACAAATCTTCCAAAAACTTGTGTCTCTGTTTCAGAATGAGATAAAATATTTTCAGGAAGTAAATATATGGATCATTTGCTAAGCGGAAATCTTACCTGAAGGCTACAACTACGAATCTCAGTCAGCAGGGCTGGAGTTAGCAATTTAAAAGCCAGGTGTCCAGAGTAAGGTGATCAGTGATGCTGTTTTTACAGACAAGACAGATGTTTGGGCAATTATTCATCCCCTTTCTGAAGCATGCATGTAAGGAAGGTGATTGGAATTACATCAGTTGATATGCTGTTCTCTTTGTCTTCAAACACTGTAGCAGAGGCTTAAATGGCTAACAGGGAACATACCTATCTTTACTCAATGTTTCAGTGAGATGACTTTCATCCTGACATGGGTCACTGGTTCATGAATTATTGTAACATTTATTGCAACATATTGCAAGACACATTATTCCACAAAAGTGGATGAGGATTAAGTGACTTCCAGTGATCTGAGCAGGTAGACATCATTACTTTTGACAATGTTCTGACCTGGGTACAGTATCCTCTATCCTTTATCTTCTTTTCGTTCCCTCCTCTAGAAAGTAAAATAGAAGCAAAAATAAAGGAAGGCTGCGATAAACTCAGAGATCAAATATCAAAATCAAACAGCTAACACACAGATAAAATGAGATCAGGTTACCAGGAGTCAAAAAGACCTAGGAACACACCAAACAGACCAGCACTGGAATAGATCCATCATGGTTAGTATCCTAAATAGACATGGATAGAACAGAAATTATCAAAGCTGATTTTTTTGCATTATTGCACTAGAGAATATTGAGTAACAGACTCAACATCAAGAAACTTCTATTTACTCAAACTTCAAGGTACATTTATTTTTGGACACATGAAGCGCCTGACCTGACCAAGAGACTAGATTGTTACTGTTAACAACACCAAAGATAAGAAAAAAACCAATGTATTTAAATGTTGAGGGAAACCTTGCTATTATGAGTGAGAGACAACCATTGACACAAAGATGTGCAGGCAGGAAAGGAAGACAACACACAGAGTAAATTTATACAGTTTTCTTAGTAAACAGGGAATATGCAAAAGCAAAAAAAGAAAAAAAAAACATATACATTAGGAAAAATTATGTAATACTAGACATTTCATCAGCCAAGGTTATGTCTAGAATATATATAATTTCATAACTTTTTATGTAGAATACATTACTGCAGCAAAACTATGAAATTGTGGTCAGCTAGGATGTTCATGTTTTGAACAGGCTACAGTAAAAAATGCAGAAAATTCTGAAAAGAATCCCCTATAACATTCAGGAGCTGAAGAAAAAACGTTACTGACCTGCTAAAATGCTCAGACTATTTAAATTATCTACAACTATAAGAGGTGGCTTGGTCATACTTTGTATGTTCTTTCAAAGGGGGAAAACACAGGATATTGAAGAGCTTTTTAATGTTGGGGTCACAATGAAAGCCAATGGCTTGAAACTGCAACTAAAGTCTTTAATTTAAAGTGAAGCACATTTAGAACATGAAGTTCAGGAAGGAAAAAAAGTAGTGAGCTGAATTTCTGAAGTCCAGTTTGTGTTTGGCATGAGCTTGGGTGCTGAGGAAGAAAATACAAAATTACTGTCCTTTTTAATGAAAAAAACCCTTGCATCAACAAAGTTACATGGAAGCAAATCAACAACAGTGAGGCTATCATCAACTTTCTTACCCTCTACCCCCTGCCCCAAAAGGAACAACAACAAAATGCTTATAGCAATGTAGAAGAGTTTGATGCATTTTTATATGCAAGAGATCAAATTAGCTTAATTTCCCTCCATTCAGCACCTTTGAAGAGATTTTAGCAGTATAATGGCAGAATGCCAGTTCATAACATCCTAAATAGATGGAAAAAATTGCTTGCTGAAAGTACCTCCCCTTCTCTTCAGCTGGCTAAAATTAGCTACCCAGTTTCAAAAAGCTGAAATAAGGTGGGATAAATCCCACCATGAAAAGAATTCAGTGGAAAAAATCTATGAGAAGGGGTATGCTTTGTGAAAAATGTACTTACCAACATGCATTTGGTGTAATTATACTTCACTTTTCAAACTGTAATCATACAGCGGTTCATATAAATAGTAGGTTAAAAACATGACTGATTTAGTTATTGTTATTTTCTTTGGCTTTCATTTTGATATATGTATTGTTAAAATTTTGGTATATTATCTGCATTGAATTTGCATCTTTGGTTAGTTGGCTACTTAGCTTCCAGCACTTTATTGCATTTGGAAACATTCAAGCTTGGAGATATTCGGTACAGTAGTACCTCTACTTTTCCGACATTTTTGTCCTTCCTTCCACTTCTTAGTATCCAAAATCTCAGAAAGAGTAGCAGGAGAGGCACATGCCTGCAAAAGCTCCTCTGAGAGAGGATTAGAAATGGGTGAATGCAGAAATATGAAGTGGCAGAACCATACAGTTGTTTTGCTTATTCTTCCCAAAGCTGGGGACAATGCCAAAAATAAACCCAGGTGGGCTGCACAGCATTGGCTTTGGGAGACGGAGGACTTTAAACAGTTGGAATGTTTAATACAAAAAGGGAACAAATTGGTTTAAAACCTGAAAGACATTTTTACCTCTTGCTTGGGATAAATATATTCCTCCCACCTGGGTCGGGAACTAAGAGAAATTCCCTGACCTGACCACATCTGGCATGTGCTTGTGGGAGAAGTCTTGGTGTTGGGCTGCAGGGAGATGCACAGGAGGCTGAGAGAGTGTGCTGAGAGAGAATGGATAGGAAGTGGAGGGGACGATAACACTATGGTGAAATCTTCTCTTGGCTGTCATGGAAGCTTCCTACAATTCTGGTACTACGTATGAGCATATTTTAGTGAAATAGGAATCAAAGTGTAGAAGATACTGAAGACTGGAAGTCTTGTTAGTATCATGGAGTATAACTGGGAAGGCTTTTCTTTCATCTTTTCAATTCCTGAGATTCTAGCCCTGAATAGTTAAGAAAAAGCATATTTTTTTTCCTTTTAATTATTGTTTCCCTATCTGAAATTCCCACACCTCATCTCCCTTTCTGCTACACTTTGTAGCAGTTCATTAGATTATGTTTATACCAAGACTGTTTGACTATCATGTGTTGGAGACATCTGCAAGGTGGCTTTGAACTTGCTGCTTTCTATAGCTGTTAGAAAGATGGCTATGGCAACACAAAGCTTGCTGTAGGCTTTAAAGTATGTCCTTGAGATGCGAAGGACAACATAATAAACCTTGACTACCTTCCAGATGTGAGTCAGAATAGATGTTAATTTGTCTGTTCATACATTTTTGTTCTGATAGTCACTTGTAATCCCTGTTTACAAACCCAGGTTGGAATAAGGTGACCACTTTGCCCCCAAACTTTGCAATATATAGGAGACTTACCTAAACTTGGATTTTCAGGAGTGCATTAGATGTCATCAGCTATCTTCTGCCATGCAGCCTCAGACAAATTCTCAATCCTATCTATCTCCCATGTCTCTTAGCCTCATCTGCTAAGTAACAAAAAATACCTCAAAGAAGTTATTTTCTCATTCCTCATTCACCTGATGATTTAGCAGTCATTTCTCTCTCACCAGGGAGTACCCCCACCATATTTTGGGGAATGTCTGCAGTGAGTACCTGGTGCTTTTCTTTTTCTTCAACATTCTCCTCCTTTTTCTGATTGCTTTAGGCTCCCTCTTTACTTTTTAGGGTAAAGTGGAGTTAAACTAAAATCTCTCTTATGTGATAAAGAAGGAAATAATTCTAGATGTTAAAATAGGTTGTCAGAAACGTTGACAAGTGTAGATAGAATGTGATTTATGGACCTTTAACTTTTTAAATTAAAATCTTATATCCTTAGGTAATACAGTGGTGCTGGTGTGCATTGAATTCTTGCACTGCATTCCAAATTATCTATAGTACATTAATTTACCATAGATCTGTTTCAGTTGTTTGAGTAAAATGGACAAGATAAATTGAATTAGTCTGAAGTATAAGATTGTGGGGAAAATGAAAGTCCATGAAGACTGTTAGATGTAAGAATTAACTGTTACCACTTAAATGTTACTTGTAAAGCAGAGACATATTTGAATTTGGATACTCTTTTGCTGTCTGATACAGTGGATATCCTGTTCAGGGACACACAGCTTAGGGGATATGTATCATACTTTCCCTTTCACTATGTCTCAAGTTAGAAATGAAAATTTTAGAACTTAAGAGAAGTCACATAATGTTGGGCCAATACCCCATTAGACCTGTATCCCGCCAGCCTCATGACAGAATTCAGAGTTGCATGTCAGAAACCTCAGAAAATTCATATTATGCAACAACCTACCCATGGAGTTATCTTTTGTATCACGATTAATTATGGATTTCCTTATATCCTGAAGCATGACAAACCCAAAAATATTGATTCTTTTAAATTTTAACTTCTTCAAATTCAAATGAATGATTTTTAAGTTTCAGTTTTGAATGTTCTATTCTTACACAGTCTGGGCATAGATACTGCCAAATACTTGGAAAGGCCATTCTTGATATATTTCCCTGGAATGTTGTTAATAGAAAGCACTTAAAGTACTCTGGAAGGCCTTTTTGCAAATCACTTTTAGCTTGGGAGGATCAATATTTTTGAAAAGGGATACGCAGGGAAAGTAATGTTCATTCAGAATTATTTCAGGACCTGGAACAGTTGCTGAAATTACAATTTAAAAAGGAAATTATAAACCATGCCACAGTAAGTACAGAAAATACCTCCTACAACACCCCCACCCCTTTTTTTTTTCCATTATTCTTTTCCCTCTGAAATTTTGGACCTGATCAACCATGATTTTTTGAGCTTTTCAGAGAAAAAAAATAGTCACAGAAAACAAAACAGATAAAAGGCTATCTTAAAGATTAAGATATATTTGCAGTCATAAGTACTTTATATGGCCTTTTGGGGAGTTCCAAAGTCTGTGTCAAGCTATACTATTTAGATGCCTAAGTAGTTACAGATGAAAATTAAAAGTCTTTTACAGATTAGAAACCGGTAAAATGAAATAAAGGCAAAAAAGGGGGAAAAAAAAGTCACAGCTGTATATCTGAGGATTACAGTCAAGATGACATTATTGACCATGCATTATTAGTTACCTGAAAAAGCTAGTCCCTTAGGCTGTCTTTCCAGGGAGCACTTATAAAGGCATTTCACTTCTTAGATGTGTGAAATGGCTTTCCAGAAGTACTTAACTGTTAGCTTCTACTGAAGCGATTCAGGTAATTAGGTTCCTGACTTAGACCTAACCAGTGCACCAGATTTGGGGGATGAACTTAAGTTAAGGTTATTCATCTGAACCAATCTTCTAGTCTAATTGGTTTGATCTTCCCCATTTCCTTGCTTTAGAACAACTATACTGGCAGTTTCATCAGAAGCCTAGACCTACCGTGTTAGATACTTCATTTTCTCCAAAGACAGATGGGAAAACCATGAAAACAAAGATGATTATTTCAGGTATTTCCATATTTTAGTAGGAAAAAATCAGAACAACACTGCTGAAAGAACCCCAAATAATTCAGAAAAAGGGCACGTCTAATATTTAACATTTTTGCAGCTCTTTTTGAAGCCAAATAGAAAGTGTTTCATTATGAAGATGTCATCTTCAGTCAACACAACACATATTAGAGACCAGGATGGAGGGAGTTGAAAAATACAAGAACTAGTTTAGGGGTGAGTTCAGGAGCTACTGATTTATGTAAGATCAAGCAACATTCTCCTATGACATCTGAATACCCATACCCGTCAATTACTGGGGAGGGGCTTTGTTATCTCAGTGCTTGTCTCCTTGATGTGGCTGCAGGAAAAATGAGGGTGAAATGTTTGTAATCTAAACTAGTTCCAGAGATTGCACCTTCTGGAGACCTATAAGCTAATTTATTTAAGTGTAGTGTCTGGCTCATTTATGAGGTAGAAGCTCAATAATGACACTCTGTATATTCTCATCTGCCTTGTCTGGAGTTAAATGAAGAGAATTGTGCCATTTGCAGTGTCCTAGTTTTGGCTGGCACAGAGTTAATTTTTTTTCTAGTAGCTGGTATAGTGTTATGGCTTGGATTTAGTATGAGAATAATGTTGATAACACACTGATGTTTTCAGTTGTTGCTAAGTAGTGTTTATAGCAAGTCAAGGATTTTTCAACTTCTGATGCCCAGCCAGCGAGAAAGCTGGAGAGGCACAAGAAGTTGGGAGGGGACACAGCCAGGTCAGCTCACCCAAATGGGCCAGAGGGATATTCCATACCGTGTGATATCATGCCCAGTATACAACCTGGACCGAATGGGGGCTTGGGGATTGCTGCTTGGAGACTAACTGGGCATCAGTTGGCAAGTTGTGAGCAATTGCATTGTGCATCACTTGTTTTGTATATTCCAATTATATTATTATTGTTGTTATTGTCATATTATTATTATTATCATCATCACCATCATCATCATCATCATCATCATCATTATTTTCTTCCTTTCTGTCCTGTTGAACTGTTTTTGTCTTAACCCACAAGTTTTACTTTTCTTTCCCCCAATTCTCTCCCCCATCCCACCGGGTGGGGGAAGTGAGGGAGCGGCTGCGTGGTGCTTAGCTGCTGGCTGGGGTTAAACCACAACACAGATTCAGACTTTTATAAAGGTCCTAGAGGTACATATATTGATTTCTACATCTGGATTGCTTTGGGTGCATATGTGGGTGCAAGTAGAGCTTTCCATTTTGCAAGCACTCAGCTTCACTAAAGTTCATCCAAGAGCTGGATTCTGCCACTCAGGAACCCTCCACAATGGAAGTGTTGGGGAAAAGAAATCTTAAATTGTGTGAAACAGCATGAAAACTGAAACACATTCTCAAATCAAAGATTTCTGTTTAGGCTGGGAATTCTAAATAAGTGTACGTACACAAAGACACAAAGACACAAAACCAGACATGTGCAACTGTGGCAAGAGATGGAAGTCTCTAGGAGGAATATTGGTATGTTTGCTGTAGAAACTTTTTGTTTAAATTCAAATTTAGGCACATAGGCTCCTTTGGGTTCCTCAAATGCATTTACTTTCTCCTCTGACTTTCTAAAGTATGTAGGTTTTAGGAATAGTGACTCATAAGAGGCCTAAAATGTAGGTATAAATCTAAACTAAATGAGCTGTATCTCTATGAGGTACCAAAGTTCTAACTATATATATCTTTCTGAAAAATCTGGAAGATGAAGCACCTGCCTGTGCTTTGGCAACCACAGAAACTGAGATGCCAGCATTGCCTCTGTTATATATACATATTTTCTCAGGTTCCCTATATCTCATTTTATTTGCTTACAATGTAAGCAATTAAAAGTATCATCTACTTCAGAAATCACCTCCTAACCTTACGTTATTCTGGTTCCTTTTCACCCATACCTTCTCACATGAATGAATCTACATTTTCTATGCTGAAAGGAAGAAAAAACTTCAGCTTCAGAATTGTATTGGGATAGACTTCTTTCTGTAGGAGATGAGGTCTCTCACTTTGAGAGTTGGTTTACAAAAACTAAGTATATATATGTGCCAAGGTGGTCTAGGCTGTGAGAGAAGGAGACAGGTTCAGGGGAACACTGCTTTGCTATGGTCTCCTTCCTCTCACAAAATAACACTTTTTTAAGTAAGGAGGGAGGTATTTATTAGCACAGATCCCACCATCCCATCCTTTTATCAATAATGGTACCCTTCTGTGGCTGTTTAAGTTCAGAATCTCTACCTTTTACATGGTCTGAGTGGAACAAAAGGACCAGTTCTCAACAGAGAATTTGGCTGCTTTTCTGCTCAGGTACCTCAAGTCTATGTACATGTTCAGAATTTTAATGTCTATTATCAGCCAGGGTTAGGCACATTTTTCTCCTCGTCTGTATCTAAAAATGCTGAAAACATCTTGAGAAATGTTTTGCTATTTTACTTTTGGTTCAGAAATTATGCATTGCTTGGATTTGTGTACCAACATATAATGAGGGAACATCACACAATATATGATAACAATAGCACTGAAGTAATGTGAGAAAGTAATTTATCTTTCTGTTTCCACTCTGCCTGTGAGAATCTGAAAATCACTACCATTCCCTTTTGAATAAATATTTTGGTGGGAAACATTCATTTGAATATAAAGGACTGAAGAGTTCAGCTGTTGACAATATGTGCAGAAGTTAGATGGGAGGGAAGAAAGAAATGGAGTACTGATACTTATCAGCAGTATAAACTGCATCTTTTGAATGTTTTGACAGTATTAAAATACCTTCTGTTTATTGATAATCTCTTTGCCAGACATATTTTGTAAGTCTATTGCTCAGAAATGGTATCTCTTATTTTCCATGTCTCTCTCTCTTCCCCCTCACTTCTTCTAAATTGCCTAGCAGCTTGGAGGAATCTGACAGAAATTTCATTAAAGCTTCAATATTTGCCTGTACAGGTAGAACTAATTAAGTTTAGAAGAATTATTAGAAAAATGTATTTTCCTTTTGCCCTTCCTAATGTTGATATAGGAATTAATAGTAATTGATTACAATCTGTGCCCCAATTACATTGAAAATTTCTAACTTGAGTAATGCATCTAACCCAAGCACTTCAAGAACGTGCTAAGGATAAAGGTTCTTTGGATCTCTTGTGAAAGATCAGAAGTCATAGAAAAATACATCTGTCCCCTCTGGCTTTATGTGCTTAAGTTAGCATGAAATTAACATGGGCCTAGATCCTGCCATCAGTGGATATGTATATTGTATAGGAAGGAGAAGAAAGGTGGGGGTCTTCTTGTCTTATATCTGGGATTCCTCAATAATCTGGAACCTTGGTCTTCAGGGAAGGGCCTGAATTCAGGGAAGTGTTCTTCCTTTCCCCAACATTCATGGGCTTAATGTATTACTTTTAGTTGAGTTCCAGTCTGACAAGAAGATAATTTTTTCTGTAGTTATGTGGTTGCAACCTGCCAAAGCCATGACAGTCTTGTCTGATCTGACCTTGTAAGGGTAGGGCCACCAATTTTCTGTGGCAAGGCAGTCCTACAAAGCAAAAAAATGCTGTTACCAGTTTATCCCAGCAATCTTGGCTCTGTTACTATGAGTTTGGCCTGCTAGATTTTAAGTGTGTCCTTTGAAGCTTGTGTTGAATTTACAGTCTCAAAGTAAAAAACACAAAGAAATACATGAGCAGCTGGATGTTTCCCTAGTATTTTGCAGCAAATTCTGGTCTGTTTTAGATGGAACTCCTTGCTGAACATGATTTCCCTGATTTCTAAGGACACCTTGTATTGGCACTGAGAGACACAATTACTCTGCCTGTACCTTGCCTAATTCATATGTCACTTGACAACTGCAGATGCATAAATGAAATTATATTCTTAGGTAAATCAATTTGCAACCCAAGCTGCAGCTCAAGTTAACTATAGATAGACATATAAATGAATCCTGAAAAAAAAAAAAAACCCTCCCTTTCCTCTTTCAGAGGGGAAGTAGATTTACTTTTCTTTCCTAAATTCTAACTGTAGAGACAACCATCCCCTTGTGTGAAAGAATTTCCTGGAAGGAGCAAAAATAATTTAAACATGAACACAGTTTTCTTACAAGAAAACCCTAAAACCTTATACTTGTCATGACTCTGTTAATGTTCAGCTACCTTCCAATGTGATGTCTCACCTGGTCCTTTGAAAGAGTTACCTCTCAAAAATGAGTCAAGAAGATGCTATACTGGGACAAAAAGCTAAAGGGAGTGGTGTTGGTGGTTCATTAGTTAATGCTTTCCTCTCTAAAGTCAGTACTTGTGACTCAGCAGAAAGTACTGTGTTTTAGGTGAAAAGTAAAACAGAGGTCCCTGACCATTTTGTTTCATTAAACATCCGGTGGCACTTTTAACCAGAACTGAGGATGTTAATTTCGATGTTCTTACAAAATTCCTATCTGGGTAATTACATTCTGCTCCACTAAACTCCCCCTAGAGAAAATTTAATTAAAACGAGTTGATGTCTCTCTGGCACAGAGTAGACAGGTATCTGTAACACAAAAGCCACCAGCACAATTGACATAAATTGGTGTTCTTCTGTGGCTGGGAAAGTAAGGACAGAAGTATTACTTTTTCCTCACCAGAAACGGACATTCTGTTTCAGGCACTGTGTATATCCACATTATGCTGGTGAAAATGAAGGACTAATTTTTTTCAATATCTGTCCAGAACTTCTTTTAAGCAGCAGGAACTGAATTCATAGCTCACAGCTCTTTCAGCAGTTAGCTAGGTTCTTAGTAGGTTTTATTACTGTTATAAGTAGTGATTAAATAGATATACACAGGAGAGAAGGATGGGGAAGGCACTTTTGCATGCAGCTGAGAACCTCCTACACAGACATTGAGAAAGTCTTTTACATTAATAAAGAAACACAGAATGACTGGGGCTGGAGGGCAGCTCTGGAGATAGCATAGTCCATACCTCTACTCAGAGCAGGGTCAGCTAAAGCATGTTGCCCAGGACAGCGTCAAGTCACGTTTGAATATCTTCAAAGATGGAGAGTCCACAACCTCTCTGGGCAACCTGTGCTAGTGTTTGACCACTCTCACAGTAAAAAAAGATTTTTCTTATGTTTAAACAGAATTCCCTGTGTTACAATTTGTGCTCATTGCCTCTTGTCCTTTCATTGGGCACTACTGGGCCTGTCTCCATCTTCTTTACTCTTCCATCAGGTATTTATACACATTGATAAGGTCATCCTGTGAGACTTCTCTTCTCCAGGCTGAACTGTCCCAGCTCTCTCAGCCTCCCCTTTTCTGTCAGATGTTCCAAAGCCTTAATTATCTTTGTGGCCCTTTGCTGGACTTGCTCTAGTATGTCCATGTCTGATACTGGGGAGCCGAGAACTGGACCCAGAGCTCCAGATGGGTCTCATCAGGGCTAAGTAGAGGCTAATGAAAGAATTTACCTTCTCCTACATCTTCCAACTGGACAGATCATGATCCCCTGTGTGCTAAATACTTTGACACCAGGTGACAGCAGGCAGCTTGAAGGTTGATAGTGCCTTTTTGGAGGAAAAACTGAGAAACTGAAGGATCAGACAGGCATATTCTCTGGACCTCATATGTTCTGCAAATATTTTGCTTCAGATCCACTTCCATATGACTGTCATTCTTTACTGGTTCTTAGCAATAGCTTAGCCTTTTAAAGCTTTAATTAAACTGTCTCACTAATGGACAGTTAATGATTTAAAAGGAAACAATTCACCAATGTCATGTCCCTCCATTATACAGTACACATTTTAATGGTTTGTACTGAATCAGTTGCTTATTAAGACCTTGAATATCTGAACAATCATACTACACTTTCTCAAAATAACATAACATGATACAATGTGGTTAAAGTAGAGTGACAGCAAGAGCTGTGTCTTGAATGTAAATGCTGCATTGTACCATGGCAAGAAAATGTTCCACAAATCTAGTGAGTCAGACGTAGCCTTGAATTTGGATGGTATTCAGCATAATGACATGGCTCAGAACTAATTTTTGAACAGTCTCTCATCACTCACAGAGCCTACTCAGTCATCTAGAGCCTGTGCAAGCAAAACTCCCAGTGACACCAACAAAGCATTGCCTTAGAAATGAATTCAGAATAGTTCAGGAGGAAAAAGGAAGTCAAAGTCAAATAGAAAAACAATCACTTTAGAAAGCTTACAGCTTCCATCATCATAATATCTCTACACTTCAAAATCTTTCCCCAAAATGCTATTAAAGTATACTGAATGTAGGGATTTTATGAATGGGTGTCTGTTGTTTCCAAGGTCATGCAAGAGAACCGGTAAACAGCAATACCGCAATCCATCCTAGGAGAAAAACCTTTGTCCCAGGATAGAGGAACTTGCAGGAGAGTTGTGGTTTTGTAGTGGTTTTGTAGTACTGACTGGGATGTGCTAATAAGTCATTTTGTACGTCAAATTTTACCATTAAAATGTATCCTTAAAAGTCTGAAACCATTTTGGTATTCAGACTGATTTCCTTATTGTTATTGACAGTAAACTCCATCCTGAGATAAAAACTTTCCTGATATGCACCTAAAACATGCCTTGCTGCAGTGTAAGATCACTTGTCATTCTTTCCTTTTTCAGTTAATTATAATAATTGGTTCTATTGATCCTATGCTTTTTCTGAAAATGTTTGTGCATGAATGACTCAACAATGAATAGCCAGAACCACTCTTCTAAACCAAAATTTATCAGCAGAAGATGACCAAGGATTCGAAATAGATTTATGTAATAGTGAATAATAAGGTGACTAAGGCTACGTCTGCTGGCAAGCTAGCTGTAGTAGAGCATGTCCTCTGGCCATATCTTGTGGGTCAGCACCAGCCAGCAGCTAAGCTCCACACAGACACTTGCTTACTCCCTGCCTCCTGCAGTGGGACAGGGGAAACAATAGGAAGAGCAAAAGCAAAAAAGACCTCATAGGTTAGGATAAAAATAGCTTCATAAGTGAAGGAAGGAGAAAGAGGAAAGGAGAAAAAAAAAAGCAAAAGAACAAAACAAGTGATGCAAAGACAATGACTCACCACCTCTCACAAGCAGAATGATACCCAGCCACTTTCTGGGCAATGTCTACCTTCCCCCAGAAAAACTCTCTGCTATGTTTTTATTTCTGAGCATGACATTATATGGCATGGAATATCCCTTTGGTCAGCTTGAGACAACTGTCCTGGTTGTCTCCCCTCCCAAGTTCTTGTGCATTCCTAACCTACTTGCTGAGGGGGCAGAGTTGGAAAAAGAGAAAACCTTGACACTGCAAGCATTGCTCAGCAATAGCCAAAACACTGGTGTGTTATCAACAGTGCTTTAGTCACAAGAACAAAGTACAGCACCATGTGGAAGAAAATTAACTCCATCCCAGCCAGACCCAGTACACCATGAGATCTCATTCATGCCAGTATATTGTCTTAAGATTTAAACCGGGATGACCACATCCATACATCTATTGGAAATAAGCAGTCAGTTGACCTGCGCCAACTCCTGGCACTGTGCCTGGGAATTGTTTAGATTATCGTAGTGAGGAACAAATGAGCTGGAGATTGCTCAAATAGTTTGGCAAAGTGGATGATAAAGTTCCTGGGCCTGTAGTCTGACATTGTTTAATATCTTGGTATATGGGCCTGAGTCACATAAGTGCTTTTTCAAAGAAAAAGATAAATGTGACCTAGTCAATAGCCAGTAGCCCCCATACTGGGGAATTTTGTGGTTCTTTTTTTATTTGTTTTTCTCTGTTCCTACAGATACTAATGTAAACATATTTGGAAAATTTTTGGCTATCCACTAAATGTCTGGGTTTAGTGTTTTTCTTTTTTCTTTTTTCTTTTTTTCCCCCCTCCAATGGAGATGTCTTTATTTGTCCACATCTTTATTTCCACTTAAATTGAGAGTTAAGGATATTCATTATTTAGCATTTTTCTTTTGACGCTTTTAAATTATAGGAAAAGGAAGTTAGATACTAAGATTTTAACAAAATATAACAATATTTTACTATAAATTGCTGGGATTTAATTTTACCACTTTCTGCTATAAGTGTTTCTAAGCTTTATCACGGGGCTTTATCACAGTTTCTAAGCTTTATCACTGTAAGCTATTGCTAGAAAAGGACTTTATTACAGGACAGTCACATCCCTTACTTTGTAAACAAATTGACTTTCTTACTTGCTTCTGTTTTCTTTGGCAGAGTAATTGTCTGTTACTGCCTTGCAGCAGTTCTCTTGGTTGCAAAGCCTTGTTGCACTATTTTAAATAAAATTGCTGGACTGACCTTTTTGTCTATGACCACGTCTTTATTTCCTTTTAAATTGAGAGTGAACTCTCACATAGGTAAGAGTAATCAAGGAGCAGAGCTTTATTTATTAGCATTGATTCTACAAATAACCTTGTGCAGCAAACAAACTCTACAGGCAATACAATAATTTAGAAATTCTCTTGAATCTTAGAGTCTGTCTGAATCTTAGAGTCTGTCTTTGATTCTTGCTGGTGGTACAAGGAAAAGTGAGACAAAACAATGAGCAGCAATCACTGTTCTGCACCTGTTTGCTCCTTTATGGCTCACCACACAATAATGTAATTTACCATAAGCAGAGAAATCCTCGGGGAACCATTTATAGAATGGGATATGGTCTTAGGCTTTTATGGTTTTTTAAGGGTTTTTTTTTGGAGAGAAAAAAAAAAGTGTTGTTTCATTTTCCCCTCCTCCTCTGCCTCTTGATACCAAAGAAACAGGTTGGCACTAGAATCATATCACTAGTCTCACTTTGTAGACTGTGGGGCAAATTGTAACAGAGGCATTAGAAAACTGGTCTTAGACATACTGCAGTGTTAGAATGGTTCAAATCCTCATCTGCTGCTTCCCAAGACAGTGACCTATTTGTTTGTATGCTGGGCCAACTTCCAAATAATTAGAAGATGGTCTCCTTAAATGTGTCCTTAGTCAGTGGACAAAGACTAAATTCTCCCAGAGAAGTTCAAAAAAGGAAAGGACTGTGATGAGGTGCATCTTTGAAGGACCAGAAGTACATAAATTCAAAACTTACATTGAATCACACTTTAACTGTTTCCTGCGGACAGAGCAAAATAGAAGTATTTCTGCAACATGATGCCAAAAGTGCAAAAATATTTCTCTATCAGTCAGACTGGTGGGATAAAAAAAGGAATCTGCTCCACTTAAGTGTGAAACAGTAATATCAGGAAAAACTGCCCCAAATAGTAATGATAGAAGTGAAAAAGGTTTTTCAGTGCGTACAGCTCTGTATGTCACTGAAGAGATGGTGGGACCATACAAATGGACCAGCTGATGTTCACGATAAGAATGGAAAGAAGCCTGAAGAACTTCAGAAAAGCTTTTATTCCTAGGTAGTAGCACTGAAAATCTGTGTTACGGTGCGATGTTTCTGGCCCTTTGACTATAAGGAAGATAATATTTTGGACATCCATTTTTTCCATCCTCGTTTTGACAAGCTGTATATGAGTTCTTAGTGACAAGACATATTCAGAATATTTGATATCACACTGGTTCCTGTCAGGCTGGATAGGCTAAAAAAGGCATTTCATTACTCCCTTTGGAAAGCAGCACTTCAAAAGAAGTCTTCTAGATGCTTCCTGTGCAAAAGATATATTCTTGATGATGGGGCAAGAAATGTAGGAATATTTTTTTAACACCCAGAAGTACCAGTGATAAGCATAAGTTTTAATAGCATTATCAGAGGAGTAGGGACCACAACCTAAATCTGAATCAGAGCCAAATGTAAATCACTGAAGAAGATGAGGTTAAATCTGGTGACAGATGTGATTCGGCTAAGTGAAAGCACCAATGTTACATAAAGACATGAACCTGCTATGAAAAGCTAGAAAGTGCATCACAACTGGTGACATTTTTGTTTAGCTGGAGATCAGAGTTGGTAGAAGCCCCATTGTTCCTGTAAGAGCAATATTACCGAGAAAAAAAGTGAGTGTCACATATAGGTGACCTTAACACTGAAAACAGAAGAGATGTGTATCAAAGAAGGGAAATAACAGAGAACAGTGATGCCTTTTTGTGCATGGATTAGTAAAGTGAAGAAAAAGAATGATTTATTGCTTCTGCTGAATGTCAGTGGTGTAGTCAGTACATTATGGTTGCACTAACCACAACTGAAAACAGAATCTGAACACTTACAAAGCCCTTTGGACAAGCTTTTACCTTTGCCACTGCTGTAGTGCCCCACCATGTTTTCCAAAGTTAAGAATGTGAAAAAAACAACCAAAGAAACAAAAATCTTGTAGGATTTCTTCTTTATCTGTGCTATTTTGAGAAGGACAAGATTGGCAGAAAGATTTGAAGAAACAGAGACACTTTTTCCCACATCATTTAACTCTCAGTGGAAATGAACTAGGACAACTGATGAGGGGAAAAGTGACCTTAAAAGTAATAAATCTTTTTAAAAAATAATAACATCAGAAAAGTTGTCATAAGACTCTCTTACCCTTCCCATGAGAGACTTTGGAAATTAGAAGAAGAGCTGACCACGACGAGTTGACTGGTCATGAAAGAGAAGAAAACAACCCATTTTAAAATAGAGTCTGAAGACCAGAAAAAGATTAATGACCATGGTACTAAGGAAAAGATGAGAAAGAGAAAATTTACTCACTAAACAGGAATGTGCATGAGAAATATTTAGATTTGGTTGTGCAAAGTCCCAGAGCGAGAAGCACAAGGAACTTGAGTCATCGTTCATGATGTGTCTTGCAAAATCTAGTAGCAGATGAAAACTGGATTATAAACAAGGCAAGCACAGTCATCAGAAGATGTTATAGCTCTGTTTAAGAGACTAAGAAGAATTATTCACCCACATTATGGAATCCCCAAAGAAAAGTGCAGAAGAACTGCATTTGGGAAGGAATAACTCCTTGCACCTATCCAGGCTGGATTTGAGGGGCACCTGTGCACAAAAGGTAGAAGATGGATCCAGGCTTTTCACAGTGGGGCATGATAGGAGGATGGGAGACTATAAACATAAGCTGAAACAAGAGAAGTTCAAAGATGATACAAGGAAAAACTTTTTTTCATCTTTTCCACCTTTATTTATTTATTTATTTTATTTGACAAGACTGTCTTGCAGTGGAGCAGGTTGCCCAAAGAGGCTGTGCAGTCTTCATCCTTGTGGGTTTTCAGTATAAAGCCCAGACCAATCTGTTCTGACCTTATAGTTGATCTCAATGTCTCTGCCAAGCTGAATTATCCTGTGATTCCCTGATTCTGTGACTGTGATATAACTTAATGTAGAAGAATTAATGCTGGCTTTTATATTTTTTCTTTCTTTACTGAGAGAAAGTATTGGATTAATGCAAAGTCAGTTCTTTATATATCCTTGCAAGTATGTGCTCAGCTGAGGTACAGAAAGTGGGACATTTCTGAAAACTTTTGCTAATGAAAGCCTATTCTATGTATGGTTTCCTTTACAGGGAACAATCTAAACTGAGGTGATGGAGGAGATTGCTCAGATAGTTTAACTCACCATGACCTGCTTGAAACTAGTAAAACAGTGGATAGCAGTGTTTTGATCCCAATGGATTTGCTGATGTTGAATTGGGCAAATCCTCTGCCATGCTCCACATGCCATGATGAACACAGTAAATGAGAGGAAAATGTAATGAGGGATAGTTTGGCAAAGCTTAACAAAGATGTTACGTCATTGTTACACTCACTGTATTCTAAAATCACAGTTTTCTCTCCCACAGCAGTGGTATCTTCTGGATTAGATAAGGAAAAATACAGACTGTTCTGAAATAGCCTTCCAGTTTAGTGGCTTATCTAATTCCCTCTCCTCTTTCCTTAGTTAATGGAGCTAACTGGGGAAAAGGCATTCTGCTGGACAGTTTGTCATTCTGGAAACACCAGGTTTGTGTCAACTGCAATACCTGGCCAAAAATAAGGGCAGGGAAGGTAAGAGGAAAGCAGAAAGACAAGGCTTAGCATTGGAGAAAAAGAAGCAACAGATAAGGAAAAAGGAGGGAGGGGGAAAGGAGGTCACAAGGTAGGACATAAGGAAATAGGGAGAATGAGCTAAAAAAGAGAGAAGGGGGGAGGATACACAGCGAGCGATAGGGTTAAGTGCCCCCAAATAAATAAGAACTTACAAAACCCCAAGTGGATTCACAGAGCTTCCACTGTTGCACAGGTGCAGAAAATGAGCACAGCATCAGGTATTTCTACTCTATGTAATTACCACTTTAAGCCTAGAGAAGTATTATACAAAGGAGATAAGTTAAAAATGTTCAAGCTAGCATTTTAGGCAACTTTAAGACACATTTCTAAGCAGTGCCACTAACCTGAGGGCAAGCTAAGTAATGCCAGACCAAAGTTTGCTTGTGATTCACTGCTCACTTAAATCTGGTAAAGTAGCATCCTGAAGGCAGTCTAAAATATGGCCAGCCACAAACATGGGTTAAATTAATCTGGTTCAGCTAAAATGTAGTGCATGAAATAAGAGCCAGTCTAGTCAGTGTATAAAAATATATTATAAACTTTTATGACTTAAAATTACTGGACCTGAGTATAACTCAAATGAGGAACCTCCAAGAGATTTTTACTGCCCCGAAAAAAGTGACAGGAGCATGACGCTTGGGCTTTAGCTGTATTATTCCTTACGTTACTTTTAAAATGCAAAGACCTTAACTCCTGGTTATTACTTTCTGACTGACAGTGAAGAAGTTGGGTGAGGGAGGTATCCTTTCTCCTCCCCTGGCACCATTTACATTCATGTGCTGAGAGTGGCCTGCACAGTGAGAGCGCATCAGATCCCGCAGAAGAGGCATCTTCCATGTTGTGCTGCAACGTGCAACGCACAGCGCTGGCCAATAGTTGTGATATGTGGGACGGCTGCCTGGCGTTCACATACACCACTGGTGCCAGCGAGCATGGCAGGAGCATGCTGTCCTCACGGAGAGGTTTCAAATCAGGACAGAAAGCCTTCGTGGCCTGAAGGTAGCTTTTTCCTTCATTGTGGAAAGAAGCTTTCCTCCTGACACCCTCCAAAAACCCTGTTAGGGAGAAATGCATAGTCTCTGCAAGCCAGAGACCTGATTTTTGCATTCTTGTCAGCTTTCCTGGATTGTTCAGGCTGCAACCCCTACTTCTAGGGCTGCAGGAAACCACTGCTGTAATTCCAACATTAAGAAACAAAGCGGGCAGAAGGCGGAACAGTAGCAGGTGTCTATTCCTCCAGGGAGAGCAAGAGGGAACAGAGGCTGTAAATCCACAATTTTTAATGGAGAGATTATATAATGGTGTGTGTGTGTGGGGGGGTATTACAAAAGGCAGAAGTACAATTTCACATAAAGATTGAACTTCAGAACACTAAGGAGAAAGCAACAGGCTATGAGAAAGCAGGGACTGAAATGAAAACCAGTTGTTCCATGAACTCCAATTTTACAGTGCTCCAAAATGCACTGAGCTGTACCAAGTGGCATATCATCAAAACTGGGAAAAACATAAAACTGTCCGCCCTTGAAGCATGACATGAGGAAATTTTGCAATTATGGAATACTGAATATATTCCAACAAACAAAGTGTCAGGCAGCTTGTCTCCACCTACTTCCCATGCTCAGAATATAAATGGAAAAGGGAACATCAGCAAAAACTGTGGTTGGATACTTTGTTGCTGAAGGCTTTTTAAGCAACTGAAGATTAATCATCCTTCTAATCAGAAGAAGATTGAGGACTAAGGACTTATCACCAAACAACTTACTTGGGGAAATTACTCAAAGCACCTAATTAAATTGATATACTGGCTTACCAGGATGTAAACTTTAAAGTCTGAAACCTTGTAAACAGTACAAAGGTGCTTACCCATTATTCATGATTCATTCCTCTATTGGTGGAATGGATAACAATAACTTTCTGAAAGCACCATAAAAATTACTTTAAAGAGTGTAGTAGCCACATAAAGACCCTTTTCTTTCTCCCTTCACATCATAAATTGCCAGATAAGACACAAGGATTTTTATTAGATATGAAACAGTAAACTAACAGCAATATTTACAGCATTGTACATCTAAAAAACATGCCTTGAGCTCTTTGAAGCTTTGTAATACAGTTATTATTGCTTAAGAAATAATTGCCTCTGCTTCAAAGTTTGCTCAGTTCTAAAAAAAAAATTAGTAGAACATGATTAAGACCCTAGATCTTAGTTCATCTAATGTAACTTTATTCTCTTCACTGAGCTGTCTTTGTAGGAAGCCTAATCATGATGCTTTTCTTTGCTGCTAATAGACAGCAACTGGTTCCAGATCACTCTTAGCATTACTGAACAGGATTTAGGGAGTTAGGATCCTGCTGCAGGTCTTTCATTGAGCAAGTAAATTTGCGTGGGATCCTCAAGTAGGGAATCTTAGGTGAGATTATAAGATTAATACTTCTTCCCATCTTTCTTTGAGAAGGGGCCAAACTATATTACCTGTGCAGCCAAAACAGATGTCTGATCCGAATATAATCAATATTAGTTTGCTTTGAACCTGAACATAAGCATACTAAAATACTGTAATGAGAACAAGTACGTAAGTATTTTATAGCACTGTGGTGGCATAGACAGACACAACATATAAACACTTTACATAACTATTTAAACTGTGTGCCCAGGAAAGGGGCAAGGAAAGATGAATGTAGCTGCTGGTAGAAGACATCCAAATGATGATAATTTGCTAGACAAAGGACACAGAAAGCTCAAGTAATTGCAAACAGAACATCCTGCTGAATACAGGAAGGATGACTGGCAAAACCTAAAACCAAGATAAGCTGCGTCAGGAGCAGATAAGGCAGATGAGACTGCTCCTTTTGGGAGGAGGGCAATAGCAAAAATGTCAGGAGGTGAAAGAAGATAAGTCTGACTCAATTCTGATTTCTCTAATCAATGAGCTCTGAAGTCTGATCTCAGCTACCAAAGTCATCAGTGGCTGTAGCCATCAGTGCTGACTATATGGCTGTGGTGGTATGCACTCCTATTGGGTTTAGGATACAGGTACTAAAGACTAATATTTTTGTATGGTGTTAATGATTAATAATGTGTAAGAACTAAACATTAGCATATGTGCTGTTAATGAATGAATTAATTCAGCAAAGATTTGATTTAAACTGGACTGATTTATCAGTCTTGCAAGCACTCCCATCATAATGATCTCTAATTCCATAACAGCTGTATATTTACATACACACATTGCAAAATCCTCTTTTCTAGGCTTTCCCTATTGTATTTCTATCCCTGGCCAATAATAGGGGAATTTCCTAGAGCAAAGTCTTGCTGTACTTTCTATATCTGAGCATACAATCCAAACAAAACTGTCAGGGCTCCATCACTTCTTGCTGCCACCCTATGCAGCCAAAGACATGATAACACTTTTTGCAAGATATCTCTCATAGTGTTGGTGTTATACAAATAATAAAGATCAGCAGCTATTTATAAGTATGATTCTAAATGATATTCATCCAGTCAGACACAAATGAAAGAAAGACAACTGTGACCAGACAAGCATAGCTGGATTATATGAATTTCAGACATAGAATATCAGTGAAGAGAGACTTGTACTTATAGCCAGCATGTTTGATTATTTTTTTTTCACTTAATTGTCTTCACATTTGGAAGGAAAAAGAAAAAAATAAAGCAAAAAGACTAAATAAATAAAAAAGAGGAATATCTTCTCTAACAATGGAAACTTGCTGAAGGTAATTTTGGGGAAAAATATCCCATTGAACATAAGAGAAATAATAAGATCTTCCTGTCTGTGATATATCCTTGGCTAATAATAGGTCCCCTACAGGAAATTGCACATCATCAATAGTTTTTTACAACTGGATTGGAAAATGCATTGGAGAATATATTCCATAGCAAGTTTGTCTTGGGAGAATGGTTTAGTAGCTTTATTCCATTCCTAACTTGTAAAAATACTGGATTAACATAAAACTTGGTGATTTCATTCTGATTTCTTTACTTCTATACAGTTGATTTTTGAGTTGCTGTTTTTAAGAGTGTGATCTTTAGCTACAAAGATGGATTCTAATGTTGTTTTATCATTACATAAACCTCTACCTAGGTTGAACTATCCTGAAATGAGAGAAGTTGCTATATATACTTTATGATTTGCTGCTATCACCTGGAAAAGGGAGAGAGCAATATTTATGTTGTTTGTCTCAATGAGGGAGGAAGAAGACACATAGGCCTATTGACAAATTAATATTTTTCCACACAGAGCCAAATTGCTATGATTGTAAACGGACTTGGGGTCATTGTTTTGACAGTTTGTGGTTATTGCTTATTCCATCTCTCTGCATGATTTATTTTTTTTTTTAATATAAGATGTGGTAGTATTGAAGGAAAAAGTACAGCCTGAGAAAGCCAACAAGAGCCAAGACATTTCTCAAGGTACATTTATTTTGGGATAGGAAACACAAAAATAAACTGTAACAAGAACAACTTTAGGCTCCAGTCCTAATACACTAGCACCTGTCCAAACCATTGATTTGTTTCTTTCAAAAAATGGAGTCTGTGGCAAATTCATATTGTTCTGTTTGTGACCTTGCACTCAGCTAGAGCTAATTGTCATCATGAGGCTGAAAATCAAACTCAAAGACCCAATTCATGACCTGACTGCATGATAGCCAGCAAAAGAAGAGGAGAGTACAGAAAACCTGAGAAGAGAGGGACATACAGTTCTTCTGGAGATTTTTTTGCAATAGCCCTTCAAGAACAGCTGCATTACTTTCAATACAGGAAAAGCAATGACTATAAACTGACTTTATTTAATTTAGGGTTAGCTTAGAAGGAATGGAAAATGGTGAAAGTTGTATAAAATGTCCAGGGAACTATGGTGAAAACTGATCTATTTTATTATTATCTTAAGTTTTCCACTTAATGGAAGGAAATAGTTGGGTTTATGTCAGATCATATTATGAAGGAAACCCTGCCAACACAAACAAAATCTCCTCTGAGTTGGGAGGTAATTGCACTCCTCAGTCCACACTGTTTTTTTCATAAATGAACACCAAAACCTCAAAATGGTCTCATCTTTGATTACAATACTCCAGGATACAAGGGAAATACATGGACAGTGTGGCTAAGAAGAAAAAAAGATTTAGCTTTTAAAAAAACAGTTGTAAATTACCTGCAACACGTCTAATGTTATAAAAGAGTTTGAATAACTTTTCTCATATTTGAAAATATATCAGGAAATTAAAGCATCTGAGCTTCAGTGACAGTCTCTTTCCTGATCTTGCCTGAAAATGGAAACAACTAAATACCTATGTATATGCACCAATGAAAGAAGATGGTAAAGCAATAGACCAGTTTATCACTTGTTATTTTTTCAACATAATGACTGTAGATTCTCTGCTCACCAAAAAAAAAAAAAAAAACCAGCCTGTTTATTTTTTTAATGATGAGCTGTTACCCAAAAGAAACAAAGTGGCATTCTGTTGACACCATATGGTGGCTGAAAAATGGATTCCATAGTATTCTATTTGTTAGAGTGTCTTCTGAGTTTCAGTATCCATAATTTATGTTGGGGCCTTCTCTGATTGCCAAAATATTCAAACGGCTTTCTCTTCACAGGGTAGCCTGCGTGGGGGGAAGAAGGTTTTCAAAACAGCAGGACCCGAACAATCTCCTACTGCTCAGAGGAGAAATCATTTCCAAGCTTCTGTCCTTCTGGCTGCTTTCATTGTAATAATAATTTACATCCTGTGCAAAGAGACTGTTTGCATTCACAAGAAATCTAAAATAATAAATAAAAAGAAGGGAAAAAAAACCCAACAGCTTATGTTCTTGCATGCTAATACAAAAATTTGTGAATATTAAACATGTTTAAAGTTGCATTGACTCCTAGGCTCTGACGTAAGTAGATAGCTTAGGCTTTCATATCTTAATGGGAAGCGATATGCAGAGGTTATTGAACAGTGCAGTTTCCAAATGATTGCCTCTGCAGCTGGCTTTCATAGAGAGATCCAGAGTGGTTATGGATAAGCAAAAATAATTAAGACATATTTCTCCTGGTGTCTGCTCAGTTATTACTCACTTTTTAAGAGGCAATATTTTAGGCAAAATTTAACTATGATTGTGATTTACAAACAGATATTTCATATGGTCTTAATATGGTGCATGAGCCAACTTGCATTATGTAGCAGGATATGCCTGCTTTAAGTATCAGGTATCCTGGAATCACACTAACAGACTGAACCAGAGGGACAACATCCCTCCTTTCTCACCGCCCTCTTTTCCTCCGATCTATCACAGCTTAGCACTTGCTGCAGTTTGACCAGTCCTGTTTCCCACTTGCCTCTGGGGTGTTGGTAGTAGCACACAGGATGATAAATGACCACCTGAGTATGGGGGGAACTAAGAAGACCAGCTGCACCTGGGTTATTATACTTAGTAGAATAGGATTATAGGAGAAGGAGCCCACCTGTTGTGGGGATCTTCTTAAGAATTAAATTAGACCTATTTGACCCTGAGATACCCTGGTCTCAGAAGATTATTTATCCTCAGGAGTAAAATGGAGATATACAGAGGTTCTATTATCGTTCCTCAGCCTTGGGAAACATTCCTCCTTTCTTGACCCTCCAGCCATCCTGGGCACACAGTTGAGTTATTCCAGCTGAGGTCCGTAAAAGTAATTTAGCCAGTAGTGAATTGGGATCCTATGAAATTGTAGTTTTTATAAAGAAATAGAATGGAAGCTGGATATTCTTCCAGAGCATCTGGCAAAATGCTGCTGACAGCTTTGCTTATTCTGAAGATGTACTTGTTTAAAAAATGACTTTACTCTAATAGAGCTTTAGTGATGTGAATATATATTTCTTGTATTAGTCTGTTTAATGACACACTCTTGGAAGTTCCGTCAGTGTTTAAATCTGACATATTCTCTTCCAATACAAAAGAAAGAACTGTTAGTCTCTTGTATGAAGTGAAAATAGAACACTTGTGGCCAAATTAACTTATTACGTTCTTACAAAAGCATTATATTTAGGGGGGATCTTGAAATTATAAAAGTAACTGTATTTAGTCTGAGACAAAAATGATGAAAATTATGTTAAAGAATTATTTTTACTTGTGACATTCCAGATATAATAATACAAATATAATACAAATAGTTCCAAAAAAAAAGGGTCAAAATTTCAAGCAACAGCAGATCTAAACATCTACAAATTACTTTGTAACTTATTTGAGATACACCTCTAGAAAGATTTATTCTGCCTTAAAAGCAATTCTCCAGACAACCTGAATTTAGGGTCTCAGATAAATTTCACTCATGTGGGCAGCTCCGTTAAAGTTATCTATGCGAGGAAGAAGATTGGGTCCCCAATATTCTCACTGGCTAATGACATTACTAAATGAATTTCCTTTATTTAAGGTTCCATTTCCCTTTCAGGAATATTGCCTTTTATGTTGAGTCACAATTACTAGTCTTCACCTTTATTTTTGTATGTAATTGCAATTGAGGTCAAGCCAAGTTTACTCTCAATGTGAAGATAGAATCATTACTGGAGAGAAGGCTGAGAAGACAGTCTGAAACTGTTTTTAGCCCAAGAGTGATGCTTGTGAAACTCTACCATAGAACCCTTAGGAAGCAATAAGATTCAGCTTCAGATTAATTTAAGTGTCCACAATGTTGGTGTCAAGATGTAATCTGGTGTCTAAGCTTCCAGTATATTTATTGGGGTTCTCAGGTGGGTTTCAGCTGCCTAATATGGGTCTCTGCAGCTGTTTGGGCTCACATGTGTGTGATGTCTGCATAGGGTTTATGGGTATGGCATAGAAGATAGGAGAGATCTACATCCTTCCAGAGCAGCAGGTGGAGGCTAAACAAAATATGAGCATGGGATTCCCCTCCTGGCAAATACAGTCAATGGAGTCTAGAAAGCTGGTTATCATGCCTTCATAGCAGAGACACAAATTTTATTAGCTGAACTGCTTGGCAGGATCCGTGGACTGTACTGATGAGCCCTCCATTCAATAAAATGGGAGATGAGACAGTTAATTCACTAGTAGAAACTTAGGTTTTGTTCAGCTGCCTAAATATAGGCATTTACTGCCATTTGAGATCCACATTTCCTATAGGAGGTAGAAGTAACTCTGATAGTGTATAATGTCTGAAATAGCACTAGGTGCCTCTGTTTACATAACAAGTTTGAGTTTATGGAGTCCAATATAAGAGTTTACATGCAAACACTTGGTTTGGACTTTGAAGCTGAACCCCTACCACCCCCACAAATGCAGATGTCCTTTGAGCACATGGTAAATTAAAGTTCTGACAATATACTTTTTTCCTTGTTGATATGGACATTTTCTATCTTTCCTTAGGATGTTGTAGTCACCTAGGTCTGTACCTATTTACAGATATTTGCCCAGTCAACAAAGAAACAACAGAGTACAGTTCATTGCAGGTAACTGCAATTGTGTTTTACTCACAATCTGGAGATAGATTCATTCCTGTAGAGAAAATTCAAGGCAAGCAAAATAAGGTGACTATGAGAGGAGCTGTTATCCCAGTGAATGAGGAGAAAGAGGTATCAGACAACAGTTATAAGTGGAAAAAACTCATTGGTCAATGTAAGGAACTCACTTTTCTTGGCCTTTCTGAAATCAGTCCACCTCTAGTCAAATAATCTACAATATTGTGACAAAGGTAATTCCTCATTCTACTGCTTTCCTGTACCAACCCTCTCTTCACATTTTTCTTATTCTGTTCTTTTATTGCATTCAGCATAAATCTCTTGCTTTTTTTCTGTTTTTTTTTTTTGTTAGTTTGTTTTTGTTTTCTTTGTTTGTTTTTTTGTGGGTTTTTTCAAGGTCTTCCCAGTCATATAAAGATCATCTAAGGCTTTCCATTTTCTGTCTTGATACCACTTCTGATCAATCATTGACTTTACAGTTTTGTCACACTTTGAGCAAGCACTTCTGTGAAAATTACTGAACTGCCCTCTCAGTCTGTATCACTCTTGTTCCTTGGACTGATACTTAAAATTCTTTGCCACCATTTCTAAAAATCCTGGCAAGAGTTAGACTGCTAATATGTTGGGATAACTGCATATCATGCTTTGTCTCATGTTACACCTCTATTTGTCTGATTGTTGTCTCATTCAAAAGTACAAACACTTTCTTCTTTGTACACAATGTCTAAACACAATGGCAACCTGCTTCACACTCAGGGGTCCCAAATGTTATAGCAGTAGAAGTAATAAAGAAATGAATTTACATGCTAACTGAAGAGCTGCCAAACTTTGCTTGCAAATATGCCAGAGGAAGAATCAATGTTTACCTTTTAAAATATATGTCTCAAAACATACATTAGTACCCATCTAAATCACGACTGTGGATCTGTTCAACTTCAAATTCTTAAGTAGGAAGCACTTGCTGAATTTCTTAAACTAGGGGAGTACTTTGTTCTAGAAACCAGGAGGAGAGAGTAAGAGAGATCCTCACTGCTTTATGTTCAGTAGCTTGATAACTAGAGCACTTGTGGGTATATACATGTTGGTAAAAATGACCATGATCATATAAACACGCTTGATATATCTTTGAGAATCCCATGAGATTGTCAGACAAGATTGCATCCATTTTCAAAGAGATGTAGAGGGACTATTTCAATTATCCATATGTGATGGGTTGACCCTGATTGGACGCCAGGTGCCCACCAAAGCTGTTCTATCACTCCACCCTCCTTCACTGGACAGGGGAAGAGAAAAAATATAACAAAGGGTTTGTGGGTCGAGATAAGGACAGGAGAGATCATTCACTAATCACCATCAAGGGCAAAACAGACTCAGCTTGGGGAAAATTTAACTCAATTCATTACTAATCAAAACAGAGTAGGGTAGTGAGAAATAATACCAGATCTCACAACACCTTCCCTCCACCCCTCCCTTCTTCCCAGGGACAACTTCACTCCCAGCTTCTCTACCTCCCTCCCAGCAGCACAGGGGGACCGGGAATGGGGTTTACAGTTGGTTCATGAAACATTGTTTCTGCCCCTTCATCCTCCTCAGGGGCAGGACTCATCACACTCTTCCCCTGCTCCAATGTGGGTCCTTCCCATGGGCTGCAGTTCTCCACAAACTGCTCCAGCATGGGTCCCTTCCATGGGCTGCAGTCCTTCAGGAGCACACTGCTCCAGCGTGGGTCCCCCACGGG
>JANZLQ010000017.1:21085064-21108265 GCA_026212715.1 Elanus axillaris | reverse complement strand
TCTAGCGAAGAGGGGGGGGAGTGATAGAACGACTTGGTGGGCACCTGGCGTCCAGCCATGGTCAACCCGTCACACTAGGCTATGTATTCTAGACCAAACTCAAGTTTTTCATCAAACACTTAATTGCTTCCCTTCTTATTGCCACCTAAAGTCAGGAGAACTCCACAAACAACTTGGTTGGTTTTCATTAAGGCATTCTTTTAGCTAGTCTAACATAATAACTACCAAAAAAAGAATAATAATCTTGCTGTCACAATCCTTTCAGCTGCTGTATATCATGGTAAACAACATTTCTTTCCACTCACTTTGCTGTCTACAAATATATTTATCTGTCCTTGGTTGTTTTACATGTAGATCATGAGCTCTTTGTGGCAAGGAGCATCTTTTCTGTTTGGGTTTGCCCAAAATTTACAAAGAAGATACTTTTTTCCTACTGGAGGCCTGAACCAGGATCATAGTGCAAATTAATAATTCTTATAATGTTAAAATACATAGTTCTACTTTATGACTGGTGTTTCTATATAAGGCAAATCAAAGCTGCTTCTAAAACTAGAGTAGTAATATCTAAGTCTATGAGGAAGTTTGAAAAAGCTATTAAGATACTCATAATGGAATGGCATTAATGCCACAGCAAATTCACTGGTATCTTTATAAATACATATATATATATATATATATGTATAAAACCTAAATATTTTGGGGAGTCTGAGTTTGTTCAGTGTGTGCTATACTTAAGTTTTCATCCATTAACAGCTCTGCTAGTACAATTAAATGATGACAATCCATTACTTTTTGCTGTATGTCTTGAACTGTTGCACAACAGTAAGAATATGAAAAATTAGGTTGGTGTGAATTTGGGTTTTTGTCTTATATACAATATCTGTATTAAAAAAGATTTTTTTTTTATGTTCTTAAAGACATAATAAAGGTTACCCTGTCATCTGAAACCTATTCATACTATAACCTGACTCATTTAGTTGTATGAGTAGGAAAATATTCCTCACTACTAGTTTGTCATGCAAAAATAATTGAATTAAAGCTGCTTCTAAAAAACCCATGAGAGGGAGGTGTCAGCATTTTGTGAAATGTGAATGCTTCCTTGAAATAATAGGCATGTCAAACTGCTGTTTCCAGTGAGACAAGTTATAGATAAAAAGCTATCCTGTAATATGTCACTGATAGTCTTGGCACATTGTGCTGGAGCCCTGATTCATTTATGTGTGTGTATATATATATATATATACATATGTGCTAAAAAAGAAGGGCTTGACCCTGATTTTACTTAGCTGCTTTCTTTGATGTTACCTTGAATTTTCACCGCCATAAAGAAAAATTGATTGACCCTCATGGTATTACTAACAGTGTTTCGAGTACTTTCATGTATGAGTCATGTGACATGAAGATTTTGGCACAGCTTTAGTCTACACACACTACTGGTTTTTGTTCCCTGCATTTTGGCATTACCAGGGAGTCTTCACAGATTAAGATTTTCTCAGTTATGTGTATTATTTAAAATTATTTGCCAAATACATTCTGCAAAACATTTTGATCTAAAAAAATTTGCTACAGATGTTTTTTTTTGTGAACATTCTGGCTATGAAGTACAATTGTAATTGGATTGGTTTTGATTTTTCTGACAAATCATGTGATTATTTTTTTCTGACACCTTACTGTATGACAGTTAATTTAGTTTCTGATTAGAAACATATGCCAGAAAATAAGTTTAACATAATATTCTTCTTTGCAAGCTCTTTCCATCAACATTACTTCTGGTGGGCACATTTACTAGATTCTTATATCTTTACTAACTTTGGATAGCCCTTTATGCTACCCCAGCCTTACTTGCCTCCATGGGAAGGCGTGTGGAACGTGACACTAGTCATAATGAATGAGTGCATTCCAGCTCTTAAGAGCTGCAACTTGTTAAGCATGGCATTTTCTGGTCTGAACAGAAACTCTGGGAGCTCAGCTCTCTGAGGCCATATAATAAGGGAACTGGAAATACAGGATTTGTATGACAAGGTAGCCAGTATCTAAATGAAATTGACTGTGGATTCTGTGGTAGGATGCTGAAGACACACCCAATGATGATTCTGCTGTTTCAAAACAAGAAACATGCAAACATCCTAAGCATGTAAAAAAAAAAAAATTGTCTGGTGGATGCATAATCACACACACACTTGGAAGAGTTGTTATGTTGATGATCTTTGTCCTACTCATTCTGCTCATTAAGAGTCCTTAGGTATTGAAATGAGATTTAAAGTTCCAATCAGATTCACCATAGCTTTGTTTAATCTTTACTGACCTATAATAGAAAAGCAAAAGGGACAAATATCATAACATGTAAAAATGTTTCTCAACTCAGTAGTAACCATATTGATTTAATTCATCTCACCGGGGTACTACTATAATGGCACAAAAAGTGTTGGAAAGTTCAGAGGCATTAATCTTCTTATCTGTGCACTGAAACTCACTCTGAAAAGATAGATGAAGGAGGGCTGATGAATGCTGCTTCATTAGGAGAATTTTAAAATGCAATTTGTCTTCATGAAAACGAGGGATTACACATTTCCAGTTTTCTCCTGGGCCTGCTAGAAATATTTTTAAGCAATAACCTTTGATGCAAAATAGTCTTTATGGTAGGACAGTAATTATTATAGAAGAGAGGTATGTCCTGGTCAATCTGTTTGTGAATCACAGCAGTGGAAAATCTTAGAACTGCAGATTCAAATTTCCTAAACATGATTAGGTGATATTAGAAAGAAAAATTCCCTTTAACTAACTAGGGTCTATGTTCAGTAGATTATGCAGAAGATTTTCATAGTGCTTAAGGCTAATGGTGGAGGTGATGAGCTAAAACTTGATTAATCCTCAAAATTTGAGGAATCAGAAAGCTTTTTCCTAACAGAATATTGGATGTTAAAATAACATTCTAATAGAATACTCTTGCTGTTACTCACACCTTAATTCCAGACTACCTTGTATTGTCTAAGAGTTTTAGGACAGGACTGCATGTTATGGTTTAGCTCCAGCCAGCAACTAAGCTCCACACAGCTGCTTGCTCACTCCCCCCTGGTGGGATGGGGAAGAGAATCAGAAGGGTAAAAGTGAGAAAACTCAGGGGTTGAGAAAAAGATAGTTTAATATGTGAGGCAAAAGGTGTATTCGCAAACAAAGCCAAACAAGGAATTAATTCCCCACTTCCCATGCACAGGCAGGTGTTCAACCATCTCCAGGACAGCAGGGCTCCAGCACACATAACGGTGACTTGGGAAGATAAACACCATCACTCCAAACGTCCCCCCTTTCCTTCTTCTTCCCCCATCTTTATGTGCTGAGCACAATGTCCTACGGTATGGAATACCCCTTTGGTCAGTCGGGGTCAGCTGTCCCACCGTGTCCCCTCCCAGCTCCTTGTGCCCCCCCAGCCTCCTCGCTGGTGGGGTGGGGTGAGAAGCAGAAAAGGCCTTGGCTCTGTGTGAGCACTGCTCAGCAGGAACGAAAACATCCCTGTGTTATCTATACTGTTTTCAACACAAATCCAAAACATAGAACCATACTAGCTACTTACTACAAAGAAAACGAACTCTATCCTAGCCAAAACCAGCACACTGTGCAAAATGTGGAAGAAAAAAGGAACTGCAAAGATGCAGATAGGACATTTGGAAACAGAGACCAAAACCTGACTAGGCAAACACATTTTGCTGGGATAATGAGGTTTCAAACAAGTCCATTGCCAGATTGCTCATTTCCCGCCTTATCTTGTATAGTCCTTAAACATACAGGGATTTGAAACCAAAGCCATTGAGGCCAATTGACAGATTCTCATTAATGCAAATATGTATTAGACTAGAACTTATATTAAAATTTAAGAGGAAGAGTACTGCCCATGTCTGGCATGATGAAAGCACCCTGTTTTCCTCCTTTCCTACACTCACTTGGCTTTTCAACCTTCTACTCAGAAGCATCCTTTCCGCATTACTCTGTCTGATCCCACTTGCAATGCTCTATAATACAGTTACAGAGAAGGATAAGGTTAAGAGAGAGGGAACTAATCCAACTCCTCTACTGGAGTTGGCTTTTATGCCCCTTTTCTGCAACCTATCTTGGGGGGGGTTTATACCTTTTGCATGGTCCCTTTTTTGTGTATCAATTCACCCCAAAATTTATTTTAGTCTTCTGCTAAAATTCTCAGTCCTGCTGCTTAACAGGATGGTTTACTCTTAAAATAACACACCAGCTCTGCTTGGTAGCTTCCCTACTCGTGGTGCCTTCCCAGGGCACTTTGCATAACAATTCCCTACAGAGGCTGAAGCCTGCTCTTCTAAAGGCCAGAGTCCTAATGCTGCTGCCCAGCCTCCAGCCTTCCTCTTGATGTCAACTCAGTTTGAACCTGTTGTCCATGACCACTGTCACCATGGTTGTCCTCATTTGTGAGCAGCAGGTCAAGTTCATCATTACCCCTGGTTGGCCCCTCAAGCATTCATGTAAGGAAATTGTCACCAGTGTGTTCTAGGAGCCTCCTGAACTATCTACCCAGTCCTAAGTTGTCTCCTCACAGATGTTCAGGTGGTTCAAATTCCCTTGTAGTATGAGGGCCTGAGAGTGGGAGACTGCTAGAGTTGTTACAGAAAGTCTCCTATGCCCTCGTTGTGAGGCCCTCTGCACTACACCCCCATCTCAACATTGACTTCATGCCACTTAAGTATTCTCCAGTTCTGGAAATCTGGCCTCAAAAGGTCCAAAATTGCAGCAGGTTGATTGCATTTTACAGTTGATTTCAGTGGGCTTTGAGTCAGGCTGCTTGAGACGTCATTAACCGACTGGAGAAATGAACCTGCCACACATGGTGTGTTTCACGCGACTGTTTCACTTATCTCCCCTTTACTAAATTCTTCCTCTGCACCCCCACTCCTAGCACCGCTCCCCCAATGTTTAAGCCTAGGCAGTGTTGGAAAGTAGGTGGGAAGGTACTGCAAAAATTAATTTAAACTTTTATATATGGGAAATGGAGTGTAGTATTGAATCTGCAAAATTGTTCCAGGCCTAGGCAGAAAGAACCTGAAAACAAGACATAAGCAGCCATGCATAAAATGTTTGAAACCACAGAGGAAATAGCCGACAAGATGAGTGGTAACAAGGTGAGCAACATATCAAAGTGGAAAAAAATCCCTCTAGAGAAGACAAGATGGATGAAGGAAGCAACTTACGGTATGTGTGAGAGCGTGTTTAATATACTCAGCTGTGTAAGACCTTCAGGGAAAAGATCACTGGAGCTATCAGAAAATTCACCGTCATTATGGACTAATGCTTCTATCAGACAAAGGACACTGGTGAAATTATGGGTGTATATGCTCCCTTTCCACACAGTCCATAAAGTCTCCCTATAATGTAGATTAGCTGAATCTCTCAGGTCTGGAATCATCCAGGGAGATAAGGAAAATGTAGCACATGCAGGAGCTGACGATCCACCTATGGAAATGCTGTGGTGCAGGTGGGGCCATCTGTCTGTCCATTTGCAAGGAGAAAGGCAGGATCAGGGTAGTAAGACTTACACAAAGTGGAAAGAGGAAGCCAAGTGAAGGACAGATCTCTGCTCTTCTTCCCGCATTTCAATCTAATACTATCTTCTGTGGATTGTCTAAAGCTTATGACTTTTTTGGATAGGTATGCTCAACAGTACACTGCATAATGTCTTCCACTAGCACAATCATCTTCCTGTCTGGATTTCAGCTTCAGAAACTGCAACGACTATGGCATCAGCCTGAAGTCAGTGTAAGCACTCTAATGTTTGCTTTACATCAAACTATGTATGTCTCATTTGCTTTGATTAGAGGCTGTTTCAAAGCTCCCAAAGTTTGACTGTTTGTAAATCCCCATCTCTGCAATGAGGTAACAATTTAATGAAGACAAATATGTACTCCTTGCTAATTAAAAAAATAAAATCCAGAGCCTTATTCGTTGTAGATTATCTTTTTTCTCATAATTTAAAAGGGCTGATTTAGAAGTAAGGCAGGGTAGGAAACATCTCACCTTAATGTTAGCTACATTGAAGAATTCTGTTTCTAAGCTAGTCAGGAAAAATTCAGTCAGGATATTCCACTCTTAAAATAGGCAGCTAAGTGTATTGGGTCTGGCCATGATGGAGTTAGTTTTCCCCATAGCAGCCCTCATAGAGCTGTGCTCTGCACGGGTAGCTAGGAAGGTGTTGATAACACGCCAGCATGAAGGCTGTCTCTCCAGCATTCCCCCCTCACTAGGGGGGGAGGACAAGATCTTGGGAAAGGACATGGCCAGGACAGCTGACCCAAACTGACCAAAAGGCTATTCCATACCATATGACATCTGCTCAGCAATAAAAGCTAAGAAAAAGGGGTGGGGGGGCACATTTGTTACTACGACATTTGTCTTCTGGAGCAACTGCTACATGTACTGACACCCTACTTCCCAGGAAGTGGCCGGACATCATCTGCTGATGGGAAACAGAGAATAAATCTTCTGTTTTCCTTTGCTTCTGTGCACAGCCTTTGCTTGTGCTTTATTAAACTGCCTTTATCTTGACCCATGAGGTTTTTTTCCTTCTTATTTTCTCCCTCACCTTGTCCTGATGAGGAGGAGAGTGGTAGAGCAGCTTGGTGGGCATCCAGCCAAGGTCAACCCACCACACTAAGTTAAATCAATTGCTCTCCAGAAATGATGATTTCCCTCTTCATTACAATGTGGATCAAGATTATTAGTAGGTCCCAATACAAGGATGTCATATCAAAGCAACTGTGAATCCTTAGAGTAGGATTTAATTTGAGATTGAGATATCTACATTTGGGTGTCCACCACAATTAAGTGTAAACAAGTGCTAGAAGTCTGAACTCCAGTAAATGAAATCAGTGAAGTCTGGAGAGTGATTCATCTTAGACCAAAGGTAAGTAAGATGTGATTTAGTTGCTGAGATGCCCTGAGGTGACTAAGCACCACATGGGGCCAGCAAGTCTGACACATGACTTACGGAAGACCCGTAGCATTCTGGTTTGACAGCTGGAGGCCATGTAACATATCCCATGGTGGTAGTATAAAAGTGGACACTTACGTTCAGGAAGCTGAATCCTGCCCTAATGTCCCCCTAGAAATCTATATACGGACATTTTAAAATAAGAATTTTAATCTCTGAGTAAAACCTCCCTCCCTTACTTAAATGAAGGAGATAAATCTCGCTTTAAACCACCAAAATTAAAATTAAGAACACAACCTTGATTCTAAGCTTGATCATATATGCTCCTATGCTATTTTGCTAAGATTACAGTGTATTCCTTATAATTTTAGCTTAGGATATAGGTTGAAAGCCAAAATAACACCTATATACTTCAAATTAAATTTATATGTAATTCAGATATCTAAATCCAAAGCAATGACCTCATAAATCTCCTCAAACTGCTTAGATTCCTGCAATCTAAGACAACATCTACCTCCAAAATACACTGCTAATGACAGTCACACTCTGAGACACAACAAATGTCCTGATATCACAATACAAAAAAAGCAGAACAAGCATCATTTGAATTACAATGGCAGTGGTGTGCTCCCAATCTTCATGTGGCAACCTACCTCTACAAAGCATACAGTTGTCAGAACACTCTCCTAGGAAATATTGCCAAAAGGACAGTGAACAAGCTGAAAATTCATCTGCCTAAAAATGCTTTTGGATTTTGTCAATGGGTTTTTCTTGCTCTGCTCTAGATTGGCTGCAGGCCCTCCATGGTCCACATATTGCTTACCTTCTGTCCATATGGCTGCCCTGTGGACAGCTTGAAGATTGACTATAGACAACTTTTCCAAATAGTCCCACTGGCTTGTTAGTGCAGCAGTGTGTTCTACCGTATGTGTGCCCTGGTGCTCTGGAAAGAACCTGGACTTTGCTTCAGGCTTGCTCCATAGAGAGAAGATGAATCTAATCTTTAAAGGTGGCCCCAGAGCCACCGATAAGTAGCAACATAGTCAGAATGGCTATCTAGTGTCATTTAGGACTCCCTGGAATATCCCAGACATCCACACAGGGCTGGCACACACAGTACAAGATCGTACCATTCCTGACCAGCATCCGGAGGACAACTGGGAAACTTCATCACACTTGAGTAAGAATATTAGATCTGTCTGTTCAGGCAACCATATCTCAAATGACCACAATGTTTAGAAGAGGTGGCATGTATCAAATTAACACATTTATCTGAAGTTGCTATAGCAAGATGTCAACAACATGCTGTGATACAAATTCTCTGTCTGTCCTGTCTCATACTTAAAATGGCCGATCTTAATATATTTGCTTCTGTCACTCCTGAGAGAACATAACAAGGTCTACTAAGTTTTTTTGGGCAGAGAATGATAAAATAAAACAGAAATTTTAAAGCTGATGTCACCACTAGCCTTAAATATGATATAAAACTCCTACACTTGGGTACTTACAAGGCAAAATGAGAGAGGTGGGCAGATCCCAGTATATTTGAAAAGTGTAGATATAACTACAATTTAATATAGAAAATATATGAACATTGGAATAATTTAATTGAAAAGTAATGTAGCTATCATAAACTAAGAAATAGCACAGCTGGAGGATTTTAAAAGTGATTTGGAAGCAAAATCCTCTCATTGAATTAGAGAATAAAAATCCAGTTAGGGACCTTGTAGAATAGCAAAGCTGGTACAGCTTCTACAGCTAAGGGCCTGTCAGCATTTCCATTACAAACCAGTACTTTCTGGGGATTATATTTCATCCAGAAGAGTTTGATGTGGGATGAACTTGGGATAAAATTTCTCAGCCTTTCAGTAATATAATAGTAACCCTATTATAATAAAAATCTGTATTCACTTCATAACTGTTGACTCTGCTGTATGGCTACATTATACATTTTGATATAAATATACCTGAGCTAATGCTGACCTAAGGAAATATGCCCACATAATACAGTTCAGGTAAAGCTTTAAAGGCAAAATAGCTCCATCGGTGTGATGTTATGCCCAAGTTAGCCAAAACTCTCAGCCTTGTTTATTTTCTCAGGTGATTTTTTTCACCAGGGATATTTCCATTCTGTTCAACACTCCTAATTCATCTCTGCAGCTCATCTGCATTGCTCCTATTACTGATGAGATAAAAGGAACAAAAGAAAGGTAACAGTTACATCAAAAAGCAAGTCCTGGTCTGTTCCAGATCTGGCTTTGGCATTACAAGGAAAAAAATAACACAAAACAACAAGAACTGTGAGATAATTCCAATAGTATCTTAATATTCTTTAGTGTTAAAAGGAATTAATAAAGGTAAAACTAGTGTTCTTCTCTTTTGAATTATGGTGCAGACTTAGAAGCTAATTGTTAATGGATCATTATTCATGACCTAGCAAATAGCTTGGTTGGCTTGGGAACAGCTTCCAGCCTCCATAGCTTTGGGACAGCTCTGTCATGGAGCTTTAATACTGGGGAAGCAGGGTTGCACAGATCATTATTAAGGACAAGAATAGACAATATTTTCAAGTATTTCTCTTTAGAAACAGAGATAGGATATGGGAACAGGTCTATGGGGAGTCTATTCTCTTTGCTAAAGGTTGTAAGAGTTTAAGGTCCTATGTTCTCATTTCTTTCGTGATTCCTTTGTCTTCTAAAGGTTGCAACTCTAAAATTTGAAAATCTATCTAGAAATTTACTTAGGATGAAAGTTGAAAAGGAGAAAAAGATAAACGGACTAAAAAGAGTAGGAAGACCTAAATGCTGAAAGCGAGGAATTTCTACTGATGAGGTAAGTAGATGGATGGTAAGATGAATGCGATAACTTTAGTACATTCCTCTTTGGGGAGCAGAGTAGCTTGCTGCAGATGCATGACACAACAGAGAGGAAAAAGTTTATTTTTTTAGTTTTTCTTACTACTATCCTACAGACTAACACAGAAGTAAACTGCTTTATCTCTGTATTCGTTTTATGTACTGGAGATGGAATACCAAATCTGATCTTATGGTAACTCATTCATTCTCTTTTGGGTTGTCCACATTAATTTTTCATATATTTTCCTTTCCAGCAAGTATCTTCATCTCATGAGTATATATGAAATACTGCTAGCTAATTGTTACCAGTTTTCCCAAGCAGAAAAACAACTGCCAATCAGGGTTGTCACAACTGTTACAGTAAACAACATTTAAAAATAAACATAGTTCAATTTCAGACAAAAGATCTAAGGACTACAAATCTCTGAGGACCATACAATCTTTCTGAGGTCAACAAAATAGTAGTAACCTGGACTATATCAGCCACGAAGTGGTCTCATCTCTGACTTCAGTTCTTATGAGCCCCACATTTCTGAATCCCAAGTTTCTTAATCCATGACTAATGTTATCAAGTTTGTGTCTTGCTAAATGTCTCTAGAAATGTGTAGTCTTCTCTGGAAACAAATCTACAATTTTTTGCTAGACTGGTACAGCAGCATTGCAAGTAAGGTGTGTGTGTGTGGGGGGGGTTGTTGGTTTATTAGTGTGCTTTTTTTCTCTTTAAGAAGGGCTTGCAAAAGATTTTTCCTGGCAGGGTTCTTCTTAAAGGCCTACATGTGGCTTCAGAGAATGGCATGAATTAAAAAAAACCCAAAAAACAAACAATGTTCTTCCCACTGCAAGGAAGGAAGAACTAACCTTTTCTTGCTAACCTTTCCCTCTTTTGAAGGTTAGCATCTAGATAAAGTAGCCTGAAAGGGAGTGAAGTTGGGTTCCTCAATGATCCCTTGGAAAGAACATGCACTACATACAGCATAATTACTTAAGTTTAAAGGTAAATTTCAGAGCAGCCAAATTTCCAATTCATGGTTCAATGTTGGAATTTGACACTTTCTGCCCTTCTCATTCAATTTTTAATATGGAAAATAAAACCATGATTTATTATTAGATTCAGCAAAACAATTAAGTTAGTCTGTGTACTGGCAACTCAGCTAAGATAGGACAGATTTGATCTCTGGTCTCACTATGCAATAAATAATGATACCATAAAATTGCTCTCCTTCAGTTGTTGTATTTATCCCTACAAAGTGCAGCAATTACCACAGCAGAAAGGAAGTGTACCATCTACCTATGTGCATTCTCATTGTTGTGCAGTCTGCCCAACTGGAAAAGATGTAAAATGAGAAGTCTCAACTAACTTCATGAAGAAAAGGACTTAAAAATTGTATTTAGCATGTTCTGAATGCATGCTCTAAGTCTGCAAGTATTTTACAGACAGGTAGTTGGAAACTCGTCATGTGTGGTTCACTTCGGTTAGCCCTGGGAGTTACTTGCTTAGGACATTGGTTTCTCCATTCCTGTGGAGAGAGTGGAAACAGTTCACATGCTGCCCAGGCTGTACCTCTGAGACAAGGTGCCCTGGCTCAGAACAGAATGAACACATATACTAAGTTACAGTGCCTAGAAGACAAAATACAAATTCAGGCTAGAAATAAAGTTTATGTGTTTAACAAACAGAACAGTTTAACATGGGAAGAACTTATCAAGGGCTGGTGTAGATTTTCCATCACCAGAAATTTTAAAATCAATAGTGCCTGTATTCCTAAGACATATGCTCTACTTCAAATGAACACTAATTCACAGTCTTTTTAATGGCCTGTATCATGCAGAAGCATAGAGCATTCAATCCCTTCTAGTTTTATACTTTGAATCTTTGAAGACAGCTGTTTCCATGAACTGGAAAAGTAGAAAAGAAGCTTTTGTCAATAAGAGCAGTGATATATGAAAGCAGAGGTTAAAATAAGCATAAATGGGACAGTTTGTATGCTGCTGCTTCTGTACTAAACATAAGAAAGAAGACTCTCATGTCCCCTCCATGGTGCATCTGTTCTTTACTCATCATGTTATATTCTTGACAAGGTGACACACATTCATCACCTCTGCATGTGGGTAGAAGAAAGCTTATAGCTCTTCCCCAGACCTTAGAAAGCCCTTGCCCTTCCATCTCTCCCCTAAATAAATGTATTTGAAACATAGTATGAAGGAGAGAGAAGATTATTGAAAAGTGGGGGAAAAGGTGACAAAAAATTTACTTCTGTGTGGTATGCACAAATATACCAATTCATAGGAAAAAAATAATAAAGAATATAACGTTGCCTTGGGACAGGGGAGGGAGGGAGAAAATAAAGGAGGGAAAAAAGAACAAAATGAAGGAAAACAACCTTGAATTCACAGTAAACTAACATGAGGTTTTGCTAATTTGCAGGGGCCCTCAGCAAGCTGCCATTGATGAAATAAGTAAGTAATTTACATACATCCATCAACAACTCTATGAACACAGTGATGGGATCACCAGACTTTTAGCCTCCAAATTATAGAAGCGACAAGAATCCAGAAAACTAGTTAAATTAAAATACCCCTTGACACAACAGATACTTGATCTTGCAGGCTTCACAGAGGTTTTAGCTTTCTTTTATCAACCTCTGTGCGGTGATATACTAGATTACAATTACCTGGAGAGATATTCAGAATTTTATAGACAATAAAACCAATATACTTCTATTCATCACATAGCAGAAACAAATATTTAAAGAACCTTTTTCCAGAAAAAAAGCAGAAGATATGATTATAACTCCTAAAAAGTAATAAAGTGGCAGGCCTGGTTTAGTATAGCATGTACCTGAGGGCATTAGTGAAGAATTATTAGTCCTTGTAGAGAGCGTTCGTTGGGTATATATTAAGTTCAAGCTTCTGTCTAAAGACAAATTCTTTTGCTCCAATTTAAAATCTATCTGTGTATTGTATTCCTAAACAGGCCTAGGAAGAAACTTTCCTATGAAATTACTTTTGATGGACAACTAAGCTTTTGAAGAAACAAACTGTTACACAATTTTAACTGTGTTCAGTTCAAAGAACAGTGATTTAACTAAATTCAATGATATATGATATGAATGAGGCCAATGACTAGGTGGTGGTAGATAACTATTGTAGATAACATAGATCGATAATCTGTGACCCTTTCAAGCGAGGATATTACTTTTATGTTCATAAAATTACTGCTTCAAACATGTACTGTTTCAGACACAATTAAAAATAATATGATATTAAACAAAAGTAGTTTGGGGTTTCTTGACAAAATGTTTAAAAAATCATCCCCAAATAGTCTAATTTTTCTCTTTCCTCCCCAACCCCATTAATGGTCAAAAGTAGGGCATTTCATAGTTAATTTGAGAGGAAATTGCTTTCTTGCATGTTTTCTCTCATATTTCTTGCAAGAAAAGGAAATACCTAGTTCCGAGTACATGGTTTGAATACTGCTGTAGTCTAGACTTTGAAAACTTCTATCCTCTCTTTCTACTTTATTCTGCTGGGTGTACACACAAAGCAGAATCTGTACTAGTGCTTGATTTAGGTTAAGGAAAAAAAATCCAGGTTAGCTAACATGGGGGAAGCAGAATGTTACTTGTCTGATTGTCTGAACAGCACAATAGGTGCACTATCCCCCTCTGTGCCTGTGTGTGTGGCTCTTCAGTCCCTCAAAGAACACATTTCTTCTTCCCAGAGAAAACAACTATTTTCTCCTCTGCAAGAAGAAAAGGTGGGGCAGGGGGAAGGTTATACTTCAGGGAAGAAAAGTCTCTTCTAACACTTGAATTAGTTTTGCAAAGGCAGTTGAGAGTAATTCATAAAGCTTCACTGTTAAATGAGTTCATTTCTGAATGCAGTTACTGGAGATGGAGGAGAGCAGCATGTTGTTATTACAAAAGGCAGACAGGACCCACTCCGTGTGGGGCATACTAAGCATTATCTTTATTAAATATTGATTTTAAAATCTTTAAGTCACTAAGAGCTTGGAGACACTGATTAAATTACTTGCTAATCTAGAACAAACTGGTTCTGTTGTAAACAGAATCAACTGAAATAATCTCAGGAGGTTTCTCTACATTATGGATAAACAAAAAAACAACATACTTTTAGGCTCAAACATGGAAAAAAAGCTCTGGAACTGGTGAACACACAATATTTGGATAAATTCTCATCTCACATGAATAGCCATCTGAATTTATCTCAAATTTTTACCAGTCTGTTTTTATCTCTCTGGGTAAGGTAGATTAGTTTTGAGTAATGTTCTATCACTGAAAATTAATCACAACTGCCAGTGCCTTCAGTAAAACACCCTAAAGCAAGTTCTAGCTCGTTTGTTCATGGTATGTTCTCGAGCAAGCTTTGGGGTATGCTATTCATAATGTTTCTGCAGAGGCTTGCATACTGGGGCAGAGGCTAGTACTGCCAGGAATGGTCTTTAAGCACTACCAGAAATTTTCTTCTACTACTTCAAATAAAAAAACAGAAATTATCCAAAATTTCAGACACAGCCCTCACTCTAAAATTTCTTGTTTTCTGACTTAGTGTCACAGAGGCTTACACAAGCAAATTAAACAGCCATTAAACTCAACAAAATTTATCCTTCCATAAAATTTGTTTAGAACTCTGACAACATTAGTAAAACACAGCTTCAGTGATGTAAGGGAAAGTTGATATTGCACAACCAACTTAAGAATTCTGAAGCTTTAGAAACGATGACCCAAAAAGCACATATCACTCACCTAAAAGATGAGGGCTGTCAGCCTGCAGGAGTTACCTTGGGCGACGTCCCAGCCCACGGGGAGAGTCCCTGACTGCAGACCCGCTGCTCCCAGGAGGACCAACTCAATTTGCCCTCCGGTGGGGCTCCATTTATGCCCTGGTTGAATCTGACCTGTGGTCAAATAAAGTCATGTTATTTTTCACTGGCCAAGGGCCAACACTTCCCCATTCCTCGACCCAAGTGTGTACGTGGTGGTGGTAACTGGACCCCACTGTGCTGTGGGGCAGCTCGACCCCCAAACTGCGGAGTCTAGGTTTTTTTCTCTTTTCAACAGCCAAGAAGTTTTGCTCTCTACCAGGTCGGGCATACCTGCCACACACTTAAGTACTCCATTCTTTGTCTGGTTAACTTGCTACCTGGTTCAACCTTGTGTTAGCTGTTCTAATCAGTACTTTCTCAGATGTATTTTCACAATGACTAAAGAAGTTTCTTATTTCATTCTTCATCTGTATGAGACAACAATATGCAAGAGTAGTTTCCAATCTGTGGTATACACATACAACCAACATTTCAAGCAAGGATAAGTACAGTTAGGATTCTGAATATTTATTTAGACTTCTTGACAGTAAAAAAAGGTCCAACTTATGACAATCTACTGTACATTCCTAGATAACTATCAATGAACATTTTTTTTTAAACAATAGTGGTAATTAATCATTTGATCTATTCAGTAAAGGATGTGTAGATGCGAAATCACTTTAAGCCAATAAATCTTGTTTGGTTATCTTCTAAAGCATATAATCTAGTTCAGTGAAAAGTTATAAGTCAAATACGTGAATCACTTGTGAAATCCATAACTTATTGGAAGGTGAGATTAATCTCTATTGAAATATCTGTGAAGTCATTGACTTCAAAGTTAAATACATGCTCACCGCTTAGCTCCAGAGAAGTCAAAGGCATTTGGATCATCCCACATAAAAACTATATATTATTGTTATTTCTTCCCATTACCTGAGATCTCAATGGGAACATAACTACTAATGTATCTCTAACTTAGACTGTTCTAAGTGAATTCGGAATTTTATCACCTTCTTCAGTATTGCAAGTGTTCCCATCAAGTTTGCTCTCTGTCATGTCTATATTCAGTGTGACTATATTCAGTGTGCACACTACTGCTGTGATAATGTATCGTGAGATTCTAGTGCACAGCAAATAATTGGGTTTATGCTGACATTTTTCATGCCCCACAGTTTCTTCAGTTCCTGCCAGATCCCATTTCCTATTTTTTATTTAATTGTTAATTGAACAAATTATAAACCAGCAAAGTCCATAGAGAGGGACTCTTTTCCCTTCCTTTGTATAAGCCTCATATTTGGTGTTCTTCAATGTACTTCATGAACATTAATGATTTTCAAAAGTCTAGTAATATTTTTGTATCCTTCTTATCTACTATTTTGTTCACTTCTGGCAGTATGGCATCTCTTCTGTTTTGAGCCCATAATTCCTGCAAAGCTCCTAGCACTTAAGACTGTCAGTTCTGTATTTTATATTCATCTCTAGTGAATCTGGTACATCCCCTTATATATGATTAATAGTCTCTAGGTTCTGGTCACATATCATACATTCTAGATTTACACTTGTTCTACTGTACCTCTTTCTTTTATGTTTTTTGAGTCATCTTCTATATATCCATAATTAAATTTTCTGGGTAAAAACTAGTTCCAACTTGAGATGCTTATATTTAGGCATTTCTATGTATATTTCTATAGCCTTCTTTGGGGCATAATTTAACTGCATGCAAACAAATATCTATGGTCTTTATGGGTGCCTTAGGTTGTACAAGTTGTCTACACAAGGCAGTTAGCTGTGATGCAGAACTATGCAATGCCCCTGGCCTTTCTGGAGTGGCAGTTGAAGGCCAGGTGGAATTCCTTAGAGCATCAGAAATGGTGCTGGATGTCCATATTCAGGCAACGGTGCCTAGGTGCCACTTGCATAAGGCACTTTGTATGGTAGGAGATGTGTACATGGGGGCAAACCCCTACTCAATACACACAGTGAAACTTGACCTTATTTTGAAGTAGACAACCAGATTTTTGTTAGCTGTTTGAACTCCATTCTTTCCATTGAGTATAATAGGATGTTAGACATCTAATGATGTCTACACCTGGTCTGCTCTTAATTTCTTTTCTCAGGTTTGCATTCTATTTAAAACTTGACACCTTCTTTTGCAAATCTGTACATAACTCTTATTTTCTAACTGTTAGTCTTCTTTCCATTTATTTCTAACTACAAATCTCACATTGGTGTCTTTATAGTGACTTACTCTCAGTGACATTTCATTGCTCTTTTAGTGTTAGAACTCTATCCAAGATACATTCAGTCCATTTTCTGCCTCTTCAAGAGTAGTCTGTCACAAAAAAAATCTGTTCCAGGATATTCTAGTTCACTTTCAGCCTGTTGTACTGTTTCTATGATCATAAAGCCTGTTCACCCTAAATTCATGTTCTGTATCTTGCAAAAAAATGCTAAATTTAGCCTGTCTCCTCTGCCCAGCTACCTTATATCAATCTTTGTCCAATACAATGCCCTGACAAAATTCTATCTATTTGTGATAGAATACGTTTTCACTGCCTTGGCCATATTTTTTACCATTAATTTTGCCTTTCCCAACAGCTTTCTGTTTGTCCAAACTAGAATAGCTTTGATATATCTTTATTTCTTCATCAGAAGTTAAGTACTCTTAAATATTTATAGTATCAGCTTGTAATGTTTCTACACTTTTCCTAGTCAACTATTTCAGGTATCTTCTTTTCCATGTAAATTTGGTATGCAGATGTAGTTCTACTTCACTTTCTTGTAGAGAAGCCAAGGGTGAAAGTTTGTTAAACTCTGTTCCTACGTGTGGATTCTACTTCCTTCCCCATGTTTCTTGTTCAAATGTGGATTATCATGATATTTTTTCATCCCTCTACTTCAAATCTATGATGTATTTTTGTCACTTTAAAACAATTTTATGCTGATATAGTTGTTTTAATGTGTAATCATATGCATAATATCGTGTACCATCTCTGCTGTTTCTGCTTTGATTCCTCCTTGGCTCTCAAAAAATCAAAGAATAAGATTCATACTTCCAAATAAACTCCAATGTCTTCATCAGCTTTTCAGTTTCATTTGACTCAGCCACTGACTTACCTTCAAACTCTCAACCGTTGGATCTTCTGACTTATCTGGGTCAGCCAGTAATGACTTTTTTCTGAGAGCAATTAATTTTATTCTATCCTATGATTCTCAGTTTTCTCTTTGCACTGTAATACAGATTTTGCAGACTCCTCATGTCCTTAATAGTTATTCCTCCAAGACATTATTAACATTTTCTGTCACTTGTTTAGGTTTTTCCTTATTGACATTGTTGAAGGTTTAAAATGGCACATCTTCCTCAGTTTGCTCAGCACAACTATCAATTCCTCCTTCATAGTGCTTTCCTCCTGTTTAGATCCTTTAGTAGGATGATTTTATTTATTTATTTATTTGTTTGATTATTTATTTTTGTAATGGCCAGGGCTTTACCCAGCAGTCACACCATTTTTTCTGTTCTTTCCTAAAAAATTCTGTGAGAACTATACCATCTTTCATAAGGATCTAGAGTAGTCAAACAACCATTATGATTAATGCTGCTACTATTAGTATCCCCCACCTCTGTGTCACTTGTGTGCTGCACTTCCCAGCACTTCAGTTACTTCTGCAGAATACATATGTCAAAGTCTATGCAGTCTATGTCAACAATTCAGAATCTACAGTATACTTAGAGAAGAATAATGTCCAGTTAGTAGAAGCAAGTCAAGTGAATCATCAATATTGCATCAATATTTCCTGGGTTGCATTGATGTCTGGTCATTCTACATGCAGATCACAGAATTTTGAAGCCTTTATAGAGGTTTGTCTGAGCACCTATTTGAACGCTAACTTTAAAAAGTTTTTAGCCCTTTCCATTGACTCAGCTGGATTCATCCTTCTCTTTGGTGCTGTCTAGTGGTGACTGGAACTGTCATAGGGCTTGCTGAGCCTGGTGTGGTCTGATGTGCTTGTCTGCTGCACCCCTAGAGGCAGAGGACCAACTCAGAGGCCCCAAATTCAGTTGTGATGATTAAGCTGAGGGGTTGCCATTACTGTAATAAAGCTCTTTCTACTCCAAAAGCAGAGAACATTATTTATTGAGCCAGGGGAAGCTCGCTGCTGGGGACTGGAAGTAGGCATATAATATTAACTTAAAAATTCTTACTCCATGTAGCAGAAAGGAAAAGATGGTTCTTTGCTTGCCCCAGGCTGTGATTGCATATGATGTTATACACAAGTACGTCATGGCTTGGTGCTGGCTTCCTAATATGCTGAACTAGACTGTAACTGCAGAGAGTAGAGAGGGAGCCACAAAGGATTAAAAAAATTACCTAATTTATCTGGCATCTGAAGCTGTACAAGCTGTAGTCTTTGTTGTTGCAAGAAAAATTTAGCCTGTAATACTTGTTCCTACATAAACTCGAGATATCTTCTCTAAAACTCTGGTTCCTTACCTGCTGCATCAGTAGTGCTGACAGAGCAGTTAAATTCTTAATTTGACTGTAAATTATTTGCAGTAGAAACAATGGACAAGATTCTCAGGTAGTACAAAATCAGTGTAACTCCATTGATTTCAACAGGACAGTGCTGATTCTTACACGGTTGTCGACTCTTAAAATTTTATTGGTGTTCTTACCATTTGTGACGCTTTTCTTAAAATCTTGGCTTCAGGACATGTTTAGTTGAGAATCTCAATCAGCACCTCAACTTTGCAGAGAAGCAGAGCTTGAAAACATGCTTCAGTAAATTGTCAAGGCTTCAGACACACAAGATGAATAGAACTCATTAAATATATTGTATATTTCTGTAAATCCTCAAATATTTATGCCACTTTCATAATTTCATAATTTCATTGGGTGAAGCCAGAAAGGGCTGCAGGAAGAAGGTCCAGTTTATTAAACACTTGGATCTGGTAACAGAGAATATGTCTCGGTATTGGCTTTGATATACTTCTGTTGGGTGTCTAACATACTTTGGGGAACTGTGGATTTACTAATACTAGAAACACGTCTAACACTCTTAACTCTTTTCTTGTTTCTAGTGGTATAAATACAGTTGTTGTTACTACTACTACCACTGATATTTTGTGAAAGGGTGGGGGAACCTTTTACCTGTTTTAATAGAGACCATGCAGCTAAACAGGAGACTTACTGTACCATCTCACTCACAAACCATCAGAGATCTGGAGATGGAAGATTCAATGCCTTCCCCTTGGCTCCCCATACTGGATCTTGAGGATGGAGCTTTAGGGACACATACTCTGTGTTCTTTGAGGAAGAAGACTTAAGGGTGGCATATTTGAATGCATCATCTGAGAACATCTACTCCTCTTTTTGAAGTGAGATGTATTGATTAAGCAATGGAATGAAGAAAATGACTTGTCTATTGTCATGAAACCCAAATTGTTCATTCTTTTACCCTTGGCAGAACACTTTCTGACTCACCTGAGAGGACAGGTGTCCCTTCTGTGTCTTCTTTAATAAGGGTGAGTGTGAGAGGGAGCTTGTTTTCACTGTACTTTTATCAAGGGAGAAAGAAATTGCTGGCTGCTACATTTTATCTGAAAAGTGTATTTAAAAAGGAAAAATAACAAACTCATAAAAGTCATTGTTTTCTTAAGTGAAGAGGTAAGGGACTGGAACAGGGCAATTACATTAAATCAGGTTGCATTTTAAACTGCATTGTGCTCTCACAGGAGAGACAGGGTTTTGTACGGAGTTCTGTAAATGGGCATTCTGAAACAGAAGATTTTTTAAAACTGTCATGCTTAATGATACCTACAAGAGAATGCCAAGAAGAAGATAAAAGATCAACTTTGCTATTCCCACTTTGGTTCTCAGGAAGAGGTCTGCAAAGTATCCTTCAATCTTTTGGAAATCTGTGAAAACTAGCACTAGCTGAAAGGTGTTCCACATTTAATAATATGAAATAGCTTTTCAGTTAAACTAAAATGTTCCTGAAAGAATGTCCACTTTCATGAAGAACATCTGGTTGGGTTTTCATGAAAATACATAAAGCTGTAAATAGAACTCATTGCTGCTGGAAAAAGAATGCATAACAGTTATTAAAAAAGGAATAAAAAAGGAAAAACTCCAGACTACAGGATGTATCTCCCTATACTGTGCACACAAAAGAAAATTTTCTGTTCAACATATTCTAGAAATTTCTAGAAATTCTATACATAATCAGAACTAGATATTACTATTTTAGAAGTGAACTATTCTAGAATAATACTGTAACTTAATTAGAGTAGAGGTGAGATAATTCTACCCCAAATATTGATGGGTCCTGTAAAATCTCATGAAAGCTTATAGAAATATTTCTGCCGAATTCTGCTGCTGTTTCGTGAACTGCAGTTTATCTCTGCAGTAGTGTATTAGTCAAAGGCATTATAAGACTGGAGCAACAGAGTATTAGCTACAAGACCATTCTTACCTCAGGAGTTTATATTACAAATAGATAATTAATTTGATTTAAAAAAAAGTTTTATTTCTTTTTCATTCTAAAGACAATGGCCATGAACCCTACTCTGGCACCTTATTGTTGTTTTTATCAAGAGTTAGAGATTTAAATAACTTGCAGGTTCTGGACTCACACTTTAGGTGCCAGCAGCTGTGGCAGTCAGGAGTGGTATTCACAGAATCATAGAACAGCCTGGGTTGAAAGGGACATTAAAGACCATCTGGTCCAACCTTTCATGGTAAAGGGAGCCTAGATGAGATTATCTAGCACCTTGTCCAATTGCATCTTGAAAACCTCCAGTGATGGAGACTCCACCACATGCCTGGGGAGGTTGTTCCAGTGAATCATTGTTCTCACTGTAAAAAATTTATTTCTTATATCAGGGTGAAACCATTTCTGGTGTGACTTGTACCTGTTGCCCCTTGTCTTCTCCGTGTGGCTCCTTGTGAAGAGGGAGCCTCCGTCCTCATTGTAGGTGTGCTTTAGGTACTGGCATACTGTGATGAGGTTCCCCCTGAGCCTTCTCCAGGAAGAATAGACCTAATGCCTTCAGTCTTTCCCCAGGCAGGTTCTCCAGCCCTTTGATCCTCTTCCGACCGTCTTTTGGACCCTCTCCAGTGTCTGCATCTTTTTTGAACTGAGGGGACCAAAACTGAACACAGTACTCTAGCTGCAGCCTGGCAAGCACTGAGTGGGATGATCACATCTCTATCTTTGCAAGTAATGCCCCTGCAGATGCAGCCCAGGATTCAATTTGCATTCATTGCAAATTCCTGAGCTATAAACTCAAGAGTGTTGAGAGTTCCTTTCTCTGGAAAGGAATATTTGAACACTTGTTCATTTCATATCAGAGAAGAGATGACAACAATCAAACAGTATTTAGGTTTCTAAGTCCATTTCACATTGTACTTGGCAAAACAAAGCATTTGATACTCAGTGACAATGCCAGGGCAGGCCAAATACTACAGAACATGCTTGAATGAAAATAACGAATTCATTTGATAACCTTCCTGTTGTTTTTTTCATGTTTTAAGTACTCATGCAAAAAAAAATTGCATCCATTGGAATGCTACTGGAAGCAGACACTACAACCCTTCTGATCACCACAGTACAAGCTTTTTAGTGTTTTCTGATGCACTGATGAACTGCTGTAAACCATATTGGATGAAGAAGCCAAAACCAAAATGGGCATAATGAAAAGTTAAAAAAGGCTTTGTGAATGTTATCCTATAGCTTAAAATGAAACTACATATACCATGCATGTGATCATTTCAAATGACAAAGCTAATAAGAACCAAAGTCCATCCACATATATAGAATTTATGACAGTAGAAAGATTACATTTAGTGATTGCATTGTTAAATGCTAATTTTCCACTCACTTCTAGCCAGAGTATAAGAGAAAACTTGGGATTAGTAGAGGCATATTATTTTGATTTATTGGCTCGCTGAGTTTATTCATTATTTGTGAGTGATTATTTTTTGCTGCTACATAGGTCTAATTAATTCTTATGCTGCTAAGAAGGTTTTTGCATGAACATTTTTATTATTCTGTGTCACAAGAAATGAGTTAGAAAATAAAACATTAACAAATGGTTTTGTTTCAGGGTTAACATTGATGACGGCTTTTCTCTTCTTCTTCTATTTCTATGTATGACAACACATCTGTTGTCAGTGAAAGCTTTACTTTTGTCATTCTGTTGTGTATCCTGACTGCTGAGGATTTTAAGGTGTCATCAGGGATCTTCCTTCTGCAACAAAAACACTCTTCCATCTGAAAGGGTAAATTTCAGCTAGTTGTTAATTGTGTCAGGACTATGACACTGTGTTGAAAACTTCCATGTGCGGGCATGTCCTGGTTTCAGCTGGGATAGAGTTAATTGTCTTCCTAGTAGCTGGTACAGTGCTGTGTTTTGCATTCAGTATGAGAAGAATGTTGATAACACACTGATGTTTTCAGTTGTTACTAAGTAATGTTTGGTCTAAAGTCAAGGATGGTTCAGCTTCTCATGCCCAGACAGCAAGAAGGCTGGAGGGGCACAAGAAGTTGGCAGGGGACACAGCCAGCGCAGCTG
>JANZLQ010000017.1:21025934-21069863 GCA_026212715.1 Elanus axillaris | reverse complement strand
GCGTGTCCAGAGAAGGGCAACAAAGCTGGTGAGGGGCCTGGAGCACAAGTGTGATGAGGAGCGGCTGAGGGAACTGGAGTTGTTTGGCCTGGAGAAGAGGAGGCTGAGGGGAGACCTGATCGCTCTCTACAGCTACCTGAAAGGGGGTTGTAGTGAGGTGCGGATTGGTCTCTTCTCCCAAGTAACAAGCAACAAGTGGAAATGGCCTCAAGTTGTTCCAGGGGAGGTTTAGATTGGATATTAGGAAATCTTTCTTCACTGAAAGGGTTGTCAGACACTGGAACATGTCACCCAGGGAAGTGGTGGAGTCACCATCCCTGGAGGTATTTAAAAGACGTGTAGATGTGGCGCTTAGGGACACAGTTTAGTGGTGGTTTGGCAATGTTAGGTTAATAGCGGGACTCGATGATCTTAAAGGTCTTTTCCAGCCTAAATGATGCTATGATTCTATGATTCTGTAGAATTATAGATATCACAGATTCACAGAAAAATAGATTAGAACAAGTCTCTGGAAGTGTCCCAGTTCAATGTGCTGTGCAAAGAAGGTGAATGTGAAAATAAGATCAAATCTAGCAGTGCTTTAGAAATGTGTAAGAACAGGTTTCAGAGGAGCCTCTCTGGCTATCTGTGCCAGTGGTTAATGGCTCTCATTGTGAAACTTTCTTTTTTCCTTGTGGCTAATTCAGATTTGCCTTCTTGCACCTTGCTCTCATTGCTTCTTGTCCAGGTACCGTGCTCTCTGAGAAGAGCTTGGTGCTGTCTTCTCTACAATCCATAATTAGGTAGTGGAAGACAGTGATTAGATTCCCTATTAGACTTCTCACCTTTAGCCAAAACAGACTCCGCTTCCTCAGCCTCTAGATCATGTACTACAACCTCCCCCCGCCCCCTCCATCTTTTCCTACGAATTCTCAAGTTACAAACTGAATTCAAACCTGACTGAAACTTGGTGGTTACCAACACATACTGCTGCATTTGAATGAAGAGCTTATGAGCAGCATGTAATACACATATAGATAAATATATTAATCATATTATATAAAATAAAATATAGCAACCAGTCCAATCTGGTTCTACTAGAGGTTAATATAAAAAATAAGCCTTAACCTCTACTATTAAGAGGAAGAATGGGATGTTGTTTAGTTGCATTCATATGACATTTCTAAGGTATTACAAGAACACATTTGAAGGATATATGAGAATCATTACAAACGGAAAAGCCTTATAAGGCTATGATTCATTTACAGTAGTAACAATATTGTTAGAACTGTTAACATTGTTCTCAACGTTTTTAACTCTGTTAAGGCTCATCAGGTGGCTGAAAAAACTTTGAGACTCCAAAAAACTGGTCCAGGAAGATAAATTGGACTTTCTGATGTTGTTCAGAAAAAATATTTATACTTGCCCTTGATCTTTATTCTCACTTTCTTGAGAAAACCTAAGTAGAATATATGATTTCCAAAGTAGTTATCACCATGTCACATCTATAGTAGGCTAACAATAATAAAATCTGACAGTGGCCCATAGAGTGACAAGACAACCATCTCCATCTTGTGTGATCTAGTGAGCTTGTGGAGAATAGTGTCAAAATAATAAAGTGCCTCCTAAAAAGAGGCTGCAAAATCTGTATTTAGTGCTGGTAAAATACAGGATGTAAACAATGATGCATAGGTTGCCACTGTGGATATTTTGTTCATTAGAAAATTGACAGCAAGAACACTAAAATTCTTAAAAACTGACATTAAATCTTGCAGACTTAGACACAACACAGATAAGATACCAAAAAGTGGCATGATTTGAGGTCACTGAGTTGCTGCCAGTTCTTCAGAATGATGTTAGCTTGTTGACAAAGTAAAATCACAGTATCACAAGGTATAGCTCTGATGTGATGTCTAGAGAGAGACACACTGTGAAAGGATGGGTATCATTGCCTCAGAGACATGGTAAAGGGATCAGAAGCTGTGAGCCCTCTTTTGCAAAAAGCTCTCTGGCAGCAGCACAAGAGCCAAGATAAGTCAGTCCCAGGACCTTCATTCAAGGACAATTAAATGATTTAGTACTGCTTGAAAGCGCCATTGACCACACATCAGGAAAGCACCAATTATGTTGTCTCAGCTCCAACATATAGTAAAGAATTTCTGAATATTATTTAGTGGGTGGTGTGTGATTTTGTAATATTTTATTTCCCCAGTGGTTATTGCCTGGTGACAGCCATTGTACAGCTGGTGAGAGAAGAGGTGGGTAATGGCATCTGCAAGTGGTGGTCCTGATTGCTGCCTGGAGCTACTCTGCGTTGCAAGGGGGCTTGTGTTACATAGAACCTGAAGTGCATCCATCAGGTTCCTTGGCAATCTCTAATTGCCTAGAATTATTCAAGCAAGGGGAAAAAAGACAATTCAATCCAAGCCTTTGACCAACACCTAAACTGTTACATAAGCTTCCTACCTTTGGACTTTCAAAGTGGCACACAGCTGGAACTTGCTAGAAGGGCACTACTTCTGCGGATTCTTCCTTTTTATTACCCTTATTTATCAAAGAAGACATAATATCACTGCATTCCCATTCATACAGAGAGAGATGGTTTTCCAACAACATATGCTTGGGGAGAGAATGGGAACAGTGATTCTACTCACCCCCTTTTCCCATGAATAAGGGAATAGATTCCGTACCCTGTCTAAACAAACACAGAAATAACAAATACAACAAACTAGGAAAAAAATAAAAAAGACACAGAGCTGGCAGTTAATTAATTTGCGTATTTCCAGCTGAAGTGTCTGATGGGAGAAAATAACTAATTATTGTTTTGTTGTTTTGGATTAGAGATATGTGCAAATACTTGATTTAGTGGTGAAATTTTTGATTTATGTTCTACTGAAGATAAATGTTACAACTTCAAAATTAGGCAGTATTATGGAAACAGATGGGATTTGAAATGAACAACAATAAAGTTAACTTCCAGCATAGAAAGGCTGCATGTCAGCTCTCTAGCTTAACTTCTCAGAATCATTAATAAGAATTACAACATTCTTAAATATGCAATCTCAATGCATCAGAGCTTCCTATGGGCATCTTCTGCAATGCAAGTTTTGTGGATCAAGCACTGGCTTTATATCTGTGTATGAACTCTGCTTTTATTGAATGAAAAATACAGATGAAAAATGCAAAGTTGTGCCTCTGCTGGCCTAATCGTGAGTCAGGGCAGGGATGAGATTGTGTCTACTTATGGATGTTGGAATTTGTCTTTCTACTTGACAGTGTTTGTTGAACTAGGCTGAACCCAAAGAACGGAAGGATCTGTAGACATGACACACTGATTTGGCTTACAGGGCTGGAAGCAGACCAGTCCCAAGTTCCCCTCAGATTTATTTCAGTCCCCATCCTACACAGCAGGAGCTGCTGTTTAGCTTCAGTCACACAAGCAGTCCCATTATTCAAAGGCATTGTTCAGGTCTCCAAGGGGCAAAAGGAAAGTCTCTTTAGGGAGAAAGGATTGTCAGGTTCTCAATCTATGCAAAGAGTTGCAGGCCATATTTATCAGTTTTCTAAGCATGAAATTTGCAAAAGCATCAAATCCAAGTTTTAAGTGTCACTTTAAGCAGCTATCAGACTTGATGCAAACAAATTTTATCATATGCAGTCACTCTTGAATTTTCCCCAAAAGTAAAATATTGGAAGAAAACATTATTTCCTAAGATTATACCTTTGGACTGCAGAAAAAGATGGGAATTGGGTTCTTTGGCCCTTTTCTGCCTGTAATAGCAACAAAAGCCTGTCAGGAATCTACTGTCATAGATACAAACACAAATATCACCCAGGATACAAAATACTGCAGTAAAACTACATCCTATGGACAAATTAAAAAAAAAAAATTAAAAAAAACCAAAACCAAATTAAAAACCCCAAACCAAACAAAAAATGAATTAGAGAAATTATGAGAGATTAAAAAAAAAATAGAGAAAAAAAGGAAAGGAAAAGCCTAGCTCTTTAATCCAGTTATATAGAAGATGTTGTTGAAAAAATAGAATAAATTCAAGAAACAGATCAAACAAGTATCTCTGAAAGAGGACAACATTCTAAAGGAAATAATCCTACTGATAAATCAAAGTAAAAATCTGTCTGAGTCACTGAAGAATAATTTCAACCTTCAATTTATTTTCCAGTCACCTTGAAAACCAAGTCTATAGGACTCTAGTAGTCTGAAATACATCTTAGCTAGATCCACAATGTGAAAACCACCATGAGGTAAAATACCTACAGATACTTGCAGGACAATAGAATATTTCATATGTGTATATATATATATTTATATCTATTTATAAGTCAGGCTTGAACTGAAAGAAAATTTCAATAATGCTGTACTCTCCATGGCAAAAGTAAGCCAAGTTATCTGCTGTTAGCTTCCAAAAGTGTTAATGTTCCTTGCTACATTTTAAAAGATACTTTCTTCATCACTGAGTTCATAGAGCTTGTTCTGATTTCTGAGGCATTCTTCTGGAAGCTTTTTGTGGATCAATTTTTATTTCTTGTTCTTCTAGTTATAGTTATCATAAGTGATATTAAGGTATTCTTTTGTTATTATTTACTTTTTGTATTACAATAATATCTAGAAGCCCTAATTATAAGCACATAGGAACCTATAATATGCTTCATGTTGTATAAACACATATTTAAAACATATGTCTGACCCAGAGGATTTACAGTCCAAGTAATTCTATTTTGTTTGAGGCATTTTATATGTATTAGCCGAGGGATGATATTAGTCTGGGTTTCACTGTTGATTGAAGTACAGCCTAGAACAAGTAATTTTGTTTTCTTACATTTTCCTAGCCTGGAATGAGAATAGTATAATATTAACTCATCTTTGCCAGGAGAGTGTTAGATAAAATCACTACTGAATTCCTGTCTAGAGATTTAAACTTGTTAAAAAGGTCATAAATTTCAGGGTTTGTGATTATTAGGAGCTAATAATCAGATGTTGAAACAAAGTCATGAAGCATGGATGAAAAAACAACAATAATAATAATAATAACAACAATAGTTATTGTTATTATTACACATACTGAGGTTTTCAAATTTGTCTTTGTTCTTCATGTTTAAAATTTCTCATTTCCCCCATATCATAGAGCTATTCAAACCCCATAGGATTTGAATCTCATTATGCCATGCTTTAGTTTAGTCTTACTGTTGTTCTTTTTCTCCATTTTCTTCACCTCAAAACCAGCCATAAGAGTCAATATTGCCTCTTGAAATTACATTCTTCTGACATATTTGTACTTATTTGACTTATGCATCTCTGATAATTTTTATAGTTTATCTCCTTCTTGACTGGACAAAACTTTCCTCTGATGCAATCATAAAATCCACTGTTAAAGTCTTCAGCTGACTCCAGATGTGGTACATCTTTCTTTAAAAACCTGAACAAAACAGAAAAAAAAATCTCTGCTTGTCTCACTTTGTTTATCTCCCTGTGTATTTCTGTGCCACCGCATTTATAAAAAGAATCACATTTATACTAAGGGCAAGGTACAGTGTGCTTTGTTTTGAATAGGTTATTTGTAGCATAATAATCTTGTGAATTACCAATATGCTGCAGAGCAAGAGGAAAACGTGATTGTGAAGGGCATGATGATGATTCAATTGGTTTTGTGGCCATAATGCATCCTCTCCAACTGGCATTTCAGCATTTGTTCTCTCTTTGTACGTATTATCTACTCCTATTGTATATTCAGAAAGTGTCTTCTGTAGCAGCTGTGCGCTTTTTTCTTTCATAAGAATAGTAATTGCCAAAGTTTGGAGTATATTACGGAGCATGGGGTGGCTTGACCAGTGTTCAGTGCTAACTTTGTATGACACCTCTCCCACCAGCAGCCTTGAGAGGCAGTGCTGAATTCTCATCTTGCACTGTATCAGTACACAGAACAAAACCTCATCATGAAGGACTTGTGTGGTTCTACCTCCCTCTGTGCCTACTATGCTGCTTCTCCTTGTAGCTTGTATTGATGGACAGCTTGGCTCACCTTAGTGCGTTTGCTTCCTTCTCCATCAAAAAGTTTGTTTCTGCAGCTTGTTTCTTCTTGTCATCCCATGTTAATTTAATCAAAATGCTTAAATATTGACGTAGTCAATATACTTGAAGGTTAGAAAGGGACATCTACAAGAAGTGACTCAGCTAACCTATGTTGAAATAGAAATAATCCTTTGGCAATACGTCTCTCACTTCACTGACTATAGACGGAGTCCGTATAAGCTCCTTACTTTAGAACAACAGTGTAAGTGAGCAGGGCTGATTCACATCCTTTGTCCCCTTACTGTAGCTCAAAAATGCATTTTTAAAATTGGATTTGGAGTGCTTTTCTGCACCTCTGTCCTTGAGGCACTGTTTGTATATTTACGTAAATTGTTACCTGAGCATCAGAATGAAAGATGCTAAGTTCCTATGGGTTTTAGACTTACCCTCTTGCCATTGCATAGCACCATCCCATTTTTCTGTACAGCTTCTGGATTACTCCAGTTTTCTCTTATTACTTAGCTAACTTGCTAGAAAAAATACTGAGTGGCTCAAAACTAGCCGTATAGATTTGGGAGCTGACAGGCCAAAGAGAACTGCTCATTATTCTGCTCTTTCTGCAAGCTATTAGGTCAGTAAGTAGATCACATAATGTGGGTCTCTACAAGTAGGCATCCACAGGTGCTGTAGGCATCCAAGCTCTCGTGACAGTCCATATGCATCACCTAGTCAGTGCGGTCACAGAGAGCAGAGAGCTGCTCAGCTGTACTGCAGTCATGCTCAAGGCTCCACAGACAAACTGACTATGTATCTTTTTAAATATAGTTTAAATGTAGTTAACTTCAACACCTAGTTCACATACAAACACACCCATGTAGTCCTTTACACTCTGGTGTCAAAATCTGGAGCCGGATCTATTCCCGTGCTTGGTTCAGCTGCCTTCACGTGACTGCTATGTCCACCTTTTGCACCGTTTGAGGTGCTCAAGCCTATGGGTGTCCCACAGCTCCTGTGTTGTGCAGATCAGTCTTGTGTGCGTTTCTTGGCAGTTCATCTAAAACGGTGTTAGATTCCAGTGGTTAGGAAGAGGGGTTGGTCCTGTTCTGCCCATGTGCAAAAATTGGTATCTATCTCACTTAAAACATGGGCTCCAAACCTCCAGCTCCAGCTTCCTGGGAATGCAGAGTCAGCTCTCCACTTCAAGGCCTTCATACTCCACGTTGTGCCTTAGGGACATAAACCATACATCTGTACTAGGAAGCTACATGAGGTAGAGCAGAGTTGAAGTACTGGCACTTGATAGCTCATATTTTGATTTTTCACATGTTCTCCAGCATGACTTTGGCCAATTAGCTCTCATTCAGAAAAGGCTGAGCACAATTTAGCTATGTGTATATGAACTAGCATGATCTACATCAGTTGTCCTCCAAGCCTGAAAAATGCCCAGGGCCCACATTCTTTATTAAAATGGCACAGCAAGAATATAAGCAAGAATTCAGTTCTGAATAGGAATATTTCATTTTCTGAGTGAGTTATGTGCTTGCATTGACATGTACTACTGTTGAATGGGCAGAAAGATGAGGAATCTAAGTGGCTCACATTAATACCTTATTGTATACATTGTAGTGGACTCTGAAGTATTATAATCTTCTTAGGAAAATGTATATTACTTTGTAATAGATGCTACAGAGCAGTAACTGAGAGCAAAAAAACCCACAACCTTCATATCTGAAGGAGGTAATGACACACTAAGTGTATTAGGTTTTATGGTGATCACTTGAAAAGGTCAAAAAAGGTTGTTCTCTTTGATGTTGGTAGTACTAATTGATGTAAAGAAAAGTATTTGCCAGCATTTTGTAAGTTTGAATTTCAAAGCTGGATCACTGAGTTTGGCAATATTTTTATGACACAGAACAAATAATTTCCAGCTAAGCATAATCTGTAACATGCCATGATTTAAATCAGGTAGATTATATATTCACTTTGCATGTAAATGTACTTACCAAATTGTCACTCTTCACAAGTGCAATGTAACACTGTAGGAAAGTGTAGAAGCTGCACAGTTGATGTGTAAGTGCAGTGATGATGAAACAACTCTAAGTAGAGAAAAGTTACTTTTAAGTTAATGTGGCTGAGGGTGTCAATAGAAAGGTAAGTAACTGGAATAGTGACAGTTTTTTGCTACAGTGACCTCAGAAGCTGAGAGGATATCTGCCAGTCAATGGAAAGATCTCAATTTTTCTACTGAGGTTTTTTTGTTTTGTTTTGTTTTTCTTGAAATGAGTGATTCAACACAACTTGAAGGTTCATATTTCATATTGCTACATTGTGCTTTGTGTGGTCTGATGACTGAATATAAACTGACAAGCTGCAGTGCTCATGTCACATGGCATCAGGGTTTTTTTCTTTTTTTTTTTGTCAGCTTGTAGGCACCATGAAGGCTTTAATTTGCTCTTCTCATTGTAAGAACATGCCTAATTCCAACTCAATATTCACTATTACAATACTTGAGAAGGTATTTTAATAAATAGCATATGATGTTTTTCATCATTTCTTGTTCAGCCTTTCAATTAACACATCTGTGTGGACAAGCCAAGGTGAAAAGTGACAGACACAGAATGAGCCAGGGAACTGGGTCAGTCCTGCAGCTTCCACTAGCTATTCTTATCAAACAAAAATGATTACATAGAGGAACAAAACTCATTGATTATGTCTATTTAGTAGTTAAAAGCCTTTACAACTTGTACACCATGGCACAGTAAACTGTGAGGAGGAAATTGGCTTCCTGTTCTTTGCAATAGGTGAAAATATGAAAGTTGAATTTGAGCACAGTGTTATTTATGCACTAATATAAAAATTACAGCTATGTGCTCTGTGTGTCACTTCACAGTTGGAAATCAAATTATACTCCTGCTGGAATATTGGCACATTGGTATCAGCTATAGCAGCTGCTTTGCCTTCTCTGACTTTTCTTACTGTTGCTGCTAATGAAAAAGGAGGCTGCTGTCACTGCTCTTAACAGCACTGTTTTTCTCCTCACTTGAAAAGCAAGCAGACAGTCTGGGTCTTCTCATGGCACAAAAGGAAAGGAACATTTAATTGCTGCTGAAGTGCTTGTACAAAAGGTCACCAAACAATATAAGTTCTTATTTGGTACTGAACTTTGAAGTGAAGAATTATGGATTGTAGAAGGGATCCAGCAGTTAGTTGATGTACCAGATCTCCAATATACAGAAAAGAAGGAGGAAGAAGGCTAAACTTGATGGGAGTTTTCCTGGCAGGCCAGGAACAAGCTTGCCAGCCATCTGTAAAGAAGGTGCTCATGAAGCACGTTTAAGAAAACCTTTACAACTTTTCATCTGTGGCCTAATACAAGCACAGAAGAGGAGCATTGAGCACCTGAGTATCCAGAAGCTCTTGGTCTTAAACCTAGAAGAGTTATGTATTGACAACAGCACAGCTTCTCAAAGGCGGTGTGAGGCACTAACTTGTACGTACCTAAATACTTACTCATAAGGCTTCCAAACCCATTGTGGCCTAAGGGAATAGTGAAAATGCAGAAAATCTCTGCCCCATTAAGAAAATTCCAGACCTTCTGGTGTTAAATCAATTATTAATTAAAAACATGGAGTAGCTTCATCTTGCAAACAATGACAGAAGATAAAGAGATTCTTTACAAAAATGTAATTTTAAAGTCATGTTGACTTACCTGAGGGATTTTTGCCTGCTTCACATTAATAAAAAATCAGTTGTCTAATCAATATCATGAAATCACAGATTTTGTCTTCTGGGGTTGAAATTTTCTCTTGTACTTAAGGGAGGCTCTACTATTATTATTATCGTTATTGTTATTGTTATTTCTTTGTCTTTGAGAGTTTTTTTTATTGTAATGTCATTGCTCTTATTTTGCTTGTGAGTCAAGAGCTACAAGTGACAGCTGATGAGCATTGCACTTTTGCTATAGTGCAAAGATATTTTCAGAAATAAAAGGCTTATTTCATTTCCAGAGCACATCAATCCCACAGCCTCTCCCTCTTACGTACTTTTGTTCTTACTTGAAGTTTTTTCCCTCCTCAAGAATTTTGTGATATGTACTGTATCTTGGCAACATGCAGACAAAGAAATGTAAGTTTTTAACTTGGTAGGAATAAAAGATGAAATCATTGCCAATGTTCTAATTTACACCAATTATTTAACATAGAAACTTGAAGACCAATTGAGACAAGTCTTACTCTTTATGCACCATCTCTACCCCAGCCCATCAGCAGACAGGTTGATATGATTCATCCTTTTAAAGATGTCAAACGTTTAGCAGTAATAGCTTCATGCCTCCTTTGTACTGGTGGACACAAGTCAAACTTCAGGACATACCGGCATGGTTTATTATGTACTGTATTGTGCACCTTTTCCTTTGTGCTTGATCAAAAAATCTGAAAAAAAAAGTACCAGAAAGAAGTCATTGTTCCTTTAGCTCAAAAAACCTGGCATGTAGTCTAGGTTCAGTCCTTGGTGTTAATCAAAGTTCTGGTCCTCGCTTTTTTATGACTGTCTTGGCTTCTGCCCTCTCCTATTTCACCACTTCATTTCTGGACATTATTCAGAGTTTGTGACCTGACAGGATCACCTGAGCTGATGTACAAAATTATGGCACAGTATTGCATCAGTAATTACATCAGCAAACTCCTCAGAATTCAAATTTACATATATGAATTCATATTCTCTCTATTAATTTTGGCGTTTCTGTGGTATCTAATCAGAAAGCAGCACAACAATTTATTTCTCTTTCAATCAATGAGATGTCTTCACTTAACAGGCTTTCCCCTTAAAAAAAAAAATCTGGGAAAATAGCAATCCACTGAATTGCAGGGAAGGCTGTAATACTGCCTTATACTCGCCAGTGAATGAAACGCACTTTTATTCAAATACTAAATGACATGCCAGTAGATGGAGCTGATGAACATCCAGTTTATCCCCAGAGTTTTGTAGGCTCAGTATGTTTTTGCTAATGACATGTATTAAACGTGGCTTTTCTCATCAGCTTTTTAACCCAATTACAGGAGCTTTTAGAAGGGGGAATCAACAATCCAGTGTATTTAATTACCAGAGTAAGACTTAGAGGTCTTAATCCATTCTGATGACTGATCTGGGCTTTAGTTCTACCATTTATTTTAGAAGAATTTTGCAATCCTTATAAGCTTTGCATTTGCAGCTCTCCACCCTTAGATCCTTTTGATGAGTGGGTAATGTATCTTATCTGAAGCTTAATAATGTCATACAGTTCAGTAGCTGAAAAAAATTAGCCACCTATATGTGAGTTATCCTCAATAAAAAAACCTGCAGGCATGACCAGTCTCATGAGACAACCACATAAAAATCGGCTGCTCTTTCCTTCTGTTGAAGTGAGTATGAAAGGAATCTTCTGAATGAAGTGTAGAAAATAGGAGGAGGACGGATTTTAACTACCATGAGGAAAAATGTTTTCAAATGAAATTCGGATCTGCCTAAGCTTTTACATAAGGTCTAAAACAAGCTCAGTCTCTACTACTGATAAAGCTGCCTGTACTTGTAGAATCCAACGAGTTAACCCTGCTCACATCTTCTCTATTATTCCTCTCTTCCCCAACTTGAATAAACAAAGCTTCCAAGCAGAAAGTAATATTAAAGTACCAGTTGCCTAAATAGCTTTATCAGCATCTTCTTTCCCTTACACCCAGCAGGATGACTCAAGGTGTGTATTGTAGAGAGCTTGTTGATCTTTTTAATGCTAATTAGCCTCTGATTAGGATCTGAGAATCAAGGTAACAGGACCAGATTTTCCCACCATTGATTGATGAATTAATTAAAGGCAACTAGATGGAATTTAGTGCTGGAGGTGTGCCATGTAGATTCTCCTATAGCATTTTGCAGGAACATTTTCAGCACTATCAGTCTAACATTGTTTTACAAGATAAAGTCTTTTGGACATGGTTTAAGTGGTGGGTAGGTATCTAGAAAGGCAAGTACCTCTGGGGGAAACAGACTCCAACACAGTAAAGAAACAAACCTGCAGAACCCCTTACACTGACCTGATTTTCAGAATGGAAGAAAACCTGCAGTTCTAAGTGATTTTAGTACTGCATTTTGGATGCTCATCTAGAGAAAACAGCATCAAGCATATCTTGAAACATGATGATGAACAAAGTTTGTGCAATCTTACATGGAGCCAAAAACCTCTAGTGTTACATCCTCTGTTGGTGTAAAGCAACATAATTCCATCAATATTACAGATACTTTGACAATTTATGCTAAACAATGACCCTCCTGTTTCAGTTTTCCTGCTTGTAATTAATCTACAGATATTCCACCATTCAGTAGTATTTTTTTTTTCAATGTACCTGCTCTGACACACTAACACAGTAACTAATTGCCTCTAGATAATAGAAAAAAATTTAAGAGTTATAAGTCGAAAAGAAGCCAGGAATTGTTTGTTTTCGAGAGGTGATTGAGACTTACAATAATTTATACCAAGAGAGGCAAAACAAAAGCTACACAACTGTTTTTAAAATTACACATGTGGTTTTTCCATTTTATAGTAAAAAGATGTATCAGCAGGTGCTAATCTTGTACAAATAACCTGCATCTTACCACAATAGGATTGCTTTGACTGGCATGGATAAACAGTCATACCTAAATGCAATCTTATGAAATAAATGAAACCATTGTTAAATGGTAAATGGAAACATCATGGGCTAATTCTGCTGCTGCTTTTAAAAAGCCATAATGTTCTATAAAGTTGTCTAAAGAATGGTACTCTTTCCTTACTTGGTTTTGTCTGGCTATGACAGAGTCATTCTTGGTATGCTTACGGATTTTTAAAGTATCCTCAAAGGATATTTTAAGAAACTGCAGCGTATTTCTTGTATACACATATAAGAATTACATACACATTCTTATAAACCACATATTTCTTATACATGAAAGGTGAATACATCCCACCTAACTTTAGCAATGGGATTAATCTCAACTAACTCTAGACACCTTCAGTACAGACATCTGTACCTGAGAAAGTTACTGGACGTGCCATGTGTAGCCAAAGAAGAAAAATCAGCACTGCTGGAGTTTTTCATCTAGGCTGTTTTAGAGAACCACTTGAGGATGGGATGAATTGTCTCTCCAGAGTCAAAGGTCAGACTCCAGCCCAGCTGCAAAAAAACAGTGAGGCATACAAAACGGAAAGGTAATACTCTCCGTTCAGTTTTTAAATGACCAAATATTAACAAGTTTATGTGAATCAATCACACGGCTCCAGGTGAGGGATGAACAGTACAGAAGATGTTGGGCATAAATATGAAAACCTGTAGATTTTAGGAAGTAGCAAAGGAGATAACACATCAGGTTTTAGTGTTTCCTTTCTGTTTGTGAAGAATTTTTACAGTTTTAGGTATTAAATAATACTTGAGTCTTCCCTACACATATATACAACTTTTTATTTTAATAACACTAAAATAAAGCTGGTCAAATGTTATACTTTTGAGTTCAGTGGTGAAATTAAAAAAAAAAGGGGGGGGACTGGTCAGTTTGGCTTAAACAGAAACTAAAACTTTTTTGGTTTGATGCTTTCAGAAGACTGAAAATAAATTGGATAATGAAAGGTACTGATTCTGCTAAAACAAGATGTTTCATTTCACATGGAGTTTATGCAGAATATTTCCTCTATTTTCTTTCTTTTATTGGAAGTCTTTCTGAGCAAAGTATGCTGTTTTGAAAGGAACAGTATATTCTTTTAAAATGGGAAAAGTCTCAAATTGACATTGCCTTACTTTTTTTGTGCTTGATGTAAATTGCAGAGAAGAACCTAAGTGGCTCTGCTTGAATAGGGGACTAATCGTTCTTAATATTAGCTTTAGGGAGACTTTCTGTGCAAGCTGCAGATACTTGTACAGGCTTTGTTAAGTTCAGTTACTGCATAAGACTTTTATATACTCAAAGTCTAAATTATTTTTTATTATTTTTAGGCCTAACTGCTAGCTGTTGTGTAATTTGTACACTGAAAAACAGGAGGAGAATGGTTTAGGAAAGAGCTTGCAGAATCACAGAATGGTCGAGGTTGGAAGGCACCTCTGAGGTCATCTGGCCCAACCCCTCTGCTCATCCGGGCCACCCAGAGCCCGTTGCCCAGGAGAGGTTTTGATTGCCTCCAAGGAGGATGACTTCATAGCCTCTTTGGGCAACCTGTGCCACCGCTTGGTCACCCTCACAGGGAAAATAGCATTTCCTGATATTAAGAGGGAACCTCCCGTGTTTCAGCCTGTGCCCATTGCCAACATGCAAGGGCACACTGCTGGCTCGTGTTCAACTTGGTGGCCACCAGAACCCCCAGGTCCTGTTCTGCTGAGCTGCTTTCCAGCTGGAGGGCTCCAACTGGAGGTACTGGTGCATGGGGTTGTTCCACCCCAGGTGCAGGGCTTTGCACGTCTTGTTTCTCCAGCCTGCCAAGGTCCCTCTGGATGGCAGCATGACTCTGGCATATCAGCTACTCCTCCCAGTTTTGTATCATCAGCAAATTTGCTGAGGGTCCACTTTACCTCACCATTAACGTTTAATGTTTAAACAATCACAATGTTTAATTGTTTGTATAAGTATTGTCCATTTCTGCCATTCCTGAAAAGATAAATTTAGGTTTTTTGCATCCCACTGAATAAGATATTTTTTTTTATGTTTGGTATTTTAGGTAGCTCAAATACAGAATGCTATATGAAGTTAAAAACCTAACAAAAATGGGGGGATGGAGCATGGGAAAAACCCCACAAGTTGAGATTTGGACTGGTTTTACAATTCATTCAGTCAGTTATTTCTTTTTCAGCCCTATTTTACATGACCACTGGAGACACCTTGTTACCTTATTGAAAGTTGTCCTGGAACAGTTGCTACAATCTGAAGATTTTATATTACTATTTCTGCAACAGAGTTCATTCATTATAAAATGTTCATATTGCATTAGCTAGAAATGAATACTAGTGGTACAATAAAGATGAAACATTATAATGTTTCATATATTAAATATCCTAAGTGTGCTACAGATTACAGTGTAGCAGCAGTAGCAATTGCTAATAAAAAATGAAAGCTAGGTAAAATAAAAAATCTTAGTTGCATGAAGTGATTGATATCTCCATCCTGCAAGCAAAGAGAAGAGGAAGTTCACCATTTTGTGACTGTAATGGAGAAAACTTGACATTTTTTATTAACTTAACATTATATCACTTAAATAAACATATGCCACATGCTTTTTAAATCCAAATATATATGCAAACATATACTGTGTGAAATTGAACCACTGTACAAAGGGTTAAATATAAACATTAAGTATCTTTCACATTTACTTTGGTCATGCTCCTTGTTGCAGCTGTACATTCCCACCAAAAGTGAAGTCCAGTGTGTTGTCACTTTCCCCCCCCAGCAATTAATTAATATTTGATATAGTACTTTAGAAAATGAATAAGTATTTCCCCTAAAATATCCCAGGATTCTGGTTATGTTTTAAAAGTAATAACTATTTAAATGAGGTGTTATACCTGCAATTAAAGCTACAGTATTTAAAACTTCAGAAAATGTCCCTTTCTTACATTGTTCTGAGTGTAAGGAAACATCTTATTTACAGTTAGTGATCAGATATAAGGATTATTACAACACAGAAAAGTAATATTGTTATAATTACTAAGACAAATCTAGGGAGATTCAATACATAGACCTTTACATTTCAAAATAATAAATTTGGCTGATAGTTTGAATCAACATAGTAGACCAAGAAGTGCAGACATTAGAATCTATCATTTTTTACAAAGATTATCACAGTAATAGTACAAGAGTGGTTATACGTATGGAAAATAATTTTACCATATTGCAATGTATGTTCTGACTTAGCAATGCTCTTCTCTACAGTGCAATAAAGCAGACAGCAATGTAAATCATTTAGTCCAACATAAGTGTAATGAGAGAAAGGACAAACCGATGTGCAAGATGGATAAGAATGACATCAATATATTCTATTTTGACAGTTTAAACATAGTAAAATATTGAAACTAGAATATATCTGAAGTGTGATATGATCTCAGCAGGAAAAATTATTTTCTGAGTCCTCAGGAAAGAGGTTATTAGTAGATCTGAAATAACCATTGTCAGTGCAAAAAAGAAAATCTTTTGTTAAATATTACATTAAACATGATTTTCTCCTTTTAATTTATTCAAATCTTTTTTCAACAAATAAAGGTCAAGAAACTCTGCTGGACTTCAATTATCTATGTGAAAGAGTTTAAACTTATCAACTTTACTGAGTTTAATTTAGGCATAGATTGAAAAACTCAGTTTCAACATGACATAGTTTATTTAAGAAGCTGTAACCATTATTCAAATATGTCCTGGAAAATAGTTACTGGAAACTGCTGTAATGTGTTTATTTGTGAAAATTCTAAATCTTAGACTTTTGAAAATGTTGTAGTGTACATTTGCAACAGAGACCAAAGTAGACGGAAAGGTAAGTACGATTAAGAATATTACAGGAGAGAATATTGTTCCTTGGAGAACTGAAGATTCATATCAACCCACTTCTAAAGCATGTGAGAGATATTTAGGTCCTGCTTCAGAAAGCTGCAGAATTATGTTTGGAGAGATGCATTTTGGGGTAAGAGGGATGGATGTGTCACCTGGATACTTTTTCCCTGTATGTCTGATAATGTCACAACTGTGTTAAAAGAGGTTTTTTTCCCCCAAGTATATGGAAAAAACAGAAGTGATAATGGTGAAATAGGGACTAGAAGGACATTTTGGTTGTACTGTTGGAGACAGGAATTATTTCTCAGCAAAAATAATATAAGACACTACCACCTACAGAACAGATGTCACATTAAGGCTTTGCAAGTACAGAAGGGCCAAGAACATGACGTTGCCACTTCTAGTCATCCCTCTGAAGTCTACCTTGTTGTCTAGTACTGACACACTTGGATGGGTAATGTATACCTCACCTTCGTCTGAAATACTCAGTGGTAGAATTTTCTGGCTACTGTCAGAGACAGGATCTGGGGTCATTTCTCTGTCACAAGGCAGTAATGACTTGACTTCCAGGAGAGCATCCAAAAGAAGAAAGGCTCTGGCAACCTCAGGAAGAATCAGCAAGTGCAAATCCAATGTTTTTAAAGTTTCAGTTTCCGCAAACTTGTATGTTTCATGTGAAGGGAAAAGAACGGAAGGAAAGGGATGGAAACAGCAGGGAAGAGAAATGTTTTGTGGATTTGGTTTTGTTTTTTTAAAATATATCCACTGATTTAATGACTACAGAATAATTTGACATATTTTAGTAGTTATGCTATTAATAAAGCAAACTAAAAAGTCAACTGGTTAAAAATCTACTGAAATATAAATTGAAACTGGACCAAGGAAAAATGTGTAAATCATGAAATATTACAAAATTATAAGAAATAAAATGGAGTTTCTAAAACTCTTTGAAAAATGTTTACAGCAAAAGCTGCAATGAAAATAGCTTCACAAGCAGGTGTTTTTTCAGGAAACATAGCTTATAGATTACTTCTCGCTCTACTGCTGAAATTTTGGAGTTTTTCATCACCCACATGAAAAATATTTCAAAAGAATTTTCATAGCATAGTGCATTCATGGATGAGGATTTTAGTCTATTCCTTCGTCAATGATTCAACATTACAAAATGGAATGTTATGTGAATAGGATATCATGCATCATTTTTTAAAGCTCCCATTTCTGGATTTGCTGGAGGCAAATAGAGATGAAGATGGTTTGTTATCTTGACTCTAAAGGAGAGAAAGAAGTAAAAAATGAAATAAAAGCTGAAATAGTTTGTAACATTTAATAAAATATTTTGGCATCACCTTTGTCTTCATTTGTGATTCACCAAGTATCTTTGGATCTAAAGCACTATCATAAAGCCTTGAAGCCCAACCCATAAGATGTGTTTTTCTAAAGGGATAAATATATTCTGTGGAGATGGGTAATACATTAGACTGATGAACAACAAAACCTCTCTAATTATTCAAAAGTTATCTAAGAAAAGCAATTAAGTAGTATAAAAATCCTTCAACACTTAAAATTTTATAGTCATTAGATTGTTTCAGGCCACAGTCATTACCAAAAGAGAAGTAAACTACTATTTTTCAGCTTTTTATTTGAGAAATTTCTCTACCCAGACTTATATCAGTCCCAGGAATATGATACATAAAGAAACATGCTATATGAGTTCTTTAAAATACATTTGTGTTTGAAGAGTGGAAACTAGGTTGACAGAAAGGAAGTATGAACTAAAACTTAAATTTCATAGAACAGAAAAATTGACTGCACATAAGGAAAATTTCAGAAAGATGAGAGCTATTATTATTATCAGACTATTTCTGAGGAAAGTAATTGAATTTCTAACACTGTTATCATGTAAGACTGGACCAGAGGGAATTTATATATATATACACAATCAGATTCAAGCGTGAGAGACCTAACTGATAAAAAGTTCTTTTATGTTTGAGGGTTAAAATACTCAAGAACATATCAAGGACTTTGAACAATGCAGGAGAAATACAACTGGAGTAAGTACCAGTTGGTTCAGCACTCGTCAGTGTGGAGGTAATCTGTCTAGGGTTTAACAAGAGCAAGTGCTTCTGGGCATTCTTAGCCATAGTTCTAGGATCTCAAGCCCTCCTTAAATATTTTGCTTCCCTACAGCTAGTCTCCCCAGGCTCAGTAGGACTGTGCAAGATACTCTTCAAAAGTAGGGATCTGGAGAAACTGATCCGAACATATTTACATAGTGGGGTTTCATGAAGCTTGAAGAAAGGAAGGGGTGATGTTCTGTTGAGCCAATTCCTTTTCTACCTGGATCAGGACTATTTGTTAATCTTTTTATCTCCTTCTTGGTTAAAGTGAAGGGTTAAAGTTGAAAACAAATCTGATCTCATGTTTTTCTGCTAAGAAAAGGAAAAATCCTGACATATTTGTTATACACAAAAGGTATTACATAAGACGGCAAGAATACAACTAAACAAGTATATTGGACGAAAAAACAAAGAAGAAAGATAGCAAGAGATGTTAGATCATTCTCCCAAAGGTTTTCTACCCCTATCAAAGTGAAAGATCAGAGAAGAAGATAGATAAAATATTACAGGATAGAATAGGGAATTGAAGCATAAAAGTTAGACATAGCCAAAGTACTATATGAAAGCTTCTAAAATATGTATAAAGAACACTAAAATATGCTGACTGACTGTGCTTTGCACACCATGTATCCATTTACCTGCAAGACACTATACTCAGAAAAGTGGAGTTTTGAATTTGAGTACAAAACCACCGGATCTTCAGATCTGGTGGGCTTTGCTAGAGAAAAGCTGACTGGGGTACAGAGGTCTGTTCTTAAAGTACAGCTATACTTCGAAAAGTGACTATCCGAAGTACGTACGAGTTCCTGTTTCTGCAGTTAAAGAATATTTCACAATTTTTAATGCTTTCAGTTTCAGAATACCTTCGAGAACTGGAAACCTTGTTATACATGTATTACAGATGGAGAACATAAAGGTGAATTACTAGTTCATTTGGTGGGGGGGGAATGTTATTTAGCACACTAAGAAAAATCTTATTTTGGGACTCAGAATACTATTTATAGATTACTGAATTTTTATCAAATCCCTATAATGGGTAGACCTAAGGCCTCTTGATTGCTCATAGCAGTATAAATGTTGGTTGCCTAAAGTTAGTTACTATAAACTTGTCTTACAATGAATACAGTAGTCATTTCCAAAGGGCACTGCATGTCATGCTTAGACAGGTAACTAGCACAGCTGGGATGAATCAGCCTCTAATTTCATCTATAAAAGGAACCTAAAATATTTACTTTTGATTTAAATGGCTAAATTTCATATGTGTAGGAAAAGATTCAGGTGCCTGAGCACAGGTATCTAGTGCCGTTTTAAATACTTGAGGGCACCCAAGACCTCTTGCAGATACCGCACAGGAGATATAGTGCCCTGGGGAACCAACAGCCAAAGTTGATGATGCTACACTAGATCCATCACATCGGGGTAGAGGTAGGGCTGGCTCAGGACAGCCTTCTGCTCTTCCTGGTTGGGTTGGCCTGCCACTAGACTGTGAACTCATGGTTATTAATAGGTCCAGAGAAGGAGAAACAAGAGGGAGATGGATCCCAAAGGAGTCAATTAATAAAATCACATAATAGGTTTGGTATTGGTGACTGGACCTGAGATTCCTCCTGGCCGTTTATTCAGGCATCCCAGCCCCAGCTCTGGGACCGACTGCCTGAACTGCCCACTCCCACGTGCCTGTGCCACTCCAACGTCTCCTGTGGTCGCTATACTACAAGATCTCTCACTCTTTAACAAAGGTCAGCATAGCTGCTGAACAGAAGGAATTGGTACTGAGGCTCTGTAAGCATGTATTCCACTTTTTCAGGAACACACAAAAAGCTGGAGAGTGTGGCTCACACACCAAATGCCCGTTTTGAGTCTGCATTCTAATAAGAGTTCATGAATTATGTAGGCAACACAATGAGAACATTTGAAATGGTGTTTGCATCTGCTATGAGACTTAAAATTTAATGGATTTTTAAGTAATTAGCATGAGCTATTTACCACACTGAGTTATACTGTAGGAGTAGCTGAATATAAAAATAAATATGATAATAATATGCATAAAATGCTCATTTCTTGCAGCATTATATTTTATTTTAAAAAGGCAGTGCTTAAGCAGACTCTCCAAATTGACAGGGAGAGTATGAAATAATGTCTTTCTTCTCTTTTTAAAAAAAAATCTTTTGTCATTTACAAGATGACAGACTAGTTTTATGATAGCTTTGATGTAACATAAGGTAGCGCATCCATAATCTAGCATGTCACAGCCATTTTTATTACATATGGTATATGATCAGATAATCTAGGAATCTCAATGAATGATCCATTCTCTGCATTTTCTTATAGGGAGCCCACAGTTCTGCAGTTAAGGATCAAGAGTGGTAGTCAAAACTGTCTGATATTTGTGCCTCATTCTGCCACCAGCTACTTTAAGGGACTCTTTAACTGAATGGAAAAAGGCATAGGAAAAACCAGCCAACTAGAAGGTAAAGAGAGACCTTTTCAAATCAGAAATAATGTGCAAATACCTTTTTAACTATGAAGATGATAAATTATTATGCTGAACTGGAGGACTGGTAAGTTCTCCTTGTCTTGTAATAACTGGTTCCTTAAAAATGTCTGTTTCTTATAACAGAATGTGACGGGAACATGTTAGGACAGGCAGTGAAGTCTATATAATAAATGACCAAAGATGCAATGAATCTACCCAAGGCAAGTGGAGACTCTGCTTCTCTACCACCTTCTAAGGATGGGCACTTAGGAGAGCAATGTCTTTTAAGAAAAAAGCAGGGAAAAACATCTGGAAAGTGAAGGGCCCTAATTCTAGTTTGACTTTATACCCATCAGGTTAAGATAAGTAACTGAGTTGACACTGACAAAGAATGTGAACAAGGGGTAACATATTTGTCAGCAATCTAGTATATGAGTGTCATTGTTTAACCTCAGCCAGCAGCTAAGCACCACGCAGCTGCTCGCTCACTCCCCCGCCACCCACTGGGGAGGGGGAGAGAATCAGAGGAAAAAAAAAAGCAAAACTTGTGGGTTGAGATAAGAATAGTTTAATAGGACAGAGAGGAAGGAAGTAATAATGATAACAATAATAAAACAACAACAACAACAATTACAATAATAATAATAACTATAAATGATGATAATGACAATAATAATAATGATGGTAATAATAATAATAATAATAATAATAATAATAATAATAATAATAATAATAATAATAATAATAATAATAATAATAATAGGAATATACAAAACAAGTATGCAATTTTTCACCACCTGCTGACCGATGTCCAGTTAGTTCCCGAGCAGCGATCCCTCCCAGGCCAACTCCCCCCAGGTATATATACTCGGCATGATGTCCCATGGTATGGAATACCTCATTGGCCAGTTTGGGTCAGCTGCGCTGGCTGTGTCCCCTCCCAACTCCTTGTGCCCCTCCAGCCTTCTCGCTGGCTGGGCATGAGAAGCTGAAAAATCCTTGACTTGGTATAAACATTACTTAGCAGCAACTGAAAACATTAGAGTGTTATCAACATTCTTCTCATACTGAACCCAAAACTTAACACTGTACCAGCTACTAGGAAGACAATTAACTCTATCCTACCTGAAACCAGGATGATGGGGATCTAGACCCTTTCCTATTTTTACAATTTAGTGTAGGAAATTTCTATATGACCAATAAAAAAAGTAAATCAGGTCACCAGGATTCCTCACTGGCATTTGCATGTCCTGTGCCCCCTGGGTTGCTTTTTTCCTCTGAAGACATGAGTCTTGCACCTGTAGTGATCCAGTTTCAACAGGTAAAATTTATAAGCCATCATGCAGAGTGCCTTGTGGTCTGCTTTTAGGGAACCTAACTGCAAAATGAACACTACAAGTGAAAACTCACTGGGGATGAGGCAGCCCTTCCCCCAGGAATCCTGTTTCCAAAGCAAACACACTAACCTATTCTGCAAGACACCAGCACCACCATATTGTATAATGAAAACCATGTTACCTAATTAGCTTTGGACAATCTATGACGATGACCAAGTCTGGGCTTGCCTACCAAGTTATGTGATGGTTCTTCAACTAAGGATGTTGTTAAGATTTCAAAGGTTCTAAAAAGCTTTAAGAAGAGTTAAGGAAATTTCCTTTATTACTGAGGTGGACAAAGTTTTCTGAAAAGTTGTCTGGGTCTTGGATAGGTTCCTCATTTATAGAACACTTGTGTAATCTCTGTCTAAACCGAAGTAATAACGAAATGATTCATTTGTTCAAACAATTTTGTCTCTGAATTTATCAATATAGTTAAAAAACCCTAAACAAACTCTTAAAATGTGCACTGAGATTTTCAAAGAACTCTTCAATATGAGTTCCAATCTTCATTCTAAAAAAGATTACATATTAAAATTTGTCCTGGTGGCAGTTGGAGCAGAATTGGAACAATCCCAGAAGCTTTAGAAAAATGAGTGTCATCATATCTGAAGCTAAATTCTGCTCCTGTTTGTATCCAGTGCTCTACAGGTTCCAATAAAAGTCATTTGAGCATGCATTTCAAGACAGAGTTTGGCACATGGTTTTCCAATTCATAAGGTTTATGACTTAAAATGTTTTCTTTTTTTCCTTGGGCCAGCAGGAACAAATAATACAATGGAAACACCTGTGCTGGCCCCAGAGGTCTAAGTACTTTGTACTCTTCCACAAAGACTTCCTCTGAGTGACACCGACAGTGACACCGATGAGATCCAGGATGAACTATTTCCAGCTGCCTTTCCTGAGACATAAGGGTGGAGCTGTTCTGTTATAATACCTTTTGTGGAGACAATAAGAAATATCAGTGATGTATTTGTGAAGATGCCACAGAATCCTTAAAATGAAGATACATCTTCAGTATTTTCTCAAGTGCTAAAGATAGCTTTAGTAACTTCAGCTTCCACAGACACACAAATAATACCTCTGAAAATAATACAAAAAGAATTTACATAACAAGGTCTAACACCTTGGTCTAACTAGTAAGTAAAAATAAGGAATAATAGTAAGGATATCTATGCGAGAACTTATTTTCTACAGTATCGTATTTTGAATGGGATTATGCTTTAAATGTACATGCCTCTTTAGAAAGGCAAGAATATCCCTAATTGCCTGTGTAGCAAACTTGGCTTTGGATATTCAAGAGTTAGGCCAGCTGGGAGGTCTGAAATGGTTTTCAAAATGGTTTTGTGATTTTAACACATTTTAACTTGTCAGCAAAGGAGTTTGTATCTTACACTGAAATGTGAGCACTGGAGAAAAAATTGATAATCAATAAGTTATCTTCAAAATCTTGAAGTTGTATCATCACACAAAAGCAAAAGGAAATAAGTGGTTAAGGGAGCAGCACCAGCCATTAAATTGTCTCTACCACAGCACCCTTCTCCCCAGGTGAGCAGCAAACACCCCAAGCAGTCTGGTTTGCAGGATGCTGTGACTCCAGCAAGGGCAGAGCAGGTTGTATGTGCCTGCCCTAGCGCTTACGGTGCTTCCAGCAAGAACCAATGGATTATGATTCTTTCACACTTGTGTCTACAGCAGCAAATGAAGTGAGCCAGGGACAACACTGGAATGTTACATTTTGACCAGGATCACGTAAATCCTGGCAGTTGTCTGCATCTGAGGGTTGCAGTACATGGGAGGGGAAGGCAGGGCAGGGAGCATGGAAGTGAGGAGACAGATCCTTCCTGTGCCTTGTAACACAACCTCCTTTCCTGCAATCTGTTCCCTTCTATAAAGGGTTTTAATCAGTGTGCACACATTGTTTTTCTTTTTCACGAAAACACCTTCTCAGAGATGATGTGACTCACAACCAGAGAATACATTAACTGGTTCAAACCAACCTTTCTTCTTCTCCCCCTCCCTCTTCCCCATCACAAGAGGCTACAGAACAGAGTTCAATGCTTTCTGTTTGCAAACAAAATTGTGGCATCTGTTTTGTCACTTTGACTGGGGTTCTTGCCTAATATTTTTTCTTGGTTGTTACTAAAGTAGCAGGGTCATGACTTTTTGACCCACGGGAAAAAGGCAAAGAGACACAGTAGTGTGTAAGTAGCTCCCAAATGAGGATTTGATTGATCTACTCTATGCTGGAATTAATTCTTCCATTTATTAATGTTTTCTGTTGAACTGAAACTCTGAAACCTGGTGATCCTAAATTGATTCAGATTGAATGCAAGGCATGATTAAAATTGTGACTAGAAGTCCAGTGAAAGAAAGGCATAGCTGAACCTTCACTTGACAGGTCCACACATATCAGATGATGAATATGGGAAAACTACTCAGGGAATACTCTGAGGGTTTGGGTTTTTTTCCACCTTCACATAGTACATTAAAGAAATGGCACTATTAGGAAGAACATGATCCACTACATAAGATTTTCTTCAAAAGCCTTGGACTGTGGCAGCCCCATCAGGTTCAGCCTCAAAAAAAGTATTCATATGGGAAATCCCTCTCAATTACAGTGCAAAAGGTTGGAATACAATTAAAAGTCAGAACACTGCTCCCAGTCTAGCCCTCTCTATTTGTTATTTTGAACCTGTCCCACTGCATTTTTGCATCTCTTCTCTAATAGTTTCAAACATAGTTTCAAGCATTCAAACAAGTATTAAACTAATACTGTAGGGAACCTACCTGGCTTATCTCTTCTCTTGCTACCTGTTGTTCAAGGGGTCAGCTCTTCTGATAGCTGCTCACAGTCATGTACTTGCTAGATTTCAAAGACACAGTCCCTGGCTTCCTCTTCAGCTTGGGAAAAAAGCTTAATGAACAAAGCTGCTTGGTTGTTCTCCTTTATATCCCATCTTAAAACTTTCCTTTGTCACATTGGCTGCAGTGATGCAGATTGCAGTCTCTGGGGCATAGCAGATAATTTGCCTCAGCAATTAATACAGGCTGCCTTGACTTGATTTTTGATTAAGAGTTTTGGAAGCCCCTATTTCCTGAAAGCTGATTTGAAGTATAACTGGTCATTTAGATTTCCTTCATACACAAGCTGTTCTTGCTGCCATTAGAGAGGATCACTCTTTTAGGACTCTGGCTTTGTCATTCATACTTATGTTGTATAAGTTACCCAGTTTCGAAGCCTTTGGGCCAGGTTCAAAATGTTTGGAAGAAGCAGTAAGCTTAATGGAGACTTCCAGACTTGCTGACTTGACCCCCTAGAGGTCCAAAATTTAAGCAAATGTTACAAATGGAACAGCAATATTATGTTTAGTTCAAACACTGACATTGGGTTTGGTCTGAGTTCCTACAGACATACGTGTTAATTCTGTTAATGAATGAGTGTTAGTTCTGTGCCCAATTCCCAGACTCTAGAACCTGTTATGGTGACAATTGCATGGTTCAAGATCGTACGGTTCAACTTTTAGCTCACACTGCACTGTGCTTATGAGATAAGGGGCAAGTCGGCAGTTATTTCCCTCCCTCCCCCTTGCAAATTTACTAACCCCATTACCAAACAGCCAAAAATTCTTGAACCTTCCTATATAACTGATTCTCAGGATGGTCACTGTGATGATCACTCAGTAGTTCTGAGAGTGGCCTTTTAAGGGAGGTAAGCCCCATTTAAGCTATTTGAAGGTTTCTCATTACAATTAATGGATTTAATTATGGGAATCCATAATTACTTTTGCAAGTTAAAGAAAAAGAGGTTTCCTTGAATTGTTTGCAATGCATACATTTTTAGAGACAGATCTGTTCTGAGATACACTCTGAGTGCAGAGTTGCTGAAGTGGGTGCCTTTCTGTGAAATCCTGGATTTTCATTATACTATTTACACTAAGAGTGTACCTAGGTAAGGGAAAAAATGATGTGAAGATTCAATACCACCTGCTGTAAGATTAAATAAACAGCTCCTATGAAAAAAAATAACCTACACTGCCAGAGCAGAAAGGGTCAAACAATAAAATACCCATTGTCTCCTGTCAAAGTAAATCACACTAACAGGTTGCTATGGCACAGGCATTATGAGATACTTGATAGCAATATTTTTAAGATGGGAAATCTATATTATCTAACAATAAAGGCGGCACGGTGAGAAATGTTTATCTCAGGTTATGAACATGCATCTAGGAGCAGGCAGGTGACATGTATTGCCTAGCATGTGACTTTAATTTCCTAGGATCAAAGATAGGCATGGTTTTTTTCTCCTCAAAGTCTCTGATAAAAACCTTGCTTGATAATGTTGTCAGCTTTGATCCATAAATTTAGGAAAGACTTTTGACTAGTTCCTACAGGCCTCGTGGTAACACAAGGATGGTCTGCATGGCCTCCTCCTGGAGCTGAGCTGCCAGCTGGGCAACACCAATGAGACAATTGCAGCCCCATCAGTTTACTCTTGGTTTCCACAAATTCAGTGCTGAGTCATGAACAATTCCTTCTCTCTTGCCCCTAACTTCTTCCACGTGATAGACACTCTCTGAAGATGTGAAGTAATTGGGCCCCATTGTCTCTATCACAGGGGGACGAACTTCATCCCTGATTCATGAAGCATGTTTGAGTAGGGGAAGGGAAAAAAGTTATCTCTTTTCCTCCTCATTCACTAGCAATTTGGCCTTGCGAAACCAAACTGGGAAGACAAAATGCCTTTTTGTGTATGTAGTGGTGAAGATACAGGAACAGGGGTAGAACAGAATGTATGATTTTCTGGATTAGATTCAGTACCCTTGTATGTTGCTTCTGGGTAATTACAATGTTCGTGACTGACCTTAAGTTGCAAGGGACTCAGGGTAGTATTTCCTTGCTGGGGGAAGGTAAAAGTCTGCAATATACTTCCTGCTGTATACAAACCCCACAGTCCCCTATCCCAACAAGTTGTTTTAGTCATTGACTGTCTCTCTGTTTTGTTTCTACAAACTCAGCACAATCAGAATTTGATCTGTGTCTTTAGGCAATAATCTACTACAAATAATTATTAAACCCACGTCTTTAGTACTCTGCTGCCAATTACCAAGCTTGGAACATCTTGCAAGGAAGATGGTGTGTAGTGATGAAGAAATGACACACAGAGAATAGATCTGATTAAATATGCAGAACCACAATGTCAGCTTTAGATCTGGACCATTTCATTATCTTGGTAGCTGCTTTTGGAAATATAGGAGTGTACTGATAGTAAGCAGGAACTGAGTTTGCATGTGCAGTCACATTTGTAATTGCAAAATTATGCTCTTGAGATTTTGGTCTCTCTTTTTTTTTTTTTCACACTTTCCCCATTTTCACAATACATCATATTTTTCACTGCATTTCTAAAACTTCACAGAAACTTCTGAGATCTCCATTCTCCCACTCCACGCCTGTTGGAATCTGCACGTCTGAGCAGAACCAGAGTTTGCATTGCCAATAGAGCAGACATGGAAATGAAACACTTCTGATTTCTCTCACCCAGAATTTTTTAGCTAGAGTCCATCTGCTCACCAGTGCCTATTTAGGAATGCACAACACCTTTTCCTTCTTCCATAGCAGCCAAACTGAACAAGAGTGGGTGGAAATATTAAAATGACACTTTTGAACTGAACTGCAACTTCTTATTAAATGAGAGGGAGAAAAAAAAAAGTGACATGTCTTCTTTATAGATTCAGAGCTGGAGCTGAAAAGGCAAAATCTATCTGTTAAAATAATCATGGCTAAATTTTCAGTAGTGAACAGAATTTTGTCTCTGTCACCTCTCATGTAAAAAAGTAGCCTTTGAGTAAATAGCTTATATTGACCTGTAGTCTACTGTTAGAAAAAAAGATAATTAAATGACAAAAAATAGTTTTTACATGGATTGCAAAATTCTGCTAAAGATGGAGGGCATGATGTGGTTCTGCTGAAGGCTAGAAAGGTGATGCTTTCAAAACTTGGTTTTCAAATGATCCTCTGAAAATTATTGCATGTGATGTTTCACCCAAAGAAAAATACGAATGCAAAAATGTGGCACTGATTATGAGCTGGGAGTTAGAGGCAATAGTCAATGGGTTTGAATTATGAATGTAAACAGCTTGAACAAGGGAAATATTACTTCCTATCACATTTCTTTCACCAGTCTGTTGTAGTACAGGATTTGAGCACTTCCCCACATGCTATAGTGAACATTTTACTCCTCTTATCTGGAATAATGTAAATGACATTACACAAAGCAGCTGCTAGGCACGTTCATTTGCTGTTGCTTTCACTTCAAATTGCAACGTCTGCTGTCATACTCTGCTGCTTTTAAAGATGTACCTATATTGTGCACTTCTACTGCTGCCATCACTGTACTTCTCAGAAGAGATGTAAACACATAATCCCTGAGCATGTACAGTGTTGTGGTTTAACCCCAGCCAGCAACTAAGCACCACATAGCCACTCGCTCACTCTTCCCCTCTCCCAGTGGGATGGGGAGAAGAATCAGAAAAAAAAGTAAAACTCGTCGGTTAAGAACATTTTAATAACTAAACTAAACAAAAAATAATAATAACAAATATAATAATTATAATTGTAATGAAAAGGAGTATAGCAAAAAAAGAGAAGTTAGATCCAAGACAAGTGATGCACGATGCAAGTGCTCACCACCCGCTGACGGATGCCCGAGCAGCGATCTGCCCATCCCAGCCAACCCCCCCCAACTTTACACACAGAACATGACGTCCTATGGTATGGAATATCCCTTTGGCTAGTTCGGGTCAGCTGTCCTGGCCATGCTCCCTCCCAGCCTCTCGTGCACCTCCTCACTGGCAGAGCATGGGAAACTGAAAAATCCTTGACTTAGAATAAGCACTACTTAACAACAGCTAACATCAGTGTTATCAACATTTTTCTCACATAAATCCAAAACACACTGTACCAGCTACTAGGACAAAAATTAACTCTATCCCAGATGAAACCTGGACATGCAGTCATGAAGAATGTTATACAATGATATGCTTACATCCTTCGGCTGCTACTGTGAATGCCACAATAAAACTTTTATTGCTGTAAATATTTTTTAATGTACAACAAGGAAAAAATAAACTTTTACCCATTACCTGAAAATTGGACTCTTCAAGTTATCATGAGCTACACATCTGAAGACCAATGCACCACAAATCACCAATTATTTTGATGATGGCTCTTGAAGTTCCACACTGATAGAAAAGCAAGCTAGATAAACATATGGAGTGCCTGTGACAACTATTGATACTAATAGTAGCTTTGGGTACTTGGTACCACCACTCCAGATGAGACTATTTAGTTGGCTACCTTTGCAATTTTGCCTTGAAAATTACATCTGATAAATCTGTGTAGCTTGTCTGTAGGTATCATAGCATCGTGCCTGAGGTTGGAAAAAAAAAAAAAAACCAAAAAAGTAAAATGACTGCATCCAGTGATTCCTTCTATGAAAAATTTGTTTCCCACACATCTTCATATAGTGATATATAGAAATAGGCCTCAGATTTTAAAGAGGAATGCATAGGTCTATTACTAAAGATAATTAATCTTACCACCCAAGTGTTTGGTTTGGATGTAGAGAATTGTGGTATTAAGCATTAGTTCATAGCTAGGAAATTCCACATGTATAATTGATTTCCACACCTGAAGCAGTCACCCTAATCTGCCCTTATAGATGAGTAGGTATTCAACACTGGAGAGACAGGTCACCCTGTAATCATTCTGGATGTGCTCATTTACCTCCACTGGTTGGAAAATGAGGTCAGCTTGACTAGATTAGCTGCTGCTGATCTGATATCTGCAGCTGTAGATGGCAAAATTATGGAGGTCAACTCTATCCACAACGTTCAGAGTTTCCATACACATAAAATGACCCTATTTAGCAGTTTTTTGTCCAGAAGCATACCTTTTCTTGCAGAGGTGAACAGCAATCAGGTCTGCCTAACACATGCCAAGATTTGCTCTTGTTTAATAGTTGTAGTTCTTCAGGTATCATTTATCCTGACTCACCAGGTTTATATGCAGTACATTCCTACAACCATGTAACATCTCCTTTTTCCTCCACTCAGAGCTTGATCTTATACCAAAAAAAGACCAAAAGAGTGGAAAGATTTCTTTTTTGTTTCACTGGACTTCAGACAGAGAGCTCACCTGAAAAGCACCCTGAAAATGGCAAATATTTTCCTCACTGAACACACAAGCCTTGCTGTACCAGCATTATGTAAAGTGACAGTAAAATTGTTTGTTCTGAACTGCTCTTTTATTCTATTATAACCATTCTTTTTATGTGCTCTTCTGCATCAAATGCCAGGTGACAACATGCTGACATACTTCACATTAATGACTAACTGATAAACAACGGAAGGCAAATGATATGCAGTCTTTGATTATACTTATGGTAACCCTTTGAATTAGAGGTTTTATGTAAGTTACTCCTTCAGAAAGTGTCAGCTTGCCATTCTTCTGGCAGGCAGGACATAGTCCAAGTAATTCACGTACCTCTTGGGCATATGATTCAATGAGAGGCTAGTGAGGTTTTATATATATATATATAATGATATATTGTGATAGTGCCATTATTGAAAGGCTTGGAAAAAAGCGCTTAACTCTTAATATGGGTGTCACACTTGACTGCAACTGTAGGTAGCACTGAGACTCAAAAACAACATAGCGTGTCACGTCAGAGATGCGAATGTGCTACTTTGGGTTTGGTTGCTAAAGATTTCTGTATAGAGGTAGTTTCTGACTCCTTTCCTTGCAGATGTTGCACATCAAACTGTATCCTTGAATCATAAGCTGACTAGCAGACTACACTTGCTGGAAAACCTGTCTAAATTTTCTACTGTATGAGGTTTTTCAATCCCTAATATCTCAGAGCCATGGAGTGACAGGCCTTTAAAAATCTACACTACTGAGCAGAAATTCCTGTTGCCTTGGAAATAGAGGGAAACTGTTGAAGCTGAAAATATGTCTGATGGTATCAGTGAAAGGGTTGGTGTCTGTTAAAGAACTTGGAGTAATAAGGCTATTTAACATTTATACCACATGCTCATTTACAGGTGAGGTATGTCAAGATTATTATTATTGCTAGCCCCATTTTCCAGAAGAGAATATTAATCCTGCAAAGTTGAGAGATTTAAAGTAAGACTCAAGAGTACATATAAGTCACTGCATACACAAACTAAGACAGTACATGGAAAAGTTATCCTCTGAAACATTCTATCAACTATAACTTTATGAATTAAAACCAAAAAAAACCCCAGCATAGCTAGATTTAAGTATCAGTATTTACCAGATGGTGCAAGGATTCCTGAGCTTTGCTTATGTGCCACTAATAATAGCAGCAGTGGTGCTGGTTACTCATAACCTGGACAACTTCAGGTACCAACAGTGACGGGAACAGGAGGAATAGACAGTACATCCTCAGGTGCTGGCTCTTGCTTTCAGGTGCCCAGGAGCTGTGCATCAATCCCCAATCTGAGTGAGAGTTTCAGCAACTGACATCCTCATTTTACTTCTTTGCTCTCATTTCTGTGACCGATACCCCCTCACTGACCAATCCCCCCTGCATCATGCTATGAGTAACTGCTTACTCTAAAACAAATGCATGCAGGCTGTCAGGAACCAGCCTTATCTATTCTGTGGAAGAGGCTATTGTGCCACAATTTCGGAACTCATTTCCACTGAGTTCTTTCTTGCCACAGTCTCTTTGGGTACAATCACTCCGAGTTCTACTTGGACATGGTTGTAAGAGGGCATTTGGTAAAGGGCTTCTCCTGGCCTCTGTTAAGCCCATTCTTTGTTGGACATACACACAGAGGCTTGTGCAGACAGATAGTCCGTTGCATGATTTACCATCATTTGGTCTCAGTGTTACCTTCTGCTATGGAACTTCGGATAAAAGCTTGTGTTTGACCCTCCAAGAAAATAAGCAGAGTAGCCTGGGTGAGAAAAAAACCCATCTAGATGTACACTTAGGGGCTTAATGCTCTCCATGTATTTAATAAAGAACGTAAGAATGTAGTGTGGGGTGGAAAATTTCTCTAGGTGGCTAAGGCCAAGATTCGTGACAATATATGTTTAAGTACTTTGCATTTGAAACTCTCAGGACAGTTCCATGGGACAAGACACAGACAAACTCAGACACCTCTCTCGTCTCCTGTCTGGTACTTTGATTTCTGTACACTCTCTGACAGGTTCCTTATCTTGATAATCATAGAATCATAGAACGTTTTGATTTGGAAGGGACCTTAAAGACCATCTAGTTCCAATCCCCCTGCCATGGGCAGGGACACCTTCCACCAGACCAGGTTGCTCCAAGCCCCATCCAGCCTGGCCTTGGACACTGCCAAGGATGGGGCAGCCACAGCCTCTCTGGGCAACCTCCTCCAGTGTGTCACCACCCTCACAGGGAAGAACTTCTTCCTTACATCTAATCTAGATCTTCCCTCTTTCAGTTTAAAACCATTACCCTTCGTACTTTCACTACACTCCCTCATAAAGAGTCCATATTTCCTGTAGGCCCCCTTTAAGTACTGGAAGGCTGCTAAAAGGTGTCCCTGGAGCCTTCTCTCCTCCAGGCACTGGTCTCCACTCAGACATCAAGCTATTGACCACAACTCTTTGAGTGTGACCACACAGGCAATTCCTTATCCACCGAGTGGTCTAACTGTAAAATCCATGTCTCTCCAATTTAGAGACAAGGATGTCATGCGGGACAATGTCAAACACTTTGCACAAGTCCAGGTAGATGATGTCAGTTGTTCTTCCCTTATCTACAAATGCTGTAATCCCATTGTGGAAGGCCACTAAATTTTTCAGGCATGATTTGTCCTTAGTGAAGCCATGTTGGCTGTCACCAATGACCTCCTTATTTTCCATGTGCCTCAGCATAGTTTCCAGGAGCATCTGCTCCATGATCTTGCCAGGTACAGAGGTGAGACTGACTGGCCTGTAGTTCCCCAGGTCTTGTCTTTTTCCCTTTCTAAAAATAATATAGTAAATAAATAATAATAAATAATACAATAAATTAATAAAATTTAAATAATTTAGTAATAATATTAGCATAATTGTAGCATTAAATACTATAGTAAATTAATAGTAGTAAATAATATAATAAATTAATATAATTTTAAAATAATAGGGAAATCAAGAAAATTACATGTACTGTGGCACACCTTGACAGATCCATTTAGATGCAGTCCATAGGATTTCAGCACTTGTATCTCCTTGATTTCTTACCTACCATTTTGGGTGTGATAAAACTTGCTTAGTTTAGATACCTAAAATCTGGAAGTCTAAATCTGAGCTAGTCACCCTGGACTATCCCTGTAATCACTGGGGAAAACATATCCCAAATGCACAAGCCACCTGATCCTAGGAAATATGGCTAAAACATATAAGATTAACTATCCTCCAGAGGATCTTATTTCTCTACACTGACTATAAAAAAAGTCTGAGAATGACTTGTTGAAATTCAGTTACCATGTACGTCTGAAATTAGTTGTGATGAATCCCACTGTTTATGCCTCTTAATCCAGCCCTGACTCCTCAGTCAGAGAAAATCTGGAATCAGTGTTTACGAAAGCTACAGAGGTTTTAACAGATGTTGTGTCAGAAAATACATCTTAAATTTCAAGGTTCACCAGACTTTTCAGAGCCTTACCTCACCTCTGAGTTCCCGGCTGTCATTCTCCTGTTGTAGCTTTTTGGTGGTGCAAATTCCACTCCCTTGAGATCAGGAGGCCACAAACAACAAATGAAGGTAGGATGGGTTTGAAACAGCTTTGCTCTACTATATCAAATAACTTAGCAGCTACTGTTCTCATCTATAGGATGGAAAACTTATTTTTGTTCCCTCATTTGGAAGAAGTGCTTGAATCAGAAGCTATTGCTTCTTGTGGCAGGTGACAGTGTCTTCTTAAAGGCTTTTCCATTCAGTAAAAAGAACTATAAGAAACAGGTCTTCAGATTCCTAGGTTAGTATTTTACTCAATAACTTACTGGTTTCACATGAGAAATGTCTGCCATATCTTATTGCCTAGTTTCACGGAGCACTCACAGCTAATGTATTTTCAAACTGCTTTAGTAGTCGGATATCCACAAAAAGTGGGTAAAGTTTTAGTTAAGCTGCAGAAATAAAAATACTCAGTTAGAAATTTCAGCTAACAAATTCAGTTGGCAAAACAAATAAACAAAAAAAAAAGAGAGAGAAACTGTTTCAGTTAATTTCAAATTATATTGTCCATTTTTCCTGTTGCCTTGTCTAATGTAGATCTTCAACAAAAATGACATTTTCAGAAGAAAAAATTTACAAAGTTTCATTAAAAATGCCACAATGAGATGTTACGGCTTTTAAAAAATGAAGCATTTTATTGAAAAGAGATGTAAGTAAATTATTTTGACTTTTAAAAAATCCCTCTTTTTTGGCCAAAATTATTCACTTGAGTTGATAATCCATTGTGCAGAGATCTTATTATTCATAGAAAAAAGTGTCACTCTATTGTCCAAGAACACCTCCTCGGGAACAGGCATAAGAACACCTCCAAGGGAATAGGTGTAGGCCCTATCTTTTTATTCCCTAGTTTTCTCCTTGCTAGCCCTCGTGTTTCCCCACATATCTCAGTGCTTTCTGCAAATTCCAGTCTTATTTACCTAACTTACACATCTGTCAGGAGTGTTGATATTTAACTCAGAGGTGACAAAATACTTGGTAATAGTGTGCTTAAAAATGGGTGTACTGCTCCCCTCCATTTCATTTATAACTAGTTTTTTTGTGAAATAAGAGAAACATTGCCATTTCATTGAGTCAATATAGTTAAAAAATATTCAGCCGATGCAGAAGTTAAAGTTATGTAAGTTTACAGTGCTGAGAATCTTGTCCATAATTTCTGCTGCAAAAAGTTAGCCTTTGAAATAAATATGAACCTTCCCACACTTGTCCCTCTGATGGAAATGTTTCTGTTCTACTGGCAATCATTTTCAAATCTTCCTCTTTTTTAACAGTCAGCATTTGGAAGGCTGGCCCCAAATTTTTCATAGAGCATTTCTTGAAATAACCCATTCTCTTTTCGATTCACTGGGTGTTGGAGAATTCTATGTGGAGGATGACATTTTGTTTTTCTCAATAGCTAACAGATTTTTATTCACATATTATTCCTGTGAACTTTCAGTTCCTTGTCCTCATGGAATGAGCTGCCGCTCACATTTTTAAATGACACTGTATAATAGACTCATTCTCTCCTTAGGTGAACTGATCTATTTCTTACACTGCTTGGTGCATTATAAGAATACAGCCCCTTTCTTGTAGCTACATGCCATTTAACCTTCACAAAACTCAGTTCCATGGTTTCTCTTAGCAAGAAAATTCATTACTTTCTCCCCATAGAAGACTGTTGCTCTATCCCAGGGACATTACAAGTGAGTTTAAACTTAGCATTCGATCTGAGGATGGTATGGATATGTATCCAGTTATAAAAGATCATCAGATAACTTTTGATTCTCTAATAAAATAGGCCCAGTTTGTGGTCAGTTGAGTTTTTGAATTACTACTTTCCTTTTGTGAATGCTATATATTTTTCATGCTGTAAATATCTGCAAGATGAAATAAAATAGCTGCCTACACTATTTATATAATCCACCTCCTCTTCCTGGGCTACTCTCGTACGCTTGCAAGGTGAAAGCATGTGTGATTGATGTTTCCAGCATTTGTTCTCTATGGAGCAAGTTTTGATACAGACACTATACCAGTATCATTATATTCACAGTAACAAATGTGTTCTATTTTGCAGTCACGTGGTGTAGACTCAGTGCTTATTAAACAAGGTCAGCAGTTATATAGCTATAAACTGGGTAGTGGTATCTTTATAGTATAAAATGTTAACAAAGGATGTAAATTCAACTTTATCATTACATTTATATGAAGAGAACTTAAATAGAAAGAAAACTAATGGAAACCAGGATAAGAGGAGGTCAAATACTAAAAAGGAGTGTTGAAAACTTAGTTTGTCCAGGTTAGGCTTGCACCTTATTCATTCACAGAATAAGGTGGGAAGTTATCCTCCCTCCTTCTCAAAATACCTTTAGAGAACATGAAGACATTTCTCTCAGGCACTGTTCTTTGAGAAAAGTAATCATTTCCTCTAGGCATCACAGTTATTTGTTAATTGTGCAGCCAGTGAGGGGCAAGGACAAAGGAAAGGCTGCATCATCTGTCCTAGTAACCCAAATTAGTGCTTAGGCAGTGCTGCCTAGTCCTGTCCAGACCAAACATCCAGGTAGGAGGGCTCCTCTGGGGTATGGCTTCAATCACACCAATGGCAGGCTAAACAAAAATTGAAGAAATACTACATTTTAAAAGGATTTTTACAGCAACATGGGGAGAATTTGTGTATTTTGCCAAAGAAAAAATAATAATTATTTGATCTAATCTATAGAAGAATGAGGGAAGATATCTGCATAGCTGTACTATGTCCTATGAATCATACTGATTTTCACTTATTCAAAGACAAGATACATTATTAAGTTTGAAGATGTGGGGACATTTGGGACACCTAGAGTTAGACAGCAGCTAAAGTGTTTCCAAGGTTTAAAATTTTAGACTCAGGTACTTATATCCATTTGTGATTCTAGCCCTATATCTATATGAATCTCACCACTGTGACCCCAGATCTTGGCAGAGACCCATTTATCTGAATTCAATTGGGTTCAAACATTGGGAGTCAACAAATACCTGGTGTTCATCAGGAATACAGAGAAGGGCAGCAGAAATAGCAAAAATAAATATAGCAGAAACAGCTAAAATAAACAACAGAGGCAGGCTGTTAGGCATGCTACACCTAAAAGGCTTCAGATCTGGATTCTCCAGTTGCCAGTACCAGGTATATTTCTTTTCCCGCCTTGCTCAAAAGACACTGGAGGCATGGAAACTATAGAAAACTCATTAGGAGTGGTTCAATGGAAATTAAATCACCTGTAGTCAACAAAGTGCTCAGGTTTAGAATCTTCACTGAATTAATATTTCTGTTGAAGGAAATAGGAATCCCTGGTGTGCCTGTCATTAATTTGAGATGTGTAACTAATCCCGTTCATTCCAAAAGGTGCGTTTTTAAATTTTTTGTAATTCTACTAGCTTCTGTAAGACTACGCACCTGCTTGAAATTAAGCACACGCTTCTGTACTTTGCTGGATTTGATCTTTGGGTTTAGTAAAACCTTAAAGACTGACAATAATAATAACAATAAAACTGTTATAATTAAGACAGTGACACTAAGATGGTTACCGCTGTGGCTACACTGAGCGATATATACCGTAACACACAGCATAGTAACAGTAATTACACACTTCACTAGTTTTTATTGTAATGTATGCTATAGTGTAACTTAATTTCCATCTTGTGCATATTAACCCAAGATACATTTGGAGTGTTTACTACCTGGGTTGTTTTAACAGAAATGGGGATTATGTGTTTAATGTGCATGTAGAATAAAAATAACATTTGCATTACTTATATGGAACCAGGAGTTATAACTAACCACAGGACTTTAGAATATGAACTTATTAAACAAGCCTACTTTGAGACTGAATTCAAGCAAAATTTTTGCTTTACAACCCTACAGCCCTGTGTTCCTAAAATATTGCTTTTCTTGTCAGACCCCTTCAGGCAGGAGCTCATTATGTTCAAAGTCTAATCAATGTATATAATTGCAAGGCAAACAATGCTGAGCTACAGCGTTGTCAAATTAAACCCAATTTCACATACTGTAACTAGGTAAGTACTTGAGTGCTTCAGCAATTTATGTTATGTGGGGCACCCAAGCAACTTGGCTGTATTTAAGAGAATATCATTGCTGTGGCCCCCTTTTCCATCTGCGGGGTTTATAACTCAGCTGTTTTAATTTGCTTTGGGCTGAGCAAGGGTGGTATACAAGCTCTTCAGCCAGATGCTGTAATTCTCCCTCCCTTATACCCTGCAAAATTAAACTGCTGCAGGTTGGGCTGCTTTTGAACAGTTTTTCCTCATAGAATAGGAATGGTTCCTTCTTGCCAGTTTGGGAGGTTTCATTCATACCCATCAAATGAAAAAGTGTACCCATTTTTCCCACTAGTGTGCAGCTCAGCAGTCCTACTTAGTAGCTGCTGCAAAAATTAGCATGGTAAAATATGTAAACCAAGCTCTTTGCTGATACCAGTTGTGGTAGCTGAGTTTCCAGCTGCATTTTACCCACCATCAGCTACAAAAAAATACTTGTCCATCTTATTTCTTCAGTCTCCTCTGCTTCCACTTTCCCAAGCTGTTCATTTATTTTGAAAGAATCTGGCTATGAGTTTGTGTCAGGTATTTACAGCCTTGCCTTTGTTCTCAAACCTCTTCTCATTTGTGTGTATAGATTAGAAACTATGAATGACACCTTCTGATTCAGGACCAGGGTATTTTTGCATGTGCAACCTGATGACTAAAAAACTTATTTTTTTCTGGGATTGATGGACAATGATTTTCTCTCCCCTCAGTAATTTGGGAGACTGATATTCCTCCTAAACTTGACAAGTAACATACTTTTTAATTTTGTCACAGACATAGAATTTAAGGCCAAAAGTGACCATTAGGTCTTCTAGTATTATCTCCAACTACATAAATTCTAACCATATATATTTTAGTTTCCAAGAATCCTACTGAAAATGGCAGATGTCTGTCTCCTTTTCAGACTATTTATTTCTGGGAGCTATGAGGAGTTGCATTCTTGCTGACTTTTTACCTATTTACTTTTGAACACCTTCTGATTGGTTCATTATAACTAATGGAGTGTTCCTATACACACATTTACATGCAGCTAATGTGTAGCATGTCATCTGAAACTAATGATCTTGTATAGACAGCTTACTTGATAATAGATCACATTAGCACGGGTTTAGAAGTGGGTTTTTTTGCTTATCAACAAAAAACTAAATTTCTAAACCAATTGCCACTTTTCCCATTTCTTTCAACCTGATATTAGGGCTCAGTTTGCCACTTTTACCCATGCTGAGAAGATCTGACTATAGCAGCAATGCCACTGACATCACATGACTCATGGGATAGAGACAAAAGTCTTCACTTGATTTGTGATTCCATATATGAATCCATACAATTATTTATATAAGAAACAGGCTGTCCTTGCCTTGACATAAAACAATCTATAAGCATTTAAGTTTCTTTAATCTTAAATATGAGAAGAACTAATTCTGTTATGACTAATCATGTTCTTAAAGAGTCATAGTAGATTATGTATTCATGTATATATGTTGAAATTTTAAAGCACAATTTTGATTTGGGACTTAAGCTACTAAATTAAATGGTAATTTTTCCTCTTTTTTTTCTCTTCCCTTTCTTCCTCCTCCCCATAAAGCTGATAACAACGTGCCTTTATTTACTGTAAGATTTTTAAGGAAATATTTGTTTTAATTCTGTTTTAATCAGTTAATAATAAAAATCTGTTTTAATAATTTAATAATTCTGGTTTTCCCTTCATGACAACATCTTCATCTTTTTTTCTGTAGAAACACATCTTTCCATGTGTGCAATATATGGTCGCAGAGCTGACTGATCTAGCTGTGGATCCGAGAACAACATGGTCTCTGTGAAGCAGAACTAATTAACACAGATATAAAATTGTACTGAGGTTTTCAGGACCCAAATGGCCAGCTTTGTAGGCTGCTGCCCTGTGCCATGAAGTCATTCATGTTCAGGGAGTCTGTAGCATGGTGCAGCACTGTACCAAGCAGTCACTTGTGTTCTGCTGAATTTGGGATAATAACACCTATAGTTTGCAAAAGATTTTTTATGTTTTGATGTTCATCTCAATGTTAGCCTAGTACAGAAAAAATAATGTTAGGGCTGCAGGCACATGACTAATCTTGACTTTTCCCTGGCTTGAGGTTAAAGCAGCTGAATAGGAGGAGTAAAACTATTTGGGAATGACATGGGTGGAGAAAAGGAGACACATGGGAAGTGAAAAAGATGGTCAAGAAATGTAAAAAGGAAAAATCAGCTTTGAGAAGTATGTGTTTGGTGCTGCCCAAGGGTGGTGCTGGGCAGCCCTGCCCTTCCTCACTGGGGGACAATAAAGCAAACCTGTACCACACAAGACAAATGTACTTCAGTGGCCACAGCTGGGGAAGTGGAATGCTTTTCCTGCATGGCTGGAAAACACCAGATGTAAATCTCAATTCACAGAATTGCCTGCTCATATAAAAAACGTACATAAGGCCCAGTAGTGTTGCAGGTTGGCGGAGTGTTAATAGGCTTATACTGACAGCAAATTTGATCCTTAAGTTTCCCAAAGCTAGGGGTGAAGTAAGCTTGACATAGGGATGTCTGAAATTTCAAAACCACCTCTCTTCTTTCCTTTCTCTCTCATGTATCTGACACCTTATTCATTCTCAGTATGTCTTATTTTCCCTGTGTAGACCAATTCTGTAGTCTTTCTTCATGCTCTCTTGCATTCTAGCCTAGTTTCTCCTGTGGAATTAACTAATCATATTTCTCTTTTGCTAGGGGTAAGGGCTTGTTCTCTGAGACTGCAATCTTGTAATTAAAGAAAGCTTACAATGCCCGTGTCAATCACACTGCTCTGAAAGTGGATAGCAATGACCTCAGTTATGTTCCATTATACAGCACCTTTCAGACTATGATCAGGAAAGTAATACTTTAGGGACATGAATCTGACTCAACCTGTAACTAAGCGTTTAAATGATGCTCAGACTTCTGCTCCTGACCCATTCTTTTCTGTGCTTTACAAGATAATAACAACATATGAAGAACGTATGAAAGACTTGATTTTCTATTTTGTGCTCAAAACATTGTGTGCTAAAAATGCCCCCGTTCAAAGTCTCATTTCATCACTTCATTTTTGGGTTTGCTTGTTCACGATGAATACAATTTTTTTATCTTACCGAAGAGGTTTTTTTAATTTTTTTTTCTGTGTTTGACTTTATTCAAAACTTAGAAAAGCATAACAACAGAATTCATTATAAAGTCTTCTCCAAATTTTTAATTATATTACATTGTGCAATAGTTCTAGATGACCCCCAACAGAATGAGGATGACAGTACAGTATGTAGTGTGGCCTAAGTTCATCCCACTTAATTCGAATCATAATGTAACCTTGTAGTTATTAGACATATAAAAGCTTTTGATAGTGAATGGAGCAGTATATTTAGATAGTGTATTTCAGACTGGTTGTAGTGCGACACTTTCTATTAGAAGACTCTTAGCTGCACACAGCTTTAGCTCTAGCAACTCAGGCTGAAATTTCCTGCTCCTGATGGCTCCCTCTAGCTGATTTGTTTTGAATAATTTCTGTCAGACCTGTCCAGATGTGTCTGAGAAGGATGCCATTGGTAAATTTATTGTTCTAGTCATACTGAAAAAGCCTATAAAAATTTGAGAAATCTTACTTTCCATTCTTAGGAGCATGGGGTTGCAGACGTGTCTCTTACTGGTAAGACACTCACAGCAGGCAACTCTCTTAGTGTTTAATAAAAACCCGCAAAACCCCCAAGAAACAGTTTGCCGGCAATGAGGCGTTGTAACAGGTAGGTGGCCTTAGGGGTTCTTGTGCTTGCATATGTGACATCATTGTTATTTCCATCTATCTCCTGGTAGTGTTTGCTAATTATTCCTTAGTAGCTGCTTATTACTCCTATGCCTAAATCATCACAGCATGTATAGTGCTTTTCAAGCTTTATAACTTTTTGATATTTTCATGCACCTTATTGCATATGCTTTGTCCCAACACAGAAAATAAATGGCATTTCTAGGTTCCCAACTGTAAAGCAGATTGATTTGTCTGGCAGACCAAACCTGCAGCTTTTCAGTCACTGTTCCATTCCAAAGCAGCCAGTGTAACTATTGCAGAGATGAAATCCCCATGGGAGGACACCTATCTCTGTCTATGCTCCAGCCCTAATGACATTCATGTTCTAAGTGATGGAGCACAGACACTTGACCTGTGCATTCCAGATTTCAGATGCCAAAACACAGTGGCATGAACTAACCTGACCTTTCAGACAACTTAGCTGGTAAATTGGACATAGTCAGGGCATGGACTTGAGCACTGTCCATCAATGTCTCACTGTTTAATTCCTAGTGTTGTGCTCAAATCTTATGGGCAGGAAAGAAAATGTCTTATTTAAATCCAACATTTTTTTAATTGAAATCTTAACAGTCTAATCAAAGAACTATTATTAGTCCAGATCTAATTACTGTAGGAAAAGAAAAAAGAAAATAGTGAATATAAAACCATTACAGAAAAAAGTTTCAATAAAAAAAAAAGACAGTTATAATTGTTATACATACACTTCCTATTATCTAGCCCTTTTATCTGTTGTTACGATCACCTCTCTGCTGCCACTCTGAGTCTTAAGGTCTACAGCTTCATCTGAGGAGAGGAGTATGGCAAGTCATCAGCATCCTGAGTCCTTTCTTTGGAGGCATGTGACATTGATGGTTCTTCCTCCTCACTCTAGGATCCAGTGGAAGTCATTGTCTGTATGGCTGCAAATATATTTTTTCTTCATGACACATAAGACCAAATTCAGTATAGATGGTGCATTTTACACATGGTGGATATTTTTCCCATGTTCTTTTTTGTTACCAGTGAAGTTGGCTTTCCCCAGCTCCCAGATCTCCATTTCTTTAACTCACAGCTGATAAGCTCTTCATAGTACTGGCATCTTCAGTGTGAGCCAGTGCCATCTTGTTACCATCCCAAGCCTATAGTCTTCTACAGTGAATCCTTTGTATCTACTTTTGAGGCCTTTGTTGTTATACCAGACCTGTGTTCCTGTATTTCAGACCATTTGTTAAAGCCATAACTATTTCATTCTACACAGACTAAGTACCTGTCACTATTACCTATAAAAATATTCTAGTTGTACTATGCAAACGTAAGCAAGTGAAACAAAGCAGGCATAGCCAACTGCTCCTTAGACAAATTGCTGTTCCAGACAAGAAGCTAAAAGAAAGGCCAAAACAGGTTAAGACAAACATGAGTCTATACGAAGCTGGCAATATTGCATTTATTGGGATAACTGGACTCAGATTAGCATGGTGTGTGCCACATTCAGCCTAGTCCATTCTCAGGCATGATTTGGTAGACAATGTGGGCCAGGGACTGTTCCCAAAGCAATATAGATGCAGGCTCCCTGTTTTGGGGAGCTTGTGGGCTTTTTTGGAAGGATAGCCCAAGCATTCATGGAATCATAGAATAGTTTGGGTTGGAAGGGACCTTTAAAGGTCATCTAATCTACCCCCACCCCTGCAATGAGCAGGGACATCTTCAACTAGGTCAGGTTGCTCAGCGCCCTGTCCAACCTGACCTTGAATGTTTCCAGGGATGGGGC
>JANZLQ010000017.1:20982481-21022008 GCA_026212715.1 Elanus axillaris | reverse complement strand
GACTTGACTTGACTTGACTTGACTTGACTTGACTTGACTTGACTTGACTTGACTTGACTTGACTTGACTTGACTTGACTTGAAAAGTATAGATTTGACATGCCTGAGGTATTGATGGCAATACTGTAACACAGAATCACGGAAGGGACCTCTGGAGTTCTTGTGGCCCAACCCATCTGCTCAAGAAGGGCCGACCAGAGCCAGTTGCCCAAGCCATCCCCAGACAGCTTTTCGATACCTCGATGGAGGGTGACCTCACAACCTCTTTGGACAACCTGTGCTACTGCCTCGTCACCCTCACAGGACAAAAGTGTTTCCTGATGATCGAAGGGATCCTCCCATGTTTCAGTTTGTGTTCATTGTCCTTGTCCTGTCACTGGATGCCTCTGAAAAGAGCCTGGCTCACTCCTTTTAGCACCTTCCCTTCACAAATTTATACACATTCATAAGATCTCCTTCAGCTCTCTCAGCCTTTCCTCATAGAGGAGATAATCCAGTTCCCAGCTCTGACACCAGTTTTCAATCCACATGGAATAGAAAATAGAATAGAACAGAACAGAGCAGAATAGAATATCATAAAAAATATCTATAAAGCTAGTCCGTTTCCTATTTGGAAGTGATTTGAGGAAATGCATCAAAACTTATAACAAAACTTCCTGATGGAAATATGTCTGTAATTCAGCTTGTTTATCAGACTGATAAAAATTGTGACTTTCCTCATCTGCTTTGAATAGAAACCTTTCTTCTTTTGCATGAAAGTGAGATCACCTTCTAAGAATCCAGCACCAAAGGTGGGCGATGGGGAGTTACAGACCCCAAGGCCAAAGTCAGCTCATTTGCAGATCCAAGGGCTTTTTGATTTTTTATCTCCTGCTAAGGCTAAAAGCAAAGGGAGAACTGTATCTAAACTGGGAGCTTCATAATTTGGGCTCCTATATTCAATTTATTTTTAGTTAGTTTAAATAATATATTTGATACATTTAGAAAGATTTGCAGAGTTTCTCTATAAAGAGTGGATAGTGAAGGGAGGAGGCAAAATGAGCACATGAATAGCCTTGGTATGTCAAATATTATTACTTTTATGCTCAAAGTTTAGTCTATATCAAAATGCTATGACTAATTGGGGTAGAGCACTCTTCTGCATCACTGAGTCTGTTAAATACTTTTAGTTTTAGGAAGCATTAATGTGCATGTTTAACTCCATCCATTCAGCATAAGCTTAGAAAATGGATTGCTCACTAGAAGGTGTTCCTGTCTGGTTTGTGGAGCACACTGAAATCCTACCTTTGCACTCAAATGTCCACTGCTGCTCTCAGAGAGGTCAAAACCAATGCTTCCACTCACTGTAAGCACTCAGTCATGCCTACCTTGCTTTGTTTCACTTAGTATCTGTATAGATATATACAGAGATATATGAAGAGACATCTACCCATTATTTGGTCTGTATATGCTGTTACAAGAAAGATCAAGAGCACTCTGTGCAAGAAAATACATTTTGTGGGTGGTAGATATTTTTTAAAATATAGGGAAACTGAAGTTTAAAAAATGTTTACATCAAGGCGAAAATACATGATCTACCGTCTATCTGCTCTCTGTATTTTTTTCAAGGAAAAAAAGTACGTCTGATTGTTGATCAGGGCCCTGAGGGCATCACTGGGCCCTACTGATCCCCAACCAGCTCCACCTGGGACATCCCCAACCCCTGCCCGTGGACTCAGGGGCTCCGTGTCAGTTCAGCCCTGGTCTTTTGCTCCTGCCTGGGCTCCCTGGAGGGACTCACTGGGATGGATATCCCACTTACTATAGTTTGGCAAGGTTTTACTACATATGCATTTTTCTTGTGTTAGATGCCGGCACAAGATGTAGGATATCAATCTTAAACACTTCATTTTAGCTTTTTACTTCATAAATTCTATACCAGAAGCCTCTCACTGTCAAGATAACACCAAAAGAAAGAAAAAAAAAAAAAAAAAGAAAAAATACAGCTTCTCTGAGTGGTCAGTTGGTGACTTCTCTGTCATAGGGAAGTAGAGTAGTGTTGGGTCTCCCTTCAGGATACTCTGAAAGGTCTCTTCCCTGGTCTTTAGCCAGGGTAGCTTGGGTTGTCACCTGAATTTGTTTTGATGAGCCTCACAGAGTAACAGCCCTCTTAGAAACCAATTTGCACGATGAGGCATTCAGCTTGCTCAAGTCATCCAGACATACACAAAAAGCAAATTGCAGGGCCACCTTCATTTCTACATAATAATTGCAATTCACTTGTGCTGCTACCAATATTCAACTGCAAATCACAATTTCCATGACTAGTCTTCTCAGTAGTCACTCTCATGGCTCTAGTAAAATAGTTGTGCCATAGTCAACTGGGAACCTGTGGAATTAGGAATATAAATCCCACAACACAGCTCAAGAACATGCTTGCTAGGTGTTTCTGCAAGTCAATTATTTGCAGTAAAGGCACTGACTAGGGGTTTTAGGATGCTGAAGAAGGCCTTTAATGACAATCATGTCTATTTAAACTGCCTTCGATACAGCCTCTGAAATATACTGATTTATTCAGCATAGCAAATAAATTCTCTTCCAATGGCCTGAAGAGGATGCTTGTGGAACATGGCTATAAGGAAGCCTTTTTATTCCTTTGTGACTAGTTTTCAATATTATTCAGAGTTTTAATAAAGTATCTGCAATAATAAACCCTAAAAAAACCATATACACTTTTGCTTAATGTGTGCTGTATGGTTCAGATAAGAAACAAATTATGTTGCTTAGAATCATTCAAGCTGCTATTATCATGTATGTGTTGCATCATGCATTCCTGATCCACAGGTTCTCACTGAAAAAATTCTTTTGGTACCTCAGGCAAACAGGTTCTTACTTCATAATCAGCTCAATTTTTGAATTATTTTCTAAGGTGAAATATATGTATGTCACTGACACTGGGCAGAAGAAGTTTAGAATTTGGTCTAAAAAGAAAATTAAAAAATATAAAATTTTAACGGATCAGTCATTTTCAACATTCTCTTTGAGAAATAAGTAGCTGTAATAATGATTAGAACTACTCAACAACCTACTTCACTGCCTGTATTTGCCTCGAAAGAAAGTAATTTAGTCCATTTTTCCCATTCTAGTGACTTCTGCTGTGAGTGAGGACTAATATGAGAAATTAGGGCCTAGGTTTAAATTTGTTGCACCTGCCTTTATATAGCTAAGATATAGTTTAGATGGCTGTGTCTATGCAAGTCAGTCTGTGTTTCCTGTGGTCAATGGCGAGTTGTAAATATTTTTAAGGCATAATTAATTTGACCAAATGTAGACATCTCCTTTAGGATGAAATGAATTTTGCCTTGGAAGTACTTTATTATCTCTATTGATTATAAGCAGAAGCTGGTGTGACTAATTTAAATAGGGATACCTACATTTGTTCAGGTGAGTCATACTTAGCGTGAGAGGGACAGGAAAACTTTATACAATCCTATAAAACTTTGACTTTTCAATATTTTTTCCTTTGATGAATGGGTTAAAAAAATAATCAAAGTTTCAGAACATATGCATACTTTAGAGAAAACAAAAACAATGGTCACATAAATGACTTCGGTATTCCCCTTTCAATTTTTCCTCTCTTTTTCTTTTTTTTAACTATACAGTAATATGAATTATCTATTCAAGACGATTTTACCTTGGTCCATACATAAAAATAGTATAAAACTCGAAAACGCAGGGAGTTAAAGATTCTGGATATTAATTTCTAATATTAAAGTCATTTTTCTTTTGCTGGCAACTTCACAGGTTGTGCTTCTAGAGTTGAGGTGAATATTAAATTCAGTTTCAATCTGAATAAGCTTCTGCTTATACAAAAGGATTGTTCCAGTATTACTCTGGGAAGTAGATTGGCGTGAAAAATAAATAACTATTTTCGGTAATAACAGAATTTCCAATTGGCTTTGCACATTGAAACCGCAGCACTACCAACCTCACAAATGAAAATTCAAATATCCAGAAACAATATGCAGAGTTATAGCTGCATAATCTTTACAGCTCAGGTGTTCCCACACAGTGCCACCTAAAATTCAGGCAATGAGGAAGCATAACTCTGTCTTCTTTTCAGTCACTGAGCAACCCACAGGTTTGTTGCTCAGAGGTACCTGTGGGAAACTACATCACTGTGCAGAAAACCTCAGCTGATGTGGGCTGGCCCTCATCTTCCCGGCCCAGTCCTAGCACCCTCCAGAGGAAACCAGTCACATCTGTGTGTCACACAACCATCCTTACTGGTGTCCTTTGGAGCATTTTGGTTTTCTTGTAGACCTGGCACATGCTTATTGTCTTCTGGGCTCTGCTTATCTCTCTGTTTCAGTTCAAAGAGACAAAAAGAATGAAAAGGTTATGTCAGAGCTCATCACGCAGTGCTTTTGCAGCATTATGTTGTGTGCCTTTTGACTTCACAAGGATGCAGAGAAGAAACTGAGGACAGAGCTGGCTCAGATGCCGTAAGAAGAATGTCACTGTTGGAGAAAAACAACACTGATGTGATACACCTCCATGCTGTTGATTTGGAATGAATGTCATGGTGATCTTGTCAGTGTGTCTTGGTTTCTTCTTGGAACTGGCTGGCTTCAGAAGGGAACTGAAGACTGAACTAGCATGCATGCAAATTGGGCATTTGAGGAAATAGACCTCTGAAGTGAAAGTAGGAACAAGCCGAAGTGACAAAGCTGTTTGTCAGCTCCAAGGGATTGTGGCAGGTACACATGCCCTGACAGAGACCAAAACTTTTTGACTGCTGAAAGGAAAGAGTTAAAAATAGAAGCCGCAGTTTGGGATGGTTGAGCCACCCAGTTGCGTGGTGACTGTGGTCACGTACACACCTCGGTTAAGGGATAGGCAAAGGCCTTTGGTCAACAGACATGGCCCTCAGCCAACGAAATGCCTTAGTTGAGAGAAGTTTCTAGACCATTAACCATATATGACCACAGATCAGATTCTACTAGGGTATAAATGGAGCCCCACCGGAGGGCAAATTGAGTTGGTCCTCCTGGGAGCAGCGGGTCTGCAGTCAGGGACTCTCCCCGTGGGCTGGGACGTCGCCCAAGGTAACTCCTGCAGGCTGACAGCCCTCATCTTTTAGGTGAGTGATATGTGCTTTTTGGGTCATCGTTTCTAAAGCTTCAGAATTCTTAAGTCGGTTGTGCAGTATCAACTTCCCCTTGCATCATCGAACCTGTGTTTTACTAATGTTTGTTGGAGTTTTAAATTATTTTGACTGATGAATAAATTTTGTTGAGTTTAACAGCTGTTTAATTTGATTGTGTGATACTCTGCAACAGTGATGCTGCATCAAAGCTGTTTGGAAGCACTTCTGGTCTGGGATGGTTCCACCATGCCTGGAGTCTCCCCGCTGCTCTCCCTAACCCTCACTTCACCCATTCAACTGCAAACCCCCAGAGGGCAAAGCAGAAGATGGATGAGTGCAATGTAGTTGGAGTGCTCACAAGAAATGGATGAGACAGTTATGTGTATCAACAAGAGCAAGGAAAATAGGGCAACCAGAAAAGAAAATCTGAGTGACAGGAGCCCTTTAGGGCTGTTGTGCTAGTGGGTATGTCACTGCTGACTGCTCAGCTTTTCGTCAGCTGTAGAAGCTGCTGGAAGAGGAAAGAGCAATAATCCAGAATATTTGCTCCTTTGTCAGGCTGCCCTATCCCAGAGAAATGCAGAAGGTGGGTGCCCCTCTTGCACTACCCTTCCTTTAGCTGCCTCTGTTGAACACCACCTCAAGAAAAAACAGAAATAAGAAAATTAATGAATGAAGTAACTAAACCCGTCAGGCCTGAAACAGTGGAAAGGGGGAGGTCAAATGGGAAATGGCAACAAAAATACATGTTTTACTACAGAAGAACTTCAATTTTTACATTAAATAGTCAAGCAAATGTACAGCAAATATACACCACACACACACAAAAAAGACAACCATAAAGTAACTTTATAGCCTAGGCTGGAACATATACATTTTGAGTAATTTTCAGTTTAGTCATGCAGAGGTGCCTGACTGTGAAACCATAGAAATTAGAAAAGCACCGACACTTGTGTGAAAATGAAGCATGAGTGACGTTGTCAGAGCGGACAAAAAAGATGAGGTCATCTGCTGGCTTATCTGAGTGGAAAAACCAGCCTCTTCATTTTGGTGGGGGAAGATTAAATAAGCTTGATAAGAGACTAGAGACAAGATGATATTTTGAACAAAACACACAAACAGATAAATCTGGGAAGTTTAGAACAGGCTCTTGACAAAGCAATTGGAATTTGCCCAGAAAAATGTGCTACCACTGACTCCGTGGAGGATGGACAAAGCTCTAGCAGTGCTGATGTTCCGCAAGGGAATCAAAAATACTGTGGAAAATGAAAAAAATAAAATCAAAGACAGAAAATCATGGAAAATCATGCAGAGTTCAAAGTCAGAATCCCCACTAAATAGCATTTAGAGATGCGAAGCACTGAAGTTTTTCAAAAGGTACAAGGACTGCAATATTTTACACTGCTTTGTGAAAGTTTGCAAGTGGAGGGAGAGTTTGCACAGCATGGACAGAAAGGATGCCAGCAGCATCATTAGTTCAGATGTTTTTTTCAAAGCAAGAACAGAAAAAACTGCAGCAGAAAATGCCTAAGCCATCAACCAAAAAGTAAATGTATCATTTATTAATTCTAAGTTGAACAAGGGGCACAGAGTTATACTCTATCACCCTGTGCCTCGTGGAGCGGGGGACAGCTGTGTTCTGGGTAGCCTTTCTCCTCTTCACTGTTTACAAAGATACATGCTACGCTGGGCAGTGTTATTGGAAAGCAATAATTCTTTCTTCCCCCACAGCAGTAGACCTTTGGATACGTAAGTGGAGCCAAAATGCTATTAGAAACAGTGCTTTTGGCACTGAGCAAAAAGCCACAAGCCTTATGATTAAAACTTTGCACTTTAGGGAACTTACTCCCCGAAGGGAACATGAAAACTAAATATATGGGTAAATAATGAACTGGAAAAGTTACAAGTTACACTTACACTGTGTGTGTATATGTGTGTGTGCATATACGCTCATTTTCAAGTGGAAACAAGTTCAGCCTCTGGTCTCATCAGGGAATGAATTGACTGGGAATTCAGGGGATCAAAGCAATTGAGGATGAGTTAATTTATAAGAAATAAAAAACTCTCAGTAGGATCAGGAATGAAACTGGCAGAACTTAAATGTCCTGGAGTTAATGAGTTTAAGAGCTGACAACATGAGTGTACTTAATAGTAGAAAAAAAAAAAAAAAAGAAAAAAAAGATACAGCCTTTCATCTTCTGTGTATACACTCAATATAACAACATGAATTTGCACAGTTCACATTTAACATTCCCATTGGGAGACACTGGCTCTGCCTGTTGTTCTATTACACAAATTGTAACATTTCCTCAAATCCAAATTCACCTACTCCACAAGCAGTTTAAAAGTAAATATGCCAGCAGGGAAGATTAAGCTCTTTGAGAGCTCCTAAATACCCACCTCAGCTGCCACAAGGGCAGGTTGTTCTTCCTGAGATGAGTGTGGATCAGGCACATGGAGTGAAGGACAAGGGGACACCCTAGTTCTTTTGCAGCTATTATGACTTTTGCTCTTCCAAGAGATGGAGTATGCAGTTTTTTAACTTGAGCATCGTTTATGGGGCTTGATGTGCTTAAGCCTGCTCTGAAGCTTTCTCTTCAGTTTATGGCATAGGCTTGTTTACAGCTTCTTCACACTGCAATTTGTACTGTATTAAGAACCTGAAGTGTTTCACAGGAAGAGGAAATGCATTTTTGATGGGATGGTGTGGCTGTGTAGATGAAGTTTTGAAGAAAACATGACTAATAGCTTTGAGGTCTCTGCAATGACTGAGGTGCTGTTCTGGTGTAAACCAACCAAGACTGTAAATCCTTGAGGGATGGAAATAATGTGCTTGAGAGCAAAATGGAAAAAAATGGTACAAAGATGTTACAAGGCTTAGTATCTGGGCATTAATACGGCAGACACAGTTCAATAAATACAAATTTTAAAAGTCACACACATGGGAAAAATAATTTAATCTCCACATGTGGAATGAGGGTCTCTGAGCTTATCATTGCCACTCAGGAATGAAATCTTGGTATTGTAATAGGTTTTCCTTTGAAATTATCACCTCTACCTTCCTTAATGATCAAAATCCATTTGGAATACTAGGAATTATTAGGATTAGACTAGAGAGCAAAACAGAGAATGTATGATGACATATAAGTTACTGTATAATGTCAGTTGTCAATGTTGGAAATACTATAACATATACCAACACTAGATAATGGCATGTCCCTATACAGATATGGCTTGTGGTTTGGTTTGTCCTCTGCAGAATTATACAGCAAGACTCTACAAAGTTCATAGAATGGTAGCAAAGCTGTTAAAAAGCATTGAACAGCTAACTAAGCAAGCTGGAAGATAATTAAGTTTGGTCTTGAGCCTGGAAAAAAGAGATAGTTGAGGGGACTGAGGGGGATTTGGGACTGAGGTCAGTATGGTTACAAACAGCATAAAGAAGATCAGTTACTCACTGTGTATTCCAGGACAAAGCTAGAGAGAGATCAACATTAAAACAAGATAGCAAGTGGCAGGTTCGAGGCAGTCCTCAAGTGAATGCAGAGATGTAGAATTCCTATCACAGGATGCTAGAAGTTTACATACATTCAAGGCACATTTGGACAAATTCATAGAAGAGAAATTCCTCAGGATTCTTAAATTCAAAGAAATCACCTCTGGTTTAGAAGGTCTTTGGGCTGGAAATTACTGATCTCTAGGAGAATACTGTGGAGATGTATCACACGCACGTGCTGTCTCGTCTTCTATTTTTTCTCAGCCATCCAGTTCTGATCACTGAAGACAAAGTTCTGGGCTAGGTGGACCTTTGGTCTGATCCAAAATGGATGCTCTGTGTTTTTTAATACCTGCAGATGGATGGTAAGTAAGACTGAGTCCTTGACAATTTTATTTCACCACCATGCAATGAAAGAACACAGGGCAGGGGGAGGAGGGGGAGTGGGAAACACCCACTGCATTGTGTAGATGTCTTCATCTGAACCCTTTGTTTAGGCTCTGCTTAGAGCCAGTGCAGATCTAGTCAATACAGTCTATGGAGTTTAAGCTGTGATTCATCTGGTCAAAAATCATTGCCTGTTTTAAGAGGAGATGTGTTCCAAATTCGACGGATTGACTAGCTCTGAGCTGATGGAAGCTGAGAGTGATATGTTCAGACAGAGGAACTTGTATTGTAGATGACTCAGTCAGTCAATTGAACTTTGAGACCTCCTAGACTGGCAAACTGAAAAGAAATGCGTGCCTAACATAACCAAGATAACTTGGTAGCATGACTATGTAAGGATGTTCAAAAAATAGAGTATGCAATTTTGTTCAAGAGAACAAAAAGTATAATTACACAGATGTCTGTCTTCTCTCACAGACATCCAGTGCTATGACAGTAAGAATAAAATCTAGTTGTTCTTAATACTCTGAAAGCACAGGATTTTAGCTCCTGCTTGTTACTAAGATATGAGGTAACTTGAGTACCAGTAGTTAGGACACTTAGAGTGGGAGGAAGAAGTAGTAATAATAATAATAATAATGATAATTAAAAAATCCAATATACTTGAATGAAGAAGGGAACTTTGGCTTTGTTCTGTCTGTAATTTTAGGAGAATAATGTTAGAGTTGATTAAAACCACTCTACTATGTTGGAAAAAAGGGCCTGGTGATTGTTTCTCTTCCTGAGGTTCAGGAATACAAGGACTAAGTTGCAGTTATCTGTAAACTGTGTGAAATTCCACTGTTAAGGATTTTTCTTTCAGCGGACAGATGGATTTGACTACACTGTTTTGCAGAGGCTTACATGGTATATGGTCAATCAGACTGAATTGAGACATTGAAAGCAGCAAGCCACTTTTCATCCTCTTCAACACTACAGAGCAACATACTCAAATCTATGGAGCAACACACTCTCCAAGCCCCTTCTCCTTAGGAAGAATATCCAGCACACAAACTTAACCTACAAAAGGGTAGGTAGACAGAGTTAATGTGACCTATTTTATGCAAATTAAAGTATAAGTCAAAGTAGAATATGTTTACAGGTAATAGGAGGCATCTTTGGGGAAAATGAAAGTGGACTAATGCTAGCTTTGATTATGGGGAATCTAGGGTACAAAAAAGAGTGTCCAAAACAAAAAAAAAAAATGGATTTTTTTAAACTTATTAAGTCCTCCTTATCTGAACACTCTCAAAAATGAGGAGTATTGGATTTGTGAAGGTTCATTTGCAGGGGAGAAGTAAAGCTGTGTTGCAAATTATATTTTTTTTCTTTGAAAACTAAAGATAATATTGCTTTAGAACTTCAGGTCTTTAAAAATGTACTCCACCAGAAGAGAAGATACGTCTTTTCAGGTATTCTGTGGCTGTTCAGATTAAGTGCTTTTGCTTAGAACAATCACAAAAATAGAGCTGCAAACCAGGAAAGGATCTATTCTATTTGCCTGCCATTGTGATAATGTGCCTAAGCCTAGATGGCCTTATCATCACAAGGGACCATATTTGGCCATCAGTTACATCTGTCTACCTAGTGAAGTCAAGTAAATAATTCAATTCTAAATTAACATCACTTTCGTGAGAACAACATTTAGCCCATTGTTTTAGCAACAAAAAAGAGGTTAAAAACAAGAGAAGGATAGATTGAAGTCATATATGCATGAAATTTTCCACGTCCTCTCCAGAATAAAGGTCTCATAAACTGTTATGTATCCTCCATAGTTCTCTTCCAATCTTTTTCTGTTAAAGATAACACTGCAAACTCCAATCAATGTCCCTTATATTTTTTAGTTTCTTGTCCTTTTGAGTCACTGCTAATTTTCTGAACTCAGAACTTTTCATTCTATAGTTTCTTACTAACCTCACAACAGCTTTCAACATCATATTTGCATACAAATATGTGATTTGGAGTTCTTGCCATATTAGACATAGATGTCATGCCCACAATTGTTTTATGTTATAATCTACTAATCATATGGGGGTGCTTAATGCAACAGGAGTGCGGTGTTGTTCCCAGGAGCATTACATTAGTTGCACTCATGGTAAAGGAATGTATTATCTGCTCTATTCAGTTAGAAACTCCTTAATGTAACTTTCCATAAGAGTGTAGTCCTACTGGGTACTGATGCTGCTGTGGAGCATTCAAAATATTTTTAATATTATGCACAAGCATAACCTCCCACCACCACTGCCTCCATTGCCCTTACATAAGTCTGTAAAGGGACCATTAAAAATCCATTAAGCTTGTTAGTTTGCACAGCTTTCAGGGAATCTTGCTGCAAGTTTTGCTATTTCAACACTTACAGGCTTCTATTAAACACAGCAATCTTTGAGCTATAAGGGTTTACCGGAATGGCCCATTAAGTGAGGGTTTTCTAGGGGGGATTATGTCTGGGAGAAGGAGGGGAGATCAGAGTTGTAATTATACAAATGGGTTTTGCTTTCTGCATTTTGTTTGTAAAGTAAAAGTGATTTCTGTTATCTCAAGAAGCCCAAAAGCAAAACGTTAAAGAGTAAATGGATGGTGTCATGATTAAAGTATTTATAAGGGATTCACGAAACTGGTTTCAAGTATTTGACTTCAGATTTTGGGGAAAAAAAAAGAAAAATCATTTACAAACTGGTCTGGAAGTGTTGAGTATCTAAAAAGTTATGTTTATTTAAACTGGAGCTGTAGCTGTTGGGATGTCTTTGAATTAGACATTTTTCTCTTCTGTAATACAGTTAATAGTACTTCTTTTTATCCTCCTGTCTATTTGGGTATTAAACTTTTTAGGGTAGAGGCAGGCTCATTTATGACCTCTAGTTTCTCATATGATTCTAAAAAAATATTTAAAAGGAAAGATATGCCTGTCTGGAAGTTCTTTTCACTTGCTTCATTGGTATTCACACAGAAGGCTGCCTTAAAAAAACAGTGGATACTCATTTCAACAGCATATGCAGCTATACGTGTTCTCTCTGGCCATTTAGTCTTGCATTTTTACATGAGTTTTTTTCATTGGCAATCACTGCCCTTGCATTGTGAAAGGAGATTCATAAAGACTCATTGCAAGCTATTGTGAGAATAGATTGGTTCCTCCATATGAGGTCTAGCGTTTGAATTGTTTGTTATTTCTGGGAAGGCATCAAATTCCTGAGACGGCATTGAGCTGCTTATGGGAATATGTGGTACTTGACTGGAATAGTAAGGTTTCACATCTTTTTTGGAAAGTGGTATCTATCTTTAACTTTAGCATACATAAAAATCTGGTTAACATTTTCCATTTTTAAAAAGAAATACAATTATTTGTATGTGGTGTTTTCAAATAGTTGAATGCTTCCATGTTTTGCAAAAGGAACTTGAGATTTGGTGTGAGTACAGTGCTGGGGTCAGGAGGATGCCTTTTACTCTCTTCATGTCTTCAATCCATTCAGGTTTGGCTGAATTGTAAGCTGCCAAAAATGACTATTCCCCATCTGTGCTTTCCTCACTAGAGCTTGCTAGAGGCTGTCTGCTAAAATCCGTCAGCATCCTATCAGTCCTGCCCATGCACCAACCTAGCATCTTGTTTAAGTATGCCACAAAGATGAAGCTCCAGATGGGATCATGTAAAACTGGTTCCCTTCCAGCTGCTCTTTCCTCATTTAAACAATACTGTGGGTTCATACGGAAGGGAGATTGGGCTGATAATGACAAGAGCATAAGTTCAAGTTTTACTTTTCTTCATTAAGTTGCTTCTCTTAAATCTGTGCCTTTCTCACTTCTTATTATACCTCATCTAAAAGTTGCACAATCTGGAAAGTGATCTCTAATGTGGAGCAGCCAGGATGAAGCAATGCTGTTCTGTCAAAAGAATCCGCCAAGTCTTAACATAACAAGTCTTGAGGCCTTCACTGTGTTGTCTATACAATAAGACTGCTCGTGCATATATAACCTCAAGTGCAAATTTCAAACCTTCAGAGTTGTTCATCTTATTAAAAGGGAATTTTTTTTTTTCTAAGGTACAAAAGGCAGGGAGTGATTTATTATCTTTTCACATGCAATTGCTAGTAGCAATTCAGAGACCTGAAGAACATTTAAAAGAGGACAGATTTGTGCATACAACTTTAATTTTCACATGTACTGACTGTTGAATGCTTGATGTTGCAAATGTGGTAGCAGTGATTGGAAGCCTCACCTAAAACACAATATATTCTAGGTCTACCTATGCCTGCAACTGATTCTGAATATAATACAGTCTCCTGAATGGGGTCCTTTGCAAGGCAAGTGTGTATATGTTGCCAACTGACAATATTTTTGTAGCAGCACAGCCAACCAACAGACATGGTCTGTTCAACTGAAGTGAAGCTGAATACGAAGAACTTTGATGCAGTAGGGAGTAGAGGAAAATATTTACATGTTCAAGGGGATACACAAGATGACTCAGGAATCATTTCCATCCTTTCTCTTCTGCACTTCCATGAATATAATTCCTGCTTGCATGTGAACTTGCATCTTGTTTTATACTCTATTCAGTATAAAGAAAGGAACCTATATTTACAGGGATGGTTTCATTTCCTATAGCATTCTGTGGTGCACTGCACTGTGCTGGGAGCCTGAAGGATCTGAGAGACTGCGGTAATCGGAGCTGACAGTGATGGATAGTGGAAAAACCAAGAACCCCACGACTGATCAGAAGAGGGTGCTGTTATTCTGGGATGGTCCTGCATCATCCCTGCCAGAACACAGGCAATGCCTCAGCGAGATTCTGGAGGAGGCTGTCTTTCAGCCCAGATGTAATATTAAGCACTTGGCTATCCGTGGTAGTAATTAAGAGACAATAGCACTTTTCACAGTGAGACAAAGATTTCCTGAATAAACCTGCATTTGGCCATTTGTGTTCTGTGGAGAGAAGCTCCCCTACCAAATCAAACTATGGAATTCCTTCCTTTCCTACCCTGCAGCAAACTACTGTGTATTCCTGCTCTACACTACTGAGCAGCTGTTCTTGTTCATCTTACAGGCAGTTGTATGTGAAAAGATAATAAATCACTGCTTTCCTAATCTTGAAAACATGTATGCGTATTTCAGTCATAGGAACCATGCTGGGTGAATCCACGCTGCTAAATAAAAGACTGCAAGGGAGCAGAGACAGTCTCTGACCCCCCAGTGATTTATGTTGCTTAATTGTTCTAACTCTCACCAAGAAGCCAAGATGTCTTTGACTGCAGACTCCAGAGACTGCTTCTCCAAGGCAAAGAGGATGAAACTGCATCAGGTTTGGTGCTCTCTGCCCCACATTGTCCTTCAGTATTAACCCCAAAGCCTTTACACCTTCAAATATCCACTGTCATGCAATGTCCTAGAGGTTATCTTTACTTTTGTGCAGTGAAAGTATTGCACTGCTGGGCTGAAACAGGCCTTATGTTATTTCTGACACTTTGTACTGAAAAGCACATAAAATCATAATTATATTTTAAGGCTACACAGGCACCACTGGAGCCCAGAGATGGTCCATGGGCAACTGCTATGTAGTTTAGACACTGCCAGTCTGCTCGAGAGTAAGTCAATCCTGAGCGTTGCGGCAGTGAGTCAGTTTAGCCCTGACCTGTGACAGTATAGCTACATCTATACTATACTACATTGGCTATGTCTGTAATAATAAATAAAATGTCTCAAGGGTCACTCTGACTGTAATAATAAAGCATAGCTCACATCCATAAGGCTACACTCACTTATCCACATGCAAAAATTGTTTGAGAATTTTAGGAAGTAAAGATTATGCTAGAGTCCTTTTACAACAGTACTTACAATCAGACTGTATGGATAATTGTGGGGTAGTCCCTGAGCCTAGGCACTTCTATGTTTTGGTATTACACATGTAGCTACTGAGGCCAATATGCGTCAACAGAGGGACTGTTCATACACATAGAGTTATGCCAGCAATGGGTTTTTCAATTCTGGGAGTAATATGTTTGAGAAAATTAAGAAGGGCTGAGATTTGCTAAAGAAACAAGGGATTCAGTGCAATTCAGATATCTATAATCTTTAATTAATAAAATGTGCAAGGCAGTATTTTATGTCTGTGAAGCCTAGTGACACAGTACTTTACCTGCACAATAAAATATCCTTATCATCACAAACACTGCTGGAATAGTCCTATCTATGCCAAACTCAGATCTTGTCCCAACTTTGAATGGAAGTCTGCCTGTTCATCCTGTCCAAAATTGGGCCAGGGTGAACAGTCAGGTACTGTTGCATGGGTCTTAGCCCTCATCCTATTTATTTTGCTAATATAGGTATACTTTTAGGCGGTCAATGATCTCAGCACTGGCCAGATTAAAAATAAAAAAGAAGATTTCTGGAAATACAAACTAAAGATATTTTTTTAAAATGTTAAGATTATGTTGATATTTGAAGAGAAATACAAAAGTCATGAATATATGTGTGCTTCTTACTGATACAGTGTGTGGACTCATTGCTCATTTACTTTCCTGTAGCATAATCAGCAGAGGCTGGCACAAGGTGTTTCAGAAAAAAAAGTGAAAAGCTTTCCAGAAAAATGCTACCAAACCTTGGATGGGGTGAGTTCGTCTGAAGCTGGTCTTACAAGCAGTTTTGTCAGTTCAGAAAATGTTGTGCTGTTTTTGCTGACTTTGCTGTTAATTGACTGATTTAGGTTTTGCTACAATACTGCTACTTCTGTTATCTGTCTATATTTATAATTTCTGTTTTAATTCTGCTAACCTCTTAGCCTTCTCTGGCAAGAGGTTGTACTTAGTCCTGATGAATAACAGGTTAGTTTGCTTTGTGGTGTTTTTTTTTTTTAAACATGAATCATAGTGATCTGCTCAAATTATCCACAAAAAAGACTGCTTACACAGGAACATGTGGAAAAGCTCATCTGAGCTAACTAGAAGTTTAATTACAAATTATGTTAAGATCCTATATGAACAACTCAAACATTTTGTTTACCTTATGTCTTTTCGTGACTGTCCCTCATGTAAAAAAATCCTTATATTCAAGTTTCTCCACACAAAGTTGCATTTAATTCCCCATGACTGATGCTTCTGATTTGTTCACTGTAGCTGGAATTTAAGATGAAAAAGCTTGGGTTAGTTAATACCTACTAATTGACTCTGTAAGGGGATCCATGCTAGAATAAAGGTGTAGTATGACTTAGACTTGAATTTACTTCATGATAACTTCCTGATGAAGGCAAAACTTTCACTGCCACCTGCTAAAGTATTATGCATCATTCTGGAAGTTGGTATTGGGCGCAGTATTGAACAGCAGCCATGCCTGTCTCATGGAGCATATTCCCAGGCAGTGAGACCGCAAGTCGTGACCTAATCTTTTGTACATGGAATATTTACCCTAGTGTTTTGGTTCAGATTAGGAGTGTATTCACCGCACTTTGGTTCTCACAAAGGAAATCAGAAATGAGACTCCTTTTGGATTAAACGAAACAGGAAGGGGCTTCAGACCAAGGAGAATACATTCCACGGGCAGGCTACAGCCAGTCCAAATAAAACTCCCCCCAAATCCATGTACGTTGTGGATGTAGGTCCTCAGAACCAGCTGCCTCACTCAACAGACCCATGCTTGTTTCTGCTGCATTGATAATGTAGGCATAGCCATAACGGTGTGATTAATGCTGATTAGAAAATCTCTGGCAAAAAAAAAAAGGTTTTACTTGGGAATGACATGAAAAAGTCCACAAGGAGTTCAATTTAATAGCAGTTATTTTAGAAATCAAGCAGAAGAAGCTTGCCTGACAGGCATCTTCTAAACATCCCTGGTTTCTTGAAAACTCATATACGTGGCTATTGGTTGGTTTTACTGAAGAGACCAGACTATGAAGCTTTGTGTCACTGAGGCAGCCAAGCAGGGAGATTGCCTCTAATCCAGAAATCCCAGGGCTTTCAGAAACTGCAGCTCAGGTTCAGTCTCTCAGAGTGGATTGTCTTTGTATTAAGAACCCTTGGACTATTCCTGTCACTGAGAATTTTGGGGATTTGTTCTGAATCAAAACTAAACTAAGTTTTGAATATCAAAATCTGATGATATAATTAAATCCTCTGTGAAGCAGAACTGCCTTTCCCCTAGCAATTCTGATTTAAAAAAAAATGTGAATAGGAATAATTATTTTAATTCAGGTCAGAGATAGTTGCATTAGTAGAGCTGTGCAAAGAATAATACCCCATCTATAGCAAGTTCTCCTTGTGTTTCAGTTTCACAAGCATGATATTCACATAGTAAATTTGAAAGATTCCCCCTCCTCCAAAAGAGTATAAAAATATCTGATAGTCAATTTAAGCTATTCTTTTCACATCTCCTCACAACACATGAGCTCTGCAAAGCCTTTTGTCTCAGCTGGAAGATGCTTCTGTTTGCTCTACCTCACGTCGAAGCTGATTGCCTCTCCAAAGTGTCTGATCTCTGTATATTAGAAAAAGAATAGATTTGAAAGATGCTTACAATTCATTTAATTTCAATTCCTTTAGTTTCTTTCATCCAATATTCTAGATAAACAAATAAATGAGGTAATCATTTCAGTGACTATATCATTTTCATTTTCTATTCAGTACGCACAAAAGCCAAAGCTATTTTTCTTAACACCATTTTTTCCCCATAAATTGTAAAGCAGAAAGATGTGCTCATGTCTTTTTTAAGTTCTGCATCCACTCCAGACAAACTTGTCTGCTTTAAGGGATAAAATGAACGCATATTCTTTTCTAAATATACCCTCAAAAAAAAAATTTTAACTGATAAAATTAATTCCCAACGTTGGAACATTTGACTTTGGGGCCAGAATAGTTTTCTGTTCTTTTCTGTACATATTCTGTCAATGGAATATAGGATTTTTTTTCAACCACATTCAGTCAAATGTTAGGTTTTGACCAACACAGATTTCTGGGAGAACTATACGTTACCTGTAACACCCCTAATGGTTCAGGGTCCTTTCCAACAGCTTTTGTGAGTCTACAAAAACCAACCCAAGATATATCAGGAGGACGATTGGATGATTCTAATGCCATGTTAAGCATATTGATGCCATCTGTGTTACAAAATTTTTCAGACACTCCAATCTTTACCACAGCTCCATTAAGGGAGGGGTTTAAGCAAGCAGGAGCAAAGAAACAATACCTGTCTCCGAGAGCTAATAAATCTTCCTGTCTCTTTCCCACACATACACTCTGATGTGGATTAAAATATGTGTTTCTCTGACTCTCAATGATAGTAATGATTAATGACTGTAAATAACAGGTGCATTGTTTGCCACACACTTTAGACTTCTAAAATGTGAATTAATTCTCTTTTTTTTTTCATAATTATCAATCAGAGAAAAAAAAAAAACCAAACAACCTCTCCACATTTTCTCTTATTTGGAATTTAGTTAGATTTAGGGGGTTAAATCTATTCCGTTTTAAAAGAAGAAAACAGAGGATTTGATTGTTCATGACATTTTGTTCAGAATCAATCATTGTCAGCTCAGGTTAGACTGATTTACTATGAGCCTGCCATAGAAAAGATTTGCCACAAATGGCAAGGCTCTGAGCTGTTTCCACTGCACTGAATATAATGATGGATTTATCATTGCAATCAAGATGGTAAAACAGCATGGTCCCCAGAGTCGTGCACCAGGCAAATTGATCACAACAGCCCTGAAGTTATATAAGGGCTTTGTTTATCTGGTCTCAGTCTGCAAGAGTAGTAATCCAACTTAAGACACTCTGATCTTTACAGAAGTTTGGACAGGTTTTATCTCCTAAACCAGTATATAGTAGAATTGTCTCTGCTGAGAAAACAACTACCCATTAAATATATACATATATATATATATATCTGTATTAAATAAAAGGTAGTCCAACAAAAACAGAAATAATAAATACTGTTGTTATTGATATTATGATCTGACAGCATTGGCTTCACCTGTAATTGAATGAATATGCAGTAATAGTTGAGTGAGAAAGTGAATAATATAGGAACAAGAACATTTGTTTTAATACATTACCTTTTCATTACAGGCATTCATTCTTAATTCAGTCAAGAAATGGCAACATGAAGCTCTCAGGTCCAAATAAATTAAAACTAAATGGAAATATTAGTCCCTCTGCAATAGCACAATGGCAAACTGGGCTTCTACCTACACAGAAAAAGAAAGCCAGCCTCTAGCTTGCATTTCTGAAACCATGTTTCAAAGGGAAGAAAGTATTATTACTTCTCTTTGAGGGAAAGTGAGCTTTGGAGAGACTAAGTGATGCTGTGGAGAAAGGAGATGAACCACCAAAGACTACTGATGGGGCATCATCTGGGAAGACTCTAGCCTGTGACTCAGCCCTGCAGACTGTTGCTACTTCTTCTGAAATTCCTGAACCTATAGATAAAGATCCTGAAACAGAACCTGAGAAAGGGGTCCGTCCAGTGAGATGATGATATGTTCTTCACTGAGGTCCAGAGTGCCATTATTTGGTGGGGTAATGCAGGAATACCAAATCTTCCAGAGCCTGCCCTTTTCCCATGTGGGGACAGAGCCTTATAAGCATTCTTCAACCAGGTGCCAGAGACCTGAAGAAACTCTAATTTTGTCCTGCATTCAGCCAAGGAACACAACTGACTTTTTATTCTCACACAAAACATGGCTGGGTATTCTTTGTCACTGGGCGGGACATAGAAAATAAAAATTGAATGAAGAAGTTAGGATTTGGCATATTTGTAAAATATTAAAGAATTTAGGAGCATTCTATAGATTCTAAAGGCAGAATTAAGCTAGTCAATCCCCAGAAGTAGCTATGAGGGAATGTGATATGCTACCAGATTGAAAGTTCCTTAAATTACATTATAAGTTCTCAGGAGGTGGGGATGTATTTTCCTATTTATTTGACAGGATCTATAATGATATGAACCAATGAACATAGATTAGTATCTCTATCTTAATTTGAAGTTAAGTCGATTAAATAGTTTTGTATTTTGAAGCATGAATGTATCTTTATAATGTTTCAGTGCATAAAGGGTAAAAAGATCTATTGCACTTTATTGATTCACTTTGGGTACGAATATGATACATGGGCAATAGTGATTACAAAATGTTTATACGGATTTTAAAATAGAGTAACACATCACCTAGAACATAAAAAAGTTTAATTCAGAGACCTACTTGATTCTGCAGGGATTCATTTTGTGCACTGAGAGAGAGGGGCTGTTCTCTCTTTTCGCCTAAGTATTCTCTTCAAAGCACTCTCACACAGACATTGGCAGCACTGTTTGACACAAAATGCATTAGGCAAACTTACTGTCAACTTAGCCTTCAAGGTGTGCAGATAGACATGTAGTGGGAATATATAAAGTAGAAGTAAAGTAGACCTGTTTCGTTTTGCATTATTTTGACAAAGTTTTTATTGTGCAAGAGCAACGGCTTAACAAAACAAAAAAGTAAAAAAGTAATGTTTTGAACCCAAAATTCCCATTAGTAAGATAAAAAAGAATATCACAAGCCCATGTCTTAATTGGACTTATTTTAATCTGGAGGTTCATCTCTTGCGTTAATGAAAACCATAACAATATCTGTGTTCAAACTTAAAGTCTTGACATTTTTCAGAAAGGTGAATTCTAGCATTTTCCCAAGAGCCTAATAAATAGAATGTGCTCCTTATTTACAGTGAAGCCAATGTGGGTTGAGCCCATCTGTGAAGATCTGAATACCTTCTAAAAGTCTGTTTCTTTCCAAGAGAGATGGACTGAGCTCTGCTAGTTCAAAGTGTTTCTACCCTCGGCTGTTCTGCATGAGCAGGAATTGGCTGCGCTCCCCTCCCACCCCCACCCCGGCCATTGACTTGTAACAGCAGAGGGTGGCCAAGACAAATACATGGCCAAAAGCAAACGTCCTCAACTGTGGTTGTCCACAGTTAACAACACAGAACTGAAGGAAACCGTTTAGATTGCATTGTCTGATTTTGTAGTGATGTTCACGTTTCCCAATAGCAACTTTCAGAAGAGAGTACTGGGGTAGGGAAAAGGCCCCCAGCCAGGACAACCATTTCTGCAGTAAGCCTGATGGCAGCCTGGGGTGGAGGGTAACACCAGGTATGCTGATATAACTATGTTTAGGTCACCAGTCAAACAGAACAGTAAAGTGACTTAAGGAAGCGATTCAAAAAGACATGTCTTTCTTCTTTTGTGGTATTTTAACTCGTGTCAATAAAGATACTAATAAAGCGGATTCTTACATTCACTCCAGTCTTTCTGGAAGGCCAGTTAATTCTGTCTCTGCCCCGAATTCAAAGGTGGTGGAAGACGTCCCACATCTGATAATAGATGAAGCCTCTCATAATTTCATTTTTTGGACATATATTTGTGGAATGAATCAGGCTTTGGAATTATCTTTACAAGTTTAATGCAAATTATTTCAGAATTCTTATCAACTTTACTTTCTCTGTGACAAAGTATCCTGGGACATTGTGATTAACTGTGCATATTAAGGAAAAAAAAAAAAAGAAAGGAAGAAAAACCAAAGGAGCATTCTGGATGAATGGCTAGCCCTTCACCTGCAACCAGACTTGACTGAAACAGCCCACTTTTTGTCCTCCTCCTATAAAATCAGGTGAAATTTGATGTGTTAGATTAGGATGTAAGGCTCTAAAAGAAAAAAAAAAATCACATTCTTGAGATCCCTCATGTAAATCAGCTGCTTACCTTTTTTTAGTTAGTGAAATTAGTGACACAGATACTCTCCTGGATCATTTGTCTCTATTGTTTTGGCAAGACTTGTTTAATGCACAGGGGAGAGCAAGGCTGATTTCTGGTGTGGAAAGGAAAAAATGTGGTCACTGGGAGGTGACTGCCCTAAAGTTCGCTGGGACAGCTAAATACTAAAGATTTTGCAGCCCTTTATGCCCAGGCTGCTGTTTTAGCTGAGCAGATCAAGTGTATAACCATTATGCCATTTTTTTTCTATTTTCTTTATCAAACACAGATGTTACTTTGAAGCTTCTTTTGTCCCCTATTTCTCTTTCCCTTTTTTGTCTCTCCTTCTTTCTTTGGAGGTTAATGGGATGTAGCTCATCAGTGATCTCAGGTCAAACCGTTTGGCCATCCCTATCTAGAAGTCATCTAATGAGTGAACTAGCTCTTGATGCTGGCAACCATAGGTCAGTCTGATTTTGTATTAACTTGAAGAAGGTCAAATGGTCTCTAAATTTGATAAATATCCCATTTCTTGAACTGCTGATGGAGAGCATAGACAAGGTGAAAGTTAATACAATTCTGGACTTGTACAGCCACACAAATAGGTACTACAGTTTAATTTGCACAGGACATAACTTAGACTCAGCTTGTGCTCCAGAAACTAATTCCTACATATCCCAATTAAATTAGGACAAATAATGACAAAGAGTGTGTTTGATAAATTTAGCCTCTTTCAGTTCATAACAGTCCCTGAACAACCTGTTATTTTTAAGCTGCATCTCTCTATGATCTTCCTCAGAAATTATTATCTCAAATTTTGTTTTGTGCTTTTTTTTTTCCCTTGGTGGATTAATCATTAAAAAAAATGGAATTAGAGAAATGTTATTTGATTCTCATAAGCTAGACCAGTCTTATGACATGGTTTCTGAGACTGGCCAAGCACACAAACTTTTCTGGCATGAATATGAAGGTTTTCTGCTTATGTTTTACTGACCTGCTTTATATGTACTTACAGCAGAGAAAGGGTTAAGATATGTCATAGGAATACTGAATCGGGAATAAAAAAATCACTAAGAAGTGCAGAGAAAAAATAAAGCTCTGGATCAACAAAACACTTAGGAGAACTCTGACAGAGGAAAAGGAAATCCAAAACAAGGAAGGAGAAAGAATAAAGGCAAAATACTGTGACAGAGAGTATCCTGAGGTCTGGATCTCAGCTGAAAAGTGGGGAGCTTGTGCCTTCCTGTCTTCTACAGTTTGAAGCATCTCACTGAAGATGCAATACCTCCCTACGTGTCATCTCAGTCCCTTTAAGTCTTCCTGTGAAGTTTTTACATCTGTTTTCTGCAAATGTGCTGATAATACAATGCTACAGCATGGAGGCTGGGCTAAACTGACCACAAAGCTTTGAATTCAGCAACACTGAATATATTTACAGTTTTGCAGGAACATTTGTAAATATTTCCCTTTTGATTTCCTGCTATATCCACCTTTGGGTTGCAAGAAGAACCCTCAGAATATGTTGGGGAATCCTATTCAAAAGGTTGTGTTTTTTTCCAGCAGATGCTTATAAGGGTAAGAATGCTGGTTTTACTCAAAATTTTTGTAACTCACAGGTAGAGTCTGTGCAAGTGCCTGAAGGTTGCTGTCAGGACACAGCCTTTCACACAAGCATTAAATCTCCTTGGGAAATGAAATGTCCAGGTTGTGAGACATGAAGTTTAGTCTGCCAAAGATAAGAGGTGGCCAGAAATATTTTGAGTGTGTATTGGTAACACATAAGTTTATTCATTATGACCTGTTGATAATATATTTTCAATACTAATATCTCACTCACATTTGCCTGTTAATTTGACCATTTTTAATGATCAGTTTTAAAAATGAATAATAACATTTTCATTTTAATATAACACTCATGCATTTACAAAGTCAATTTATAGTGAGATTTAATCTGTATGGGGGATTTCTAAAGCCACAGCTGCAGAATTTCAACTAGCTGGTAACAGTAGGCTTCGAGAAGTATGAAACTGGATGAAATCAGAAACATGATTATTGCTACTGATTATTACTATCATCTATATACGCCCTGTGGCATACAAATATATATTACTGTCACAGGACTTGTAGAAAATAACAGAAATGATGTGATTATGCCAAGCAAAGCTTTTGATTAGAAGGGTACTTAGTGATCAATGTCTGCTTTTTTGTGTTGAAAGCTAAATTGGTATAAAATGGTGAAATATGTGATTTCCATCAAAACATAAGAATATTTTGTTATTTCATACGCTGCTGCTTCTGTTTCTTAGAATGTGCCCCCTGGCAGGTAGTTCAGGATTCAAATATCCTACATTACCTGTGACCACAAAATGAATGTGGTGACATATGATGAACTATAGTAACAAAAAATTGTGAGAGGGCTGTAGTGTATTGTGAGTGAGATATCCTACAAGGAAGCTAGAGGACTTCTTTGATAGAAAATGAGAACAGGATACATCAGTAGATCACCTCCCATGAAACCATACAGTGGTACCAAAATAGTTCATACTGTGGGTGGAATAGAACTTTTTTCAGCCATACATATGAAAATCAAAATATTCCACCGAATTCTCTTTAAAAAAAAAAATAAAATATATATATATATATATATAAGCATTTTGAAGCAGATTAGTTTCCTCACATTCACTTGCATGAATTTGGGCGAACGTGTACACTCAGGTTCTATGTGTTGAATGCTATTTCCAGCATGGAATGGTATGTAATTTGACGAATACATATTTTGAAGCAAATCTATAGAATATGTAATTTAAGAAGAAAATATATTAAGCAATACAATTTAGGGATCTTTTCCTTCTACTGCTCTCTGTTTACCTGGACTTTTCTGCTCTCAGCTGTTCCCTGTATACACAAGCAGTGGTGCTGCATTCTCAAGAGACTCTCAGTGGTGTCTCTAGTTAGTTTATTGCCTTAAGGATTTAACTGAAAAATACCAGTTGGCCAATACTCTTCAGGTAATGGGAAGGCCCAATACTTCAGGAACATGGACATTTTGACAGTTTCTGAACACATTGCCTAGTGCATAGAGCTAATTTGTCTTCTATGAGTATTAAATACATTAGAAAAAAAGAATTGCCAACTACTCTTGAAAGGGAAAAGTATTACTTGCATGGTTTTGAAATTCTCTTTCTGCTTCATAGCAAGTAAATCTTAGCAAGTTTGAGCTTACTTGAGATTGACCTTGAAGCTCACAAGCTAGAACAATTATGTAAACACAGTCAAACCTAGGGTTACAGTAAGAAGGACAGCAACAATCCCAGAAGTGACTCGGAGCAAAAGGATAAGCACAGGAGAGCACTGCTGCACGGGCAGTTCTTTAACTTTCTGGCTTTCTTTTTGAATTTTCTCTAAAAAAAAGGCAAGCAAGAAAGGACAGAAAAAACAGCAAAAAGGTTATGCAATAGCAACAATAAGAACACTTAGCAATAAATAATACTCAACTTCATGATATTGATTGTTCTTCCAGTTTCCCATATATATATATATATATATATATACAGTATGTGTATAACATACAGTCTCCTGGCAACCATCACCAAACATGAACTATGATACATACATGTGCAGTGCACAAATGTAGCATGGTATTAGATAGTGTTTACTCAATACAAAAGTTAATTGTTCATAATCTTTTTAATGAATATGTTTCATGGGTATTAACAACATGGTATAAGCACATGTTTAAATCTACTCTATTCAACAAGACACTTAACTCTACATACACCTGTACCTCAAGCAAAATTTAAGCAAATTAAGCAGGATTTATGCACATTAATATAACCAGGGTCCAGAACTACCAATCAAGCACCTGTGGTGAGGCAGTATAATATACCCCAGATGGGACCTTGACCTAGCAGGAATATATATCTTCTGATACCTGAGATAGCTTGTTTAACACTAGCTCTAATATCTCACCATGAACTAGCATTATATCAAGAAGATTTATCCTAAATCGTTCATTTGACCTGTCCCTTAAATACAACTGGAATCAAATGAACACTTTCCAAAATGATTAATTCCCAGGTCAAACCAAGTATCTGAGTCCTTAACTTTATAACTCACCTGAATTTGGTAAAACAAGGTGTTGTGTGCAACTGTTGTGTTCATCCTGATCTCAGTTATTTTGCAGAGAAAAAGTGGATTGATGAATTTAAGCCTTATATATTAGTAATGCTTCTAGACTTCTAGAAGGGAAGAGGAGGGTTCTTCCTAGGATCACTAATTGTATTAAAAAACCCATATAACATTGTATCTCATTCTAAGCAACATTTTTTTTTTTCTGATTCCAGTATTGGAATATATTGTGTTCATTGATTGCTATTGTTTTAGTTTGTGCTGCATTGTAGACAATGCAGGACAAAAGAGGCAGCTTTGAGAATGCCTTTTGTTGGGACTGTCAATGGTATGTTGAGTTAGCCTGATAGTTATTACTGTGCAGTCTGCCCCTAGGATAAATTTTTTTATCATTAAAAGCACACATCTTACCTCAAGTGTGAGCTTTGCTGAGTTCCACCTTCTGTTATTGCTTTGTCTGCTCTATTAAAAGCCTTGTATTATCACTGGTTTAGCCATTTCTCAAATTTTGATGAGCTAAGATTCAAAAGAAGACATCTGGACCAATAATGGTTTTACAGAGTCATCCAGCCTGCCCTTGGTAATATATGCAAAGTCAGGAACCTCATCAACAATCACATCGTGGATGGCAGTAACCTTTTTAGGCATTGACTTAACAATTAAATAGCATGAATCAACATGTTGGGTCTCTGTCAATCAACGTGTGTACTGAATAAGAGATGTCAGGTAAAGATAACGGTGCTGACATTATATACGTCACAGTTTGCTCAGGACCTTACTCTCCCTGTTGTAGTTCGATTTCCCACCTTTAGTTTATAAAGAGCGACCTGCTCCTTCCTGAAAGGGGATAAAGCAGTATTCACCAAATTCTCATGACCTCATCAACTCACAGAACGGGTACAGAGGCTTCAACAGACTTGTAAGTAGGGCTTATTTTCAGTAGGTGTAAATGCTTATGCTGAATGGTTACTACAGTGTCTGAGATGGGTTTGTTGTCTTCTGTTATGCTTTAAACCATTGCAGTGTATGGTGAGTTATGTTTTGTAAAATTTTGAAGGTTTGGCTATGTTGGAGTGTTTTCTTCTCTTTTATCTCTCCCTTTGTGAGAGACAAGAGCACAGAATTTTCCCTGTCTTTACAAGACAACATTTAGATTACGGTGCACCAAAATTTTAACTTTTTAAGAATTTTGTAAGTGGAGTCATCCGTTGCTCTGATAGAATATCAGAGCTATGTTCACTCCCTGAAACAAAACAAACCAGACAAAGAATTAAAATCACTCAATTAAAACTATATTCTCTTTTTAAGTCTAGGTTTACAGACAGTCTTACACAATGTTCTGCTACATCACTTAGCAAATAAATCTAAACAGTAGTTTGTAATTTTTGGAAACCATAAGGTGAAGCTACACTTAAATTAGCTGTCATTTGAAATTTCAAGCTGCAGTAATGGGTTTATTCAAGATGCAGGGGGAGGGGGAAAGATAGCTAAAGTTTCTGTGCTATAGACTTCTGTTTAACACTATTTTTTGTGCCTGCTGCAATCACTCGCCTTCATGGAGAAGGAAATAAGAGATACTTCATTCTGAAATGCGTATTGGATATTACAAAGTTACTTAGTAGCAGATCTGCTCTTGAAAATCTCTGAAGGACAAATTTTAATACATACACCTAAGGTCTTTTTTTTTAATTCTCTTATTCATTCTTCTTCATATTTGATGACATGGGTATTATTTAGATATTATTCATAGGTATTACAATAACTTTTAGAATTTTATTAAACACCTCTGAAGTAGTTTGGAGGAGATCTTGCAGGAACATAAGAATGATTCTAATTTTAATTCATTAGTAGTTAATCTGGTGCACTTTTCAAAAAAATGGAATAGCTGATGTGTAACTTGAGAACAAAACTGAAGATATGTTGGTTTTTTAAAGACTCATTAATTTTCACATTTTCTCTTTAAATCAGCTGGTCTTATCTATCAGAATCAGGAATGAGCTATAGTTTAGTCCTAAACCGAGCTTTACAGAAAACAGTCATAGAGACTGTCTTAAAGATAACAGTATTAGACTAATTTCTCTGGAGTTACTGGAATGAGCGGACCCCACAAGGACCCAACATCCAGACTGTTTAAGAGTCTTCCCAGCATAACCAGCCTCTACAAATGTGTTGACACCACCCAGACGATGTGAATGATCAAACATCCAGGCAAGCTGCAGCTCATCTCAAGCAGAGACGATGGATTATGAATGTAGCTATTGCTGAAGGACAGTGCTTGAGTTTCTATTCATCCTTTTAGTATAATATTATACCTTAATGCTGATAGGAATTTAATGGAATTCGATAAAGGGGAAATGCCAAGTCCTGCATCTGTGGATGAATAATCCCTTACACCAGGAAAGATTGGGAACAACAACCTGGAACATGGCTTTGCAGAAAAGACCGTGGGGGCCTGGGGGACAACAAGTTGACTGTCAGCCAGCAGGATGCTGCTGTGGCAAAGATGTCCAACAGCCTAATGGGCTGTGTTAGGAGGGACATCACCAGCAGGTCAAAGGAGGTGATCCTTCTCTTTTCAGCACTGGTGAGGCAGCATCTAGTGCTGGTTCCATTTTTGGGGTCCCTAGTACAAGAGAGAGATGGACATAGTGGAACAGGACTATGAAAATGATTAAGGGATTGGAACATCTGATTTGCAAGAAGAGGCTGAGAGGGTTGGGGATCTAACCCTGAACAGAGAAGTCTGAGGGGAATCTTACCAATGTGTGTAAATACCTGATTAGGGGTATAAAGAAGATGGAGCCAGACTTTTCTCAGTGGTGCCTAAATAAAAGACGGGAGGCAAAGGGCACAAAATTAAATACAGAATCTTTATTTAAACAGAAGATTTTTTTTATTTTTTTTTTTTTACCTGTGCAAGTCATCAAACAATGGAACAGGTTGCTCAGAGATGTTGTGGAGTCATCATCCTTGGAGATATTCACAACCCAACTGGTCATGTCTTCAGTGTATGTATCTGCCTATTAGGAATACTTGCTCTGCCACTCTGCATGTGAGCTGGGAAGAATGGCAGTCACATCTGGCAGAAAAGGAAGGGAAGAACTTGCTAGGTCCCAGTCTACCAGAGCTGGCTATCCTTAGAAGAAAGTTCAGTTCATCCCAGTGAAACGTGATTGTGTTGGGCTTAATTCCATCAACTGCAGCTGAACTGATAAATACCTCTTGGCTAAAACAAACTTCTGAAAGCCTTAAAACTATTTACTCTAATTTTTGTAGTTGTGCAAGTTGTATAAACTTAATAATATGACTGATAAGCAACCACTTTTTGGACTAATGAACAGAAATTCTGTAGTCCCTCAAAGGACTGATGTGAGTCACACACTGTATTTGGCATGTGACGAGATTAATATCACCAAAAAAATAGTTTTGATAGAACTGGATGCATGATGCTGTAAATCATTGAAAGATGTCCACATTTAATACATATGTAAACTGAGCAATTAAAAACTTAATGGAGGGGGGCATGACAGGCAATAGGAGACTAAATGGTAAAACGTATAGCTTCTGATTGGATTCAAATGATGGAGAACCATGGCTTCTATTCTTTGGATTCTGGCTGTTGGACAACTGTGTTCTACTTATTAAACAGGATGATAACATCTTCTGTTTTTCATGCTGTTTTGGATAAAGAAACCTGGAGGACAAATCTAGTGTAAGGCCAAGCTCTATGGCTGGCCCTGGCTGAATGATTCCAGTCTTGAAGGAGAAGGAGGAATTGGGAAGAGTCTGAGTTCAGTATTCATCTAGTGAAGGAACAGATTATGATACCAGACTGAAGAAATAAATATTGTTTCAGAGAAATAAGAATAACTCATACCTAGAAAGCAATAGTACATAAAGTAGTTTGCAATCAGAGCATAGGATGGAAGACCCTTGCTTCAAAGATTTACTTGAGTAACAATGGCACTTGTAAAAACCAAAGCCTGCTTATAGGTAATGAAAAAACAGAAAAGGAGGTTAAATTTATCAAATAAATTGTTTGCTGCAAATAGTTCTCCCAGCGCTTTCGTCTGTACCTAATTGGCTATCAATAATGCATGGAAAAGCTGAGACAGTTAAAGAATCATGTAACAGGCATTCCATTATGTAATTAAGGATCATTAACTATATTAATGACTTTTCTAATTCTTATATTGTTAACCGATGAGTAATGCTTTATGTCAGGAATATACTTTCAAACTTCCCTGCACCAATGAAAAAGATACATCTTGCTTATCTAACTGCTGCAGGTAATTCATACAAAAGACTTGGTCTGAATAAATCTTGAAGAAGCTCAAACAAAAGCCAGATGACTAGATCACAACTCACTAGGGGATTAAGAAAAGTAAAGATTGGTAAACCTAATATTTCTAGATAATGACTAGAAAACTTATAGTGGCACAATAGGAAAAAGGTAACCATATATGTGTATGGGCAGAATGCATGCAAGATGAGAAGACTGCTGTAGGAGAACTGTAGGACTGCCAATATGAAAATCACAGATTTTAGCATCTGCCATGTGAAAATGCTGGTCACATGAGTTAAATCTGTCAAAGGCTGACAAAACTTGTGCTATTTGCTATCTAAAGAGTACAATATTCCTTCAATAATTTGTTGACATTGAGCTCTCTTTTTATTTTTTTATAGTGACTTTTGGGGCAATCTTGATATTCTAGCTATATAATAGGAAAATCATACAATCATACATTAAAATCCTTTTCTGCTATTATTCTAAAGGGTCTTGCTACCCCTTAAGTCTTTAGCCACCAGTAGCTGGCCAGTGCTGCTGCATGATTATGTAGACAGGCTTTTCATGTCATGTAAAGATGCTAAATAGTATTACATTTCTTTTATGTTGAAAGTTAATTTTTTAAAAGGTTTCAGATTATTCTATCCGGTACAAGGTTGATCAGCAATTGGGTTGGGGATGCCCAGGGTTGCGTGCTAGTGTGTGACTTCCATAGCAAGCTTTGGTACTTCACTCAAAGATGAAGGGCAGAATGGCATGAAAAAAGGAAAAATTCTGAATAGTTATCCATGGAAGTCAAGCAGAGTGGTCAGAGTATGGCAGATTGATCTGATAGACTCTGCTGTGGTTTAAGATGGAAGTTTTTGCCATGGAATTACAGTGCTCAGCACAGGATATTTTAGTTTGATGCATTAAAAGCAATTTCAGTTCAGTTAGAGTAAAAATGAACACTGTTACTACCTCAAGGAAAATTCTTCCTATGCCCAAGCTACCTTGTATCTCTTCATCTCGGTGAAACATGCAGCATAGATGTACTTTACAGTCCTACAGGTATTGGTCCTGTTGGTGTTGTCTGTACTTTTTTTCTGAGGTCTGGGTCTTGAGAAACACAGACGCCTTAAATCATGGGATGTGACATGTTAGTCTGTGTGTTTACAAGCAGTTGTCCAGAACTGGGATCCAAAGGTTCAATTTTCTAGCTCTGCTAAGAAGGAAGTCTTTAACTCAGACATGGGTAAACATAATAAATATCTTTTAACTAATATAAAGAACTTTTCATGCTCAAGTGATTTATGAAGATAAATATCAGTATTTCTATTTTATAGATTGAGAAGCAGAGACCAGTGAGCTGAAATGATTTGTCGAAGGTCAGTGGGGCTGAGCTGAAAGGAAAAAACATTGCTTCTAAAACCCATCTCCACAGTTAATATCATGAAGTTTGTATACCTATCTTTTCATATATACATGATGTTACAGCAACACATTTGCAGTAGTGTTCAGCAATAATATTTCTAACAGTATTTGTTTCCCTAATGATTATGTTATAGAAAGGATGGTGAGCTTAGGATTTGGGTTTTTTTTCCTTTTTTCTTTTTTAAAGTAATTTTATCATTTCCTTTAGCAGTTACCCTGTGGTTTTTTGTGTATCATGCCTTATATTTTCTTAGTGACTGAACTCACAATCCTTTTGTCTGAGACAGGACGTTTCATTAAACATGTTCTGCTAGTATAACTGTTCTGTGGGGCTGGGTTTTTTTTTCAGCTTTCAATACAGTGTTTAAAAGTAGTATCAATATTCCAGAGTTACTTTGCATTGTTTACAGCTCCTGTGTAATTCATTACTTACCAATGAATCCCCCTGAGTTAGACGTTACTTCTGTGAGTTGCATTTTTGTGGGAATTCCTCAGATATTACAAAAATTTCTGAAACATAATCCTGGCAGTGAGCAAAATGTAAAAATTTTGTTGTATTTGAGAAAAGTGCTTAAATATGTTTAGTATTATGAATATGCTTAGATCCCCTTGGCTGTACCCTTACATGTGTCTGTGTTGACACATTTGTCATTATTTGGGTCTAACAGTGGCATTTTCACAGAAGACCTTGTTGTTGATTTTTAAATATGAATCAAATATCTAACTCCTACAGTCCATCTGAAAAGAAACCCTCCAACATAAACTTTGTGAATATAAAAATTTTAAAGTTTTATTGAAAAGTATTCATCATAAAGTGTGTTAGTTGGTCTTATTTAAAAAAAAATACTTCTGAAAGTACAGTCATGGACCTTTGTAAATCAAGTCTAAGAAGGGTTTTGCATATCAAATACTGCTGTAAGTCCCGTAACTCTGTTTTTGGGGGGTTTTTGGGTTGTTTTTTTCCCCCTAGATGTGGAGGGGCAGGGAAGAGTAAAAGACAAGTGTGCATTTCCTACCATCAGGAAGCTGTTCGTGGTTCTCTTCGACATTAAAAATGTTTCCTCCTTTCACTTAAGGAAATAGTTATGACTTTATTAAACAATCACAATAATATATGTTTTCCATGTATTGCAAGTGAAAGCAACGTTACATGGATTCTTCTGTATTTTCACTAATGCACTTCACAGTAGGTTTTTCTGATCCAGGCGAAAAAAAGAATCTGCTTTAAAATATGTTTTATACTGGCACCATCTCCATTGTGGTTTCTGTTTTGTTTTCTTTAACATTCTTGCTAGCTTGGAAACTATTTTTAAGTCCTCTGAGAGCAATGTCATCTTGTGTACATTATCCAGATAAACTGTATCTGAACAAGTTAACAATATTCTGGTGTGAGTACCCACCTCAGGGGTGCAGGATAAGGCAAGTCTTATTTGGACAAGATTATGCTGGATAAGAAAGTCAAAGATGCTGCAAATAAAGGAAGAACTTTAATTCTGAACCTGGGTGACAGTCAAACTCTAGGGGGGTAGAATGCAAAGAACAGAGTAGTAGCACTTTTTTTTTTTCCTATTTCCCTGTTGAAAGCAAGATGTCTAGCAGTTACCTGCAGATTTTGGTGCCATTAACCCTTTGAGCATGGAAAACTTGAAGAATAAGAGAGGTATTTTAACATCTGCTCTTTCCAAATGGACTTGATTGGGTTTATTTTCAATGCAGCTGGAGGCAGAACCATTCTTTCAGTGTTTACTCTCATAAAAGACCAGACATCCTGAACTGGCATGATCTGATTTTTCCTGAGTTTCATTACCACCAAATCTTTGATACCAGAAAACAAGTAAGCCTTCAGAAAGGAGTGGAAAGATATAGATTGGTAGATACAGAGTCCTCTTAAAGCAGGGGCCAAAGATCAGAAATGTTTTGCAGGCTTGGGAAATAAGTGCTCATAAAAAGTGGCAGCTGCTTTTGATGAAATTACTGAAAGTTGGTGCACAGATGAACAAGAAAACAGATTTTCCCTTAATGATGTCCCCAGATTCTTAAATTAAGCCTAGCAGGTAACAAGATCCTTCCTGGATTTCAAAAGATATCTCACATCCAGGTGCTGAAACACATTTTTTAAAGCCCTGGAAACAAGAACTTAAAAATTCAGCATCAAAAAAAAAAGCCTGTAATTCCTCCACAGATGTCTCATTCTCAAATATAGCACAGGAGCATTCGTCTAATGCAGAGCCTAGTTTTTCATGTGTAGCTCAGAGTGCTTGCAAAGGCACAATGTAAGCATGTTACAACTTGGAACTAGTCACATAAGACCTCAAACATCCGCATTTTCAAGTGGATTACTTGTGGACTTGGAAAGTAGATAAGGTGGCAAGTATTCCTAAAGAAAATAACTATGCTTGAAGAGATAGCAAAAATGCATATTGAAGAACTCTTTAAAAATTGGCAGCTGTTTGACTTGGTGAGAAAGACCCTTAGGGCTAAAGTTTTTTCTGAATCCTTTTTTATTTTTATCTTAGTAGTACTTATTGACAGTAATGTTCCTAATGTGTTTCTTCAATTACAGTTTAAGGAAACCAGAAAGATAGTATTGTAATATTCCCGCTACAGTAATGTGAAGCTGGCAGAGCTGAGCCCATGTCTTTTGGCTTGAAAGCTAAGTACAAAAGGGCTGGCTTCATTTACCTAAACTGCTTAAATGATATCTAGTGTAATTTTAGAGTCCCTCCAGTACTCAGTCTGACCTTTGAAAGGACATAGGTTTATCTAAAGTGGTGTCATATCTGCCAACCCAGTGTAGATATTTTGGACAGCTTAACGCATCTCAAATGGTATTGGATGTCTGTGTTTGGGCAAATTAATCCCATCCTTCTACTGAAAGATAGTAAGGTAAGTTTGCCAAAGTTTATTTAAGGTTTTTGGTAGGCTGAACAAATTCATTTTGCATAGTCATATGCAACAAATGTTTTTCTGAAGCACTGAGCTTATCCGGTCTGTAGTGATGCAGTTCCTTTGCAGCAATGCTGTAAATCTGGTGGATCATACACTATTCAATGCATTGTGTGTAAACTGCCCAGCTGGCATGTTCATGCCCAGTTGGTTTTCCATCTCTTGAAGGGATTTGCCTCACTGTACTGAAGTTATATACTGCATATGCTTGTATTTCTCTCTGGAGATTTTGGACCTGAGAGATGAGAAAACAGAACTTACCAGTAATAACTGAAGCAAGAAGGACTTTCAGTACCTTGACTTTATCCACAGCCTTTTCCACTTACTAGGTCCCGTGCTCCACTGAGCAGTGCTCGCACTCTCCTTAGTTTTATTTTGCTGGTGATATAATTATAGAAGCTCTTTTTTTATGCTCTTGAAATCTCTTTCTAGATTAATTTCTAGCTGAGCTTTAGTTTTTCTAACTACATCCCTGCGTGCTTGAGCAATCCCTCTGTACTTCTGGGCAGCCTTCCTCTGCTTCCACCTTCTGTGCATCCCCCCTCCCCCCCCAGTTGTTTTTTTCTTCTCTTTTTTTTTATTCGAGGTCAGTTCAGAGTTCCCTGTTTATCCAGACAGACTTCTGCTGCATTTGTGTAGCTTCCTGCACATCAGGATAGACTGGTTTTGTGCTCAGAGGAGACTGTCCTTGAAGATCATCAGGCTATCCTGGCTCCTTTGCCCTCCAGAGCAGTTTTTCATGGAATCCTGCCAAGCAGATCCCTCAACAAACCCATACTGGATCCTGGAGTGCATGTATTCAAATTATTTGGTTTGCAGTTTCTCTCAGGATTTTAAAGTCTACAGTCTCACCTTCACTGCTGCTGAAGTCACCTTCTATCTTCACATCTTCCCTTTTTGTGAGTAACAGATCCAGCAGATTATCTGATGAACATTAGCGCATCTATCACCTGCAGCAAGAAACAGCCTTTGACACACTCCAGGGGTCTCCCAGACTGGTTCCAGCCAGCTACATCTCCCTTCCAGAAGAAAATGGGGCGTTTAAGGTTCCCCAAGAATACCAGAGCCTGCAACCATGAGGCTAATCCCAGTTGTCTGAAGAAGGCTTTGTACACTTCTTCATCCATCTGTAGCAGACACTTAGCATGACAGGTTGTGTTGGCCTGACCTTTCTAACACAAACTTTTTTCTCACCCCTAGTCTGATGAAACTGAAAAGTGTAACACATTCTTCCCACTCGTTAGCTAGTATTTATAAAAAATAAAGCACATGAAGCCAGTACAGATTGGTGTTAGTCTGTAGTTGTACTCAGATGAGCAAGAATCAACATATTTATTCGATTCTTTTAGTTCTTCCATTCACATAGTTATATTAATGTTATAAAGTTTCTGTCAAATGAAAGCCACTTCTGATCTTTTTTTGTCCTTTCTTCTACAATGAGAAAAGGTATTTTTGTTAAAGAGACTGCAATGGAATAATTAGTGCCTCCTTACCTTGTGTATTGCTCTCTCTATGCAGGAGTTACACACAATTTAAAACATCAATAAGAAGTAAATTGTTGCAAATTACTATTCTTTCCTCAGTATCCAATAATTTGCTAGAACCAATAACAATGGTGTCAGAATGTAACCTTGGATCAGTTCTGTTCTGTAGTGAACCCATTAATTGTTCACATAATACTAATCCTTTAAGAATACTCAACAAGCCCATGCTAACTCCTTGAGCTTTTTTCTTACCTCTGTTTATAGACCTGAGTGCTGTATTTCTCCTGGTGTTAATGCTCCAGAACAGCAAGCAAAAGAGAAAGAAAAGAAAAGCAAATGTAGCCAACTCAAAGCTTGAGCTAAGTGAGCTATTATCACAGCATTGATATAAAATTGACTACTCCGCTGATAAAAGAAATTGATGATGAAATCCTCTTTCAGTTTTCTGACTTACTTTTTCTCTACCAGTGATATGAGAATTCCAAAATCTGGGGTAAATGCACATATATGCATTGCTCTGAGGGTCCTTTATTTATATATCCTATGAGTATATGTCTTCTTCCAAGATTAAGTGAACTTTATTTTTGGAGATGAGTTGATTTCTCAGATCCAGGAATATACCTGGACCTGCTCAAAAGTAGGTAGGAGGAAGAAATAGCAACTACATCTGTGCTTTCCAAGTAAATGTACTAACTAAGCACAGAGTCAGAAACAGCTTCTCCCTGTATTGTTCTGAACCATGAAGGAGATCTGAGATATCTTAAATGATCTCACATTTGCTGTGAGCTATATACACACACTCAGACAGCTACTGTGAAGCTGCTGATATGCAGTAGCATGTTACCCTGCAGTAACTCATTTGCGTTTTGAAGTCATGAGCCAACAGACTTAAATCAAGCTGTTCTGCCTGTAAATTGAGAATCCTATCTACTGAACTTGACACCCCCAGCTGGTGATGTGTAGCTCACTTCTCAGGCAAGAGATGAAGTGTTGTGCCAGATTAGATATGATTTGTTGCTTTCTTCCCAGTTGCCCCGTCCTCATTTCACAGCAAAATTATGGTGTGGAAGGATGGAAAGAATAAGGTGTTTCCTATCTCACCCCATGTCAAGACATGCTTTTCCATGGCACAGTCATGTTGTGGACAGAGGTCTAGCAGAGGGGTTGTTGATTTGAAGAAGTGGCATCTGAGAAGGGAGTGCTATTAATAATCTATTTTCTCCTAAGAAGTATTTGACTGGTGAGGTGAAGTTCTGGGGCAATTAATATAATTGTGTGCATACACAGGTCTCTTCACCCTTTTAGTAAAGAGAGTGTAGTGTCCTCCTAGTCACAAAGGAAAGTGGTTATCGATTCCTGTTCTCCATCTCAGAGGTTTGTATTCCATTGGAGTAACTTGCACTTTCTCGACTGGCAAGTAACCTCTTCCTCATGTTGGAGAAGGTGGTAAGGAGGGAGAATGCAATAAGTAGAAAGTAGAGGTCAGTTTTCATGAAGAGACTAGAGCAATGACAGGCTAGTTAAGAATGGTTCTGGTTTGTTAGCTGTGTGTAAACTAATGTCTGTGAATTTCATTATGAGCACTGCTTCTTTCGGAAGAATCCTGTTCATTGTGTTCTTTAACACAATTCTTGTGTTTTGCATTTAAATATCATACTATTATTGTGAAACTAGTTGTTTTATTTTGTAATTGAAAGAAACGATAGAATTGTAACTTCAGATTTAAAAAAGAGTTTCACAAAACAAAATACAATTGCTAAACAGACAGCAGAGTTAAAGGTGCATCAAGACTAGATTTATGAGCCTTGTCAAAATTTCTGACAAACCTCAGATTCAGTGTGTTATGTTTTCATTTTTTTACTAATGATACTGTGAGACTCTATGAACTGTAAAAGCACTTGGAAGTAAGGCAGCTGACTGCACAGTCAGACCAAGGCAATGTTTCCACCAAACCTTGAAAATCTGTATTCACACAAGTCTACTACACTAAAAAAACTCTTCTCAAAGGCATCTTTGATGCCATTACATACACACAGAAGTACAGGGATTTTGCAGTAAAATATGTGGAGGTTTTGATGAACAGTAGGCTGAACGTAAGTCAGAAGTGTGGCCTTGCAGCAGTGAAAGTCAATTGTATACGTGGCTATAAAAGCAAGGGGGTAGCCAGCAGGGAAGTGTTTTTTTTCCCTTCTCTTTGATACCTGTAAAGTATCTGGAATATTGTGCCTAGTTTTGGCCTTCCCAGTACAAGAAAGCCTTTGGCATTCTGGAGTAAGTCCAGAAGGGCCAAAAAGCAGATTAGGGGGCTGGAAAACAGCATCTTTGACTGAGGAAAAGCTGGGGAAGACTGGTTTATTCACCTTGAGTGAAGGCTCAGGGGAGACCTCATTGCTGTCTCTGATACCTAGCAAGCGGTTATAGAGAAGATGGAGTCAGACTCTTCTCAAAGCTGCATATCAGAAGGACAAGAGGCAATGACCACAACCTGCAATTAGAAAACCCCAGTGAAATATAAGGAGACATTTTTTCACCATAAAGATGGCCAAACACTCACGGTTTGCCCAGCGAGTCCTTGGAGTTATTAAGCATTTAATTGTACAAGGCTGTAAGCAACCTAGTGTAACAACAAAATTGGTCCCACTTTGAGCTGGGGATTAGAGCATATGAACTAAAAAGGGCCCTTTCAACTTAAATTATTCTTTGAGTCTCCTAATCTGTATAGTTATAGTTAGGAACATCCCTGAACTTGGATAAATACACATCATGAATGTGGTAACACATGTTTTTGAAACATTTTTCAGGAAAAAGTGTAGCAAAGCAGATGAAGCAGAAGACCTTCCCCAACAGAAGAGTGAACTTAGAGAAGACAAGACAACAGGCTGCATAATAAAAGGAAAATTATGGTCTCTACTGCCCATGAATGAATCAGTACGAATTTCAAACATGGTTTAAGTTATCTACCAACTGAGACTTAGAGCAGAATGTGAAGGGGTAAATGACATAACATTTTTAGAGGAAGTAGATGAATGACTAGTGAAGAAATCCATATATTTTTAAAGGAGTTTGAGTGGTGAAATACTGGATTACCTCAGGTGCATAACTGTAGAGATACAGCTACTGCCATGTTTAAGACGACTGCTGGTCTTGTCAGAGAGTAGGAAACAAGAAACTATCACCCAGTGCAATACTCTTTAAGATCATTGATCATTCAGAAGCATTGATAACAAAATAACTGCTACATAAAATACTCACTTAGTGAATCAAAATGAACTTAATCAATGTGCATGTGTTAAATTCTGATGTTTAACCATTCTATGTGATGAAATGAAACTAATCAGCATCAACTCCTGCTGCATACCAAACTGTGACGGGTTGACCATGGCTGGACGCCAGGTGCCCACCAAGTCGTTCTATCACTCCCCCCCGCCCCCTCTTCGCTGGATAGGGGAGAGGAGAAAAAAAATATAACAAAGGGCTTGTGGGTCAAGATAAGGACAGGAGAGATCATTCACTGATCACC
>JANZLQ010000017.1:20945659-20979206 GCA_026212715.1 Elanus axillaris | reverse complement strand
CCTCCTTCTTCACTGACCTTGGTGTCTGTGGAGTTGTTTCTCTTACATGTTCTCACTCCCTGGCTGCCGTTTCTCTCCCCATTCCCCAACTTTTTTCCCTTCTTAAAATGTTATCCCAGAGGCATTACCACTATCGCTGACTGGCTCAGCCTTGGCTGGCGGCGGGTCCGTGTTGGAGCCGGCTGGCATTGGCTCTGTCGGACATGGGGAAGCTTCCAGCAGCTTCTCACAGAAGCCGCCTCTATAACCCCCCCCACTACCAAAACCTTGCCACAGAAACTCAATGCAACTAATATCAGTAATAAAGAAATAAAAGATTGGCTGATCATCTTTATAATCACTCTTCAACTAAGAGAGACAGGATACTCCTATAGGCTTTCTGTGCAGTAAGAATTTTGTGCTGTCCAAATTTTGCCTAGATATTTTGTTCCGCATTAACTTTTGGATTATTTTTCATTTGCTAGATCCCCACTTCCCTGGATTAAGATAAAATTGCATAGCAGGCATAAGAGATTTTCCTCACAGCTTGACTTGAAGTACTGAGGATAAAAAAGAGAAAAAACAGAAACCCCCTCACTCTTAAATAGCAGAGTGCATTTCATATTTAACATTTTAGCATAAGTCCTGATGTGTTTAAATAGAATAATGAGGCATTGTTATTAAGGAAAACATTTTTTTTGCCTCTTGTACGATTAGGTGTACTTCATCAGGACCACTGCTGCAGGAATTGTTTGTAAATTCACAAAAGGTTTTCCTCTGGAGATGTAAAAATGCTTATGGAACTCAGATGTCAAGGCTCAGGTGTGTATAATTGTATTATGTGGAACATAAAGTTGTGAAACAGAATTACTCTAAGTTCAATAAAATAATGAACAAAACAGTGGGTACCTTTTTCTTGGTCATGCTTTAGAACTGGAATTTGCTTTCATTCCTGAAATGTGTATTACTTATATGGTTTTATTTCACCCAAACATAAAAGGTTTGGAATGATTTATGCTACCTCAGTGCTTATGCTACTATATGTTTCCAGCTGTAATTATATATCTTTTTGGATGGGAATTTTAACATTGTTTTAGAAACAAAGGTTAATTTCAAAAGGAGATCTAATCTATTCCAAACATTCCCTTCAAACTTGCAATTGGATATAGGTGTAGCCTTCTACCCAACTGGAGCCCTGCTGAAGTCAATGGAGCTGGCATAATTGCTACTCATTTAGAAATATTAGCATTGACAATGATGATGGTATGGAAGAGATAAAATTACATCACTTTGATGACCCAGAGCCTGTGGCTGTACACTGGTTGTACAGCAACTTCCTTGATTTCTCTTGTCTGTCATCCATTTAATTCAGCAATTTCAATCATTTCCTAACATATGCTCATTCAAATACATGCTTTTCAGGTTAATTACTTAGGAGCTAAGCCCCGTTTTAGGAGGAGACTCAAGGCAAGGTTTTTAAATATATGAAGTGGCCAAAATATACATAATGGGATTCCAGAAGCAGATTTAGGGAATTAGGCATTTTTTAATCAATAAGAACATCACTTGTCATAACAATTTGAAAAATCTACAGTTCAGACACATGTGAAAGTCCTGCCATAGCAATTGTGACAACTTTCACATCTATCTGAATAAATATATGTGTATATATATCTGCATACACCTAAACACTCATAGAGATACAAACATTTATTATGTGCACATAAACTCATATGATGTGTACATACATAAGGCTTAATTCTTTAAAGTGTGGTTGATAATTACACAAATGAGAAAAAATCCTTAAGCCAACCCAACCTTTAACAGCAAGCAGTCACTTGGTTTTAAAATTTCGTATTCAGATTTCTAGAACAATTATCACCTCACCTGGGTATTCTAACAAGTTAATCAGTAGCTGAATTGAAATCCTCATCAACACACTATGTAATTTCATTGAGAGTATCTGCTAACTCAGATCAACTCAATTAATCTCTAGTGGAATGAAACAAAGAAGCAGATGGTAATGTGTTTTAGTCAACACCAACTTTTTATTCCATATACATTTCTAAATACACTATTCCTAGGCATTAGTCCTAAGGCATTGAGAAATTGCCTTAATTTTAATCTAAGGCTTTAAATAGACAGCAGTAAGACACGCTCATATTCCATTTTGTCACTAATGATTACAGTTTTCTCAAATAAAACATTTCCCTTAGGCTCAGTTCTGCTTGATACTTAGTCTGACACTCCCATTGACTTCCATGGGAGCAGCAAGTGCACGCAGTGCAGGCTATCCTATCCCCCCCGCCCCCCAACTTGTAGCAAAGGGCATGTCATATCCAGTGAACTGCACTAATATTTAGTTATATGCACTAACCACTGCTGCATGCGCTAACAAGTGTTGATGACTAAGGATGCATTTGATATCACTTTTTCCATACTTCTTCAAAGCTGAGGATTTGGCATCCTAAACTGCAGTGTCTTCATCCTCATCCAGAAATAATAAAGGTAGAACTCTCAATCCACATGCACCTGAGAGCAGCAAGTGAGGCTCACTCTTTTCTTCTGGTCTGGTGGTCAAGGCATTTGGAAAGGTGGCTGAAGTACGAGTCCTGAACTTGTTCATAGTATTTTTTATTCATTTTGCAGTCAATGATACTGACACGAAAACACAGAAATGGGCCAGGAAGAAGGGTTGAAACCTGTTAATTCCTATTCCTACCCACATGTCTTAACTATTAGTCAACAACCCCACTCATGTTCCAGCTCTTGTCATGTTGATTGCTTGGCCCAACACTGCAGCAGTCGCGTCAGGAGAATTCGGCTGTGACCTCTGTCACAGTTAGTCTATAGCCTTGAAGTCAGGGCAGCCTTTGAGCTGCTGGGAGACAGTTTTAAATATGATCATATTGGGAAATACATTAAATCCAGGCTTCCAACTTCATGGTTTATGTTCTGCCTGTAAGTGTAATTATAAAAACAAACAAAAATCCCCAACAAATGGGTAGAAACCTTCTATTTCTAATGTATGTTGGAGGAAATCACTGTAACTGTATTTTTTGAGATAAATTTTCCTGTATGCTGGGTTTGATTTCAAAATAGCTAGCTAGCAGATTGGACCCATCAGGTGAGATAAATGTATTAAAGTTCAGTTTCTGGATCCTGTCTGTTGTAAGGTCTTTGAGTAGCTGATGCTACTAGCATTGGGTGAGCTGAGAAACAAATTCCATGTGTATAAAGAGACAAACCATATAATTTAACCAGCAGGTACTCAGCAATTTAAACCATCTTCAAAGTGAGGTGACAGCTAAGGAGGACTATTTTGTGTTAAAATTTTGGCTCCATAGTTCATCTGTGCACGTGGACCTTTACAGGCATTACGTTTCTATTGGCATCCTTAGTATCTTTTAGCCAGACTCTTCATCACTTGCAGAGATACACAGAAGTCCATATAGTATTTTCAGTTCCTAAAAGGGAGAAAAAGCAGTCGAGATTTAGGCATGACATGCAGTGAAGGCATGACATACCAATAGTGTATCACAGCATAGGAATAAAACAGAGCTCTTCTGTCCGTCAGGGTTTGCATTAAGTGTTTTGGCCACATGACTATGGCAGGGAGGGAGAGGTGTATTTTTTAACCCGAGGGCAGTCCTAGCGAGAAAAACAATATTGCAATACTGTTCCACACTCAAACAAGATTTAACTGTCCTGTTTCACCATTTTAGTTTTTTGCACATTGTATTCTACTTTGTTTCCATGGTTCCTGTGTTGATTTAACTGCCAATTTCTCTGTTTTCAATTTATGTATCTCTTGTTCTATATCCATATTTCATCTCTTTGGCCCGCTCTTTACCATCTCACTTTTTTCTCTGGCCTGTTGCCTCATAACCCATCCTTTTTCCTATCAGTATTTTATGCACTCTTTGCTTGCTTTCCACTCCCTTTTGCTGCTTGCTTTTTCTTTGCATTTCCCTGTATTCACTTTTTTCCTGCCAGTTGGCCTCTGAAGAAATATATTCTAGAAAGAAGTTACATGCATGATATTTCTCTGAAAATACAACTACATTTACAGTAACAGAAGCCAACACATTGACCTGCAATATCAAATTGTGGATGAATTTAATTTAATTCAAACTAAATTAATGCATTTATAGTGTGCCATATGTGTGCCAGATACTTTACAAACATGAAAGACAGAGTATATGCACTGAAAATATTACAGCTGAACATTCTCAATTTTATAGAAACTATTTCGGTTTATGCTAGATAACACTTTTCAAGGAGTATACATAAAGTCAGCGAGCAGATCAGGGTAGGAAAGCTCATAAAGAAGGGAGTTTTAATCAACAACTTGAAGGAGAAAAGAGATTGGTTGGTCTAGCTCAGGATTTTGAGGGATAAACTCCATGTCATAATACTGGCATATCTATATAGTCCAAAACCAGCCTGGATCCTACTCTTTTATGTTCCTATGCTTCCATTATATCTATCTATCTATCTATCTATCTATCTATCTATCTATCTATAAATGCACATATATATATTATATGCGTACATATATAATATTTATCTTCTACCTATTACATATATATGAGGTATATATATAAGTGAGTGTTTGTGAATTACTTCCAGTTGTTACCTATTTCACATGTACTTCACTATAAATACTGGAGTTTTGTACTATATAGCTATGTTTTTTCCTTAAACTTTTGTGCAATGAACCGTCCACAGGCTTTGATGATCTTCTCATCAAATTCGCATTTACTGCGTTGGAGCTCCTTTCCTGGTGATTCAGATCTTATCCTTATGACTAGTAGAACTTATTTTATCTCTCATATACTCACATAACACCATGAAATACCCTTATGCTTAGCTTTGCTTTTAAAACAAGGACTGTCTTTCAAAAATTGTTTCTGGCTTTTTTTTTTTTTTTATTCTGTCTTGGTTCTAGAAAGAGACTTGTTGAGTTTTACTGTGAAAGCAGGTTTGAAAAGAAGCTAATGATAGCTAATAGTCTGAGCATTGCAACAATCTTATAAAATGGAAAGGACAGATAGTTTAGTCCCTGATTTGTTTTCCAAACCATGGGTTGGTCGCTCTAGACAGCATAGAAATTCTCATTTTCTAATTTTAAAATTAACAAAAATGTAAATTTTTCTGAAAATAAAATTAGTTCCAATTAGAAAATTGCAATAAAATGAATTTTCCCATTGTTTCTATAGATTATTGTTACTTTGGCATCTAAAACTGTAATTTATTTGCCTCCTAAGCCTTGCTGTCTGCTCACATATTCTGTCATGACTGTTGACATTATGGTTCTCATTACAGCATGTTGTGAAATGGAATTTTCATCCAGTGGGACATAACACATTTCTCTTTCAAATAAAAAACCCCCAAATACTGAAGGACATCACATAACAAAAAACTGAAAGTGCTGAAATAAAAAGGAAAAATAACATTTCTAAGTAAACAAACTAAATTAATACATTATATATTTATTTTGCACCTGTTCACTTTATTTTGAAAAATAGACTTGAAACAACAAAAAAAATATTTTCCATTATTCCACCTCTTAAGTATAAAATCTATTTCTTAATTAATCATTTGATGATTTTATGAGTTTCCAAAAGTAAAAAAAGACATTAGTGTGAAACGTTTCAGGCAGAAGCGGTCTTTGTAAACACTGCTTCATACTCTGATCATATTTTAGTGTTGCCTTTATCTTGATCATAATTTCAAAACTTGTGCAGTTCATTCTAGTTTTCTTTTTAATATTTCCACAATTTATCCTTAATCACTTTTTAGAATACCAGACCTTTTCCTCAAACCTTTATTTTCTTACATCTTCACAAAGAGTATTTCCCATTTTCTGACTGATTTTTGTTCCTTTGCCCAGTCATTTCCTTAAATATTCTGGTGGTAAAACCATCCTCCCTCTTGTTTGATCCATTCATGTCACCCGTTTTTTCTGCCATGTCATTCATTCACTCTGCACTTGAAGTTGGCAGTCAATGGATACAGACCCAAAGGACACAAATTAGTATCGGTGTTAGGAACTGACACTCCTTTTCCTGCTTCATAAAGCATATAGGATGTTAATGAAAAAATATCTTGTGAATTACTCTTTGCCAGAGACATTATAAAATACAATCTAGATGGAGAAACCACTGAGGAATATGTATAAAATTAGTATTTGGATTATTCTTTTGAAAAAGTACTGTGAGATTCAAGATTAGCCTGTGCATAAAATCAGATTCTTACTCAGCTTAAAAAAATTTCTTTGCATCATGGCCAGTGCAAACTCAGATGAGCCATCTCCTGCACAGGAAAAATTTTTCCTTTGTCAGTTAGGTTGCTCTTGGCAATCTGCCATTTAGTATCTAATAAGGTACTTTTTCTTTAGTCTAAGTGACCGGAGTGACTGGCCAGTTTAATTAGACATATACCATATATTTATGCATTGGTTTAGTTTACATGTCGAATGTTGAATCAAAAGCTCTGGAAGCTGCAGTATGCAAAATCCCAGTATGATTCAAACCTTTTTTGGAATGGGTAAGTATCAGGGTTCAGTGATCAAATAATAAAGTTCTATATTCATTCAGTCACATCAAAGGAATTTCCATATTGAATCAGATTGGATCACCATACATCCAGTTTATTATCTTGTTTTAATATTGGTCAGGACCAAATATTTCAAAGGAAGATAAAAAAGCCTCTGCTTAAAAACCTGCCATAAACAAAGATGGTATAAAGTTCCTGTAAGGACAGGAAATCTTCTAAACCCTGTCATTTAGAAATTGGCTTGATCACTAAGTAAAAATGCTTATATTTCTTCTGAAAGTTTTATTTCGTATATGTGACATGATTAATTCTTCTAAACAACAAAAATTAGTTATTTTTATTATACAAATAACCTTTTATTACTGCTTGAGAAAAGCCCGTTTCTTATTTTCGCTGCTGACAGTAGTCATTAGTACCTAGCACTATGTCTAGTACTAGCAATGTCAGTATCTGTTGGGTATCTTTGACAACTAAAGGCTGGATAGAGACCATTATTTAATCAAAGATGTCTCCAGGTGAGCATAAACCACTTTTGATTTTTGCTCAGTGATTGCATACGACCCTGTTTATTTGGACCAGTGACTAAGATTTGCTAGTCCATGGGGGATTACTCTTGAATAGCTGATGAACAAACGCAATCAAAACACTTTGATTGAATGCTGTCTAATTCTGGAATCTTCCTGAGCAGCTTTGTATCATTTTTGTGATGAAGAACAAGTGCTATTTGGAGAGAAGAGAGAAAGAAAGCTGACCATCCCCTTAAAGAAATATTTTTCCCATGTGTAACAACTGCGGCATGACATACAGCTTTTTAATAGACTTTTAAAAGCTGTCTGGAGACATAGTAAAAAGCTTCCATGCCCAGTAGATAACAAAATGTTATATTAATTTTAGTGCCAGACCTTAATTAAAAAGAAAACCATAAAATGTATAAATGGGCACTATATAGAATGATGCAGCTTTGTGGAACCATTTAAGTCTCTTCATCACAGAGATTACAGAAATTAATAAGAGGACATAATTTGTGTGATAGTGCACTGGACACAAAGTACTCAATACATTTTTACCCCTTTGAACAAGCAGTTGTTGCTTGGAGTGCATGGCTCTGTCTTTCCAGGTAAACTCTTCCATCAGGGATAGTCCCCAACAAGCAAGCCTGTTGTTAAGGCTGTGTCTGCAAATGAATCGTCTATAAACAAACTCAGCATCTGGCAGACATTCCAAGGTGAAAGCCAAACAGATGGCTAATTTAATATAATCTAAGTGACTTTGGATCAGATAAAGCAATTGAATTAACAGTGCTTTAAATGAACGTATACCACACATTCTCACTATGCCATTATAATAGGCACCTTTTTATATCTTGAAAATCATTGCTAATTGAAGTTTCATATGGTGAATGCTTATATCTGTAAGACGTACAGCTAAACAGCCTGAAAAAAATATGCCATTATAAGTAAAAGCAATCAGCGTTATAACCTTTAACTCAAATACAGTTATTTTCTTCAGAACTCCTCCAGACAATTTTTGAATCAAGGAATATAGACTTGATACATATGAACTCTTAAGTGCACATGCAGCAGGCATAATTTAACTCGGAGAATTAAAGTAAGTTTTGGTTTTTTAAGTAACTCTTCATTAAACAGAAAAACAAAACAGGCTTTGAATTATTAGGGAGGGTTAATTATTATTATTAGTTGTTATTATTTGTGACACTTTTTGAATTGGAGTATTATTTGATCTATGCAAAGGAAACAAAAAAAATTTTATTACTTTGTACGCTACAACTGCATTGAGAGGGTGAAACACTTCATGAATACTGAGCTGTACTGTTGATAACACAAAGTTAAATGCTTAAAGTTCCTTTTTATTTGCTTCTTCTATGTACATGCAAGTTAATTCTCTGTGCATTTTCTGATGCCTCTTCCAACAAAACTCTGTTTCATTTGTCAGAAATAGGTAAAAAGCAGATGTAACAGAGTTTGTGCTGTACAAAAAGGAGGATATTTGAGAAAGTAGCTCTTCAGCTTCTTTTCATTTCTTTCTCACTTGCACAGAACTCTGAAATCACTGCCAAACCCACAATTGCATTATGCTGCAGAGTTAGACATATGATCTATTGGAGATGCATTAAATACTGGCCTGCAGGGTTGCATGATGTAAGGAAGAGCTCCTTTCTGGTACTCGAGAGCTCTATGAGAATAACCTTAGATTCCTGGGCAAAGGGGCACTTGCTGTCTTTTGGTAGTGTCTGCCCACCAATGTGAAGTTAAAATAATGGATAAAATCATGAACACAATTACAAAATTTGGATGCTGGCAATTGCAAGAGACTGATTTGATTACCCAGGGAGTCTCTTTCAGTTTTATGGTTTTGCTTTCCTATATACCGTAGTCTAAAAAAAAGAATAAAAATTTCTTCTGTTCTGGCATAAGTTATGCCTTGCTGTTATTTACCTTCTAGTGAAAAAATATCTGAAAAACTCATGAACTCATGAACTTTTTTCAAATGCCTAACTTTCTCTTTTTTTTCACCTATGGCTTAACAGCATTCACACATGGTAAGAAGGCAGAGGGGTCTAAAGAAGGTGTAATTCTGTGAACTTTAATACGCAGTAAAAGAAGTCAAGGAAAAAAGCTTGCAGACTTGCTACAGTTGGCTCTCCTGTGTTACAGTGTTTAACATGTAGCTTTGGATTTTACCAAATAGTATATTACAGCACTTCTCTTGCAGAAGACAAATTTTCTTTCAAATTAAACAATAATAATTTTGCAATGTAAATGTATATGTGACGCACATAAGAAGGACATATAAATACAAATACTTCTATTTGATTGAGAGATAGACAAATACATGAGTACAGGCCTGGCTCTCCCATTAACCCATATCAGATTCTATTATTTTCTCTTCAACAAAAAGATGTGAACTCTTGTCAAAATCTGAAATTTCAAACCTGCCTATGGAAGAATTTTAGCCCTTAGGTATAAATCTAGATAGACAAACCAGCACAGATTAATAACTTTAAAGAAAGATAAAATTAAAAAAAGTCATTTTCCTCATTTCAGACATGCCCAAATCAGGAAAATCTTCAGATACGACGTTTTACCAAGAAGACTTCCAAACATGTGTTAGTGGAATGTAAGACACTATATTGACCCTGCCTTTAAAAATACAATGTCATCACTATATAACCATGAGGAAAATAGTCTTTTTAATTCTACAACAAATTGAAGTAGAGTCAAGTTAGGATTTTCCTATTCTTTTTTATTTCACCAAAGGCAATTGTTGCAGTAGAAATCTTGTTATGGGCAAAAGAGAACACTCTTTTACACAAAGGCAAGAATTTACTGTAGATTAACAGTCTACTCAAACCACAACAAATAGTTTTTATTAGTCCAGTTGTAATGATATGAACACTTCTAGTCAAATTCAAATTACTACAGAAAAGCCTCAGTATTAATACTTATACATATACATATATTTTCATATATATATGTGAACCTCCTAGTTACAACCCTTTTCCCTGGCATTATTTACATTCTTCCTCCTCCCCTTAGGAAACAGGTCAACAGTTTGAGTGATGCTCAGGATTAAAAAAGGGGTTCTTTTTTGGGAGGAATATGATGTTGACTGGGCTGGTTTCTTCCTCTTCAGTCTTGGGTCCACCTGGCTTTATTTTTACAAATTTTCCGACAGTTGCTTACTTGCTTTCTCCCCATTATTTCCCAGTTCCACTTGTCCTCTTTTTTACCCTTAAAACTGGGTTTGCCCAACTCACAAGATGAGTTCTTCCCTTTGTGAAAAATGATTGACAACTGTGATCTGTGATCATGCTCTGGGATTTCTGATGCCATCTGATACCTCTACTCTTCTATAAAGTATTTTAATCCTAGTCATAGACAGTTCACTGAAGCATAATAGCTGCTTGTTTTCACTTTCTATTAATTAGCAGTAGGTGTTATGCCACACAGTGGCACAGAGATAAATTAAAGCTAAAACAAATTTAGGCAATAGTCACCTGACCACTAGAGAACTGCTACTTCAGCTAAAGGTACTTAAATTCACCTCAGGCCAGTACAAGTCTAGACAAGTCCTGAGACCCTGTACTCTCAGGTCAGTACAAAGCCTGTCACCTTTTACTAGTAACATTATAATTTTAAAGTCATATTTGTTGAGCTATGCAGTCTATTTTCTCTATACAAGTAAATCAGGATGTTAATAGGATGGTTTAATGAAAATTAGGTGTAGAAGAAATATGGGGAATGGTGGAGCTATGTCTGAAGTCACAATTGCCTTATTAAGGAGTTTAAAGTTTATTAATAGTTGATAGTTCATTAAAACTTGCTAATTATATATAATTATTAGTATTATAGCTTGATTACTGCCTAATCATGCTAAAAATGGCTTATGCATATCACACAAGTTAGGAATATGCAAATTTGGAGAATACAGGACAACTACTACAAACCACAAGATTTTGCAACGCAGGAAAAGAGTAAGATAAATGTTAAATTATTAAAGGATAGCATATGTAATTCGTTATACTAATATATTCCTAATGTATATACCAATATTCTGCATATGAGCAGTATGGAAAGAAGAAGGAATTTATCTTATCTAATATGAACTTTCTTAATGTTAGATGTTCAGTATAAATCAGACATTTCTTATTTCTCTATAGTAAATGAAAAGAAAAATATAATTTTCAGGAGACAATCAGCTCAACCCTAAGGTGACTGTTAAAGGCAGATGAGTTGAACAACCACCTCATAGTTTCTGCTTCTGTGTGACAAGAGCCAGTACAGAATTTATCTACCATCTCTTGACAGCACTGGAGAGTAATCCATCAACTGACACAATCATAGCTAAGGTCGCAAAAGAACTCTCGCTGTTTCCCGCAGTCATGTGGGTACTGTACTCTGTGAAATATCCTCAGTAACTTTGACCTAGTGAAGAAGGCCCTTTAGGCTAATTGGTGAAGAGAGCCTTTTGGGAGATTTACACGCATCTTTGTTAAAGACTCAGTGCAACCAACAAGACAGGCTCTGATGTTCATGCCAGAAATGATAATTCATGTTTGACTGTTGTAGGTGAAATTAAGAATGTGTAGTATGTTTATCTGTAGCACTATTCTGGTTGAAAAAAGTTACAAATTTTGTGAGTCTAGAATCAGAATTTGCTAAAGCCACTGTCACAAATTCCAGGAAAATATTTTCTTCTTTTTTGTACTAGAGGTGAAATTAAGTGCTAAAAATAAACAAACACAATTCAGCAGAACAAGCAAAGACACCTAACAAAAAAGAACACTACTGAGAAGACATTAATTTTGTCAACAGAAAACAAATCAAGTAAATAGATTCTTAAATAAAACTGACAGTTGTCAGAGAGAGGAAAAATCTGTGTATTGAACAGTCTCCAGTCTGGCAAAGCCTCCATCCACAAAGAGCTTTAGAGATTTAAAGAAATACCTTGAATTGTCATATGAAGAACAACTGAAATCTAACCGATCAGTACATATGTAACACACACTGTGTATGAAGCACTTGTAAGTTGCTTTCTGCATTAACTAGAGATGTCATATGATTTTCAAACATTAACTAGTATGGGGACCATCTCTGCTGTCTGACAAGGAAATGACAGAATACAGGCATGGGAAAGGAAATGTTAAATATCACTGGCTGAAAGGATATTAACATGATTGTAAAAATGCTGCTCAGAAATGGAAGGAGAAGGGCTGGGATCATTTTTAGAATGCACATATTTTACTAACATATATGTCGATCCTTTTAAAATGTATTTGTCCTCAAAAAGCTGCCATTACAGATCCTGTGAGCACTCCTGCCATAGCTCTGGTAGAAAAGCTGGCAACATTCTCATTAAAGGACAGCTAATATAATCTAGAATTATTGTGGTATAGAGGAAAATGAAGAGTAGGACTGACATAAACTTTCTTTAAGAGGTTATTTAATAGTTCACTTACTGGAGAATGAAATGGGGAAGAGGGAGGAAAGTTAATAAGGGAATGAAAACTTTAAAGGCCATTATTGACATTTTTTTCCAGTAACAAAATTTCAAATTTTAGATTTAAAAGGATGAAAAATTAAGTTTCCAACTTAAACATTTAAAATGAAATTAAATGCTTTTAGTTAATTAAATTAATTTGTTTTGAATTATAAAATTTTATGATGAGTTCTCTTTGAATGATATATTTGGCGATGCTTATAATCCAGAATGTAGTTGCTGAGCATTAAAATTATTTTCTAACAAATTTTACACATTTCTTGATCCTGAACATTTCAGGCTTCGTAGGTCATTCTGTTTTAATCATCATTCCTTGGACAATGTTATCAGAGTCCAGTTGAAGTCAAACTCTTTGCAATGCAAATCCATTTGATCAGCATCATTCTTTTACCATTTTTCTTCCTAACTTCATATTTTAGCGCAGCCCTATGTGTTTTAGCACTTTCCTAACCGACACATTTTCACAAAATTGCAGAATGACGGAATGGCTGACGTTGCATAGCTACTTCTCCCCTCTTTCCATGCAAAGGCTTAGTCTACCATGTTGTCACATGAGAAAAAATGAAAGAAGGATTGCATTTCATCTGAGAGATAAATGAAACTAGCAATCCAACTTAGACTGCCTAGGCAGATTTAGACTATATAAATATAGGACTGACTGTAGGTCAATTTGGGCTCCATATTTTTTCACTTTTTTTCACCTCTTAGTTCCTGCCTAAAACCTACAATGATTAGTACAGTTACTAGTTATTATTGATGAATATAAGAATTAAACACTGACATTCAAATGAGCATTTACAGGGTCAGAAGGAAGGGAAAGAAGATACATAAATCTTGTATTACCTTCATCAAACCTATCATATCTCTTCCTTGTGTCTAACAATGGGACCTCTAAATGGAAAGAATACGATGTATTAAGAAATATTTTAGTTTATTTAAGGAAGTTCTAATTTGGTGAAAAAGTTTTCAAAATTTTAGTTGAATTTGGAATATGCTTCCAGAGAAAAGAAAAAAAAATGAGACTAAAAACTTTCCTCCCATAGAGTCTCAAAAGCTGGGGTTTGGACTATTTTTGGCATAAAATTTCCCATATTTTACTACAAACCCTGAAAAAAAAAGTTTTAAAAACGCACTGAAGTTCTTATTCATCAAATATAATGTTTCAATAAACCTGAAGTGCTTTTCTTATCCCATTTTTTTGGTTGGGTCAAATTTGCCTGCTGACAACTTACGTGCACCTTCACCAGCTTCATCTTTAGCCCTCTATTAATGCCAGTGAGCATAACTGGCAATCCAAGAACAATTGCCTCCTCTGAGCACACAGATTTCTTCTTCTACCAGGTGCCAGTGCTAGCTTTGGACGTGAAAGTCTTCATTTTGTATCCTAACTCACTTCCAGTGGATCAGTATGTTTTGTTAAGAGAATCATTTTTAAGCGACCTTTTCTTCTTCTTTAGGAGGTAAACTGAAATAAAGAGCTATTAAATCAGCTCCCACTTAGCTTGTGAGCTCTGCCAAGCTTTGTCTAAAGCACAGAAGGAAGGAGAGGCAAAGAGGAAGGTTTTTTTTTTCCTGCTGAGCTGATTTTCTCAAGGTCTAAACACTTCAGTTTAAAAGCAATAAAAATTCAATTATATGTTCAAAATTATAGGATTTTTTTTCCAGTAGCTCCTTCTGTGATTAATTACTGTAATGGTTTAGAAATAGCTGTTATTGCAGGACCATCTTATGTTCCAAAGCTTATAGATCCCTGCTCACTGTGAGAGTGAACTCTTAAAAATACAACCATTTTCTAAAAAGGAAGGAAGGAGGGAAAATCAAGGTGGTTATTTTTATCTGCTACAGGGAGGTGTGATTATGTGAGTCAACTCATTGCTACCTGAAGGGAGTCAGATCAAAATTAAGACTTTCCACTAAAGCACAAAATTAAAGCTCATTGCAAGTGTTGTAGGCAAACTGGCATTTACTGGAGAGTACGTGCCACAAACAGATGCACCACTGGAAATAGAAACAGAAAATTTCCTCCCTAGGACTATTCTACTTTATTAAATCTGACAACTTCTACTTGAGCTCAGTGTCCTGAGCTAAAAAAGTTTCTCATTTGGTTTAAGCAATTGCCACATAACATGCAAATTGGAAGAAAGTTGACTTGTAATTTTACTCACTGGCCGAGAGAAAAACCCTGTATTCCTTAAAAACCCCACAGTATACTTGATGGTGACAAATAAAGAAAAAAATAACTCTTTCACTTCTGTTTCATTGCTTTCTGCATTTGTTGAGAGAGTAGTATTACAAACAGGGTTTCAAAGCCTGTCTTTATTAGTAGAACTAAAATAAAGCATTTGAAAATCTTCCACAGTGGGAGAAAATATTCAAGTTCAAATTTTCCCAATCAGTATGTTAGCTCTGCAGTCTTACAGGTTCTATAATAAGTCATCTGGGTTCGTACAAAATGAAATTTTCTTTAAATATCTAGTTATATTGTATGATATCAATCAGAGATATAATCCATAATAAAACATACTCTAGCTCTCTGTTTTCATGCCATAAGTAACTTTACATGTCATTTCCTCCAAATAAAGTTATGTCTGCTCTCTCAATTCACACACATAACACCTATTACTGCTAATGGAAGTTGTGCATAAGGACAGAAAAAAACACTATCCCCCCCACTGTTAACCTTCCTGCATCTCTGTATTAATGACATTCATACAGAGATAGAAGACAAGAAAACCTGAAACTGAGAATGGAAAGAAACACATATCCAAATTTGCTCTTTTTAAATGCATGAAATTCAGTCATAGGACGATTAATAGGAAAGTAGCTAACAAACAACCACACCCATTTCATCCATAGCTTTGGTTGAGAATGTGAAAAAAACATTGCTGAACATATTATAATAGTGGATTACAATAGATCCTGCAGACCTATTGTGCTAAACACCACACAAATACATGGTGAAAGGCAGTCCCTGTCAGGAAAGGTGTATAACCTGAATAGTCAGGAGAGGTGAATCAACTTTCAGGAGCACATTAGTGGCAAAACAAGAAATGAAATTAATTGGGACTGTAAGACCAAACACCTATCCATTGTATCACACTGTATTTCCAGAGAATTTCTGTCTCTTCTATTTTTATTCAGGTGTCATGTAAATAAGAAGGGAGCAAGCAATGCTTATAAAGTAGCTGCTAAACTCCTTTTTCCCCAAAGACTACAAAAAAATTATGACAACTGCATAATTATTCCTTCAGAGCTAAGGATGGTTAGCATCTCAGCTTCTTCTGAAATTCAAGTCTTACCACACAAGAGGCCCATGGAAAAATATTTTAAGGAAGCATAAGGAACTCTTGACATTTCAGTTTTATACTGATTACTGGAATTAATAGTAAACCCTCAGATTCATCTTTCTAATTGTTTACTGATTTGATTTGGCCCTTAGGTTTTTGATTAAAATAAAACCTGTTCCACTCTTAACGTTGTTGGGCTAGGATTTATCCCATTGCCACTCATCAGTGAGAGCAGTGTTTATTTCATGTAGGTTGAGCCCTGCTGTTCTTTCAGAACCTGCTGTCCCACTGTCAGAAAACATTCCTCCTCTGGACACATCTTCAAGCCCCTTGTCGCATTTTGTGAAGATCCTGCTCTTCAGGATGCCTGTCTGGCCAAGATCCACACAATGAGCAAAAGAACAGGAAGGAGGAAGACGGAGGAAATTCAGATTTTCAGTGGGTTCAATGACCCTGGAGTTTGGGTTTTTTTTCTGTTAGCCATGTGGGAAGAGTGGGGCAGAGCCCCTTCCTTAGCTACCAGTTATCCTCCCGTAAAAGTACATATAGCAAAGCAAGGTAATCAAGACCTTAGTGTATCTGCCTCTGAGCTGGCACCGTGAGGCTTTTAATTGCAAACAGAGCTCAAATAGCCAGCAAGTGATCTAATTTCCATTATTACTTTACCCCAACCACACCAGAGTGTTTCCTATAAGAATTGCATCTGGATTACATCCTGTCTTTCACTATTCACTTATAGAGGGCATTTCTAGGTAGGAAAAAGGGAAGTAGGGAGAGGATGGAGGAGGCAAGGCCTGAGGAAGGCATAAAGGTACTCCAAAGCAAGTAGTGAATCATAATGGAGAACAAGCTCTTCTGCCTTTTTGGCCTTTCTGTTTTCTTCTGTGCCTAATTGCCCTCTTATTGCTGATGAATTCAATTCTTCAGCCCTAGCATTCCTGTTTTTCTCTTTGAAAGCCTAGCTGTCCTAGTTTTATTTAAGTCGTGTCATCAGCTATTAGCTATCATGAGCCCTTTCATTTACTTAGATACAGGCAATTACATTTCAGGGGAATCTTTCTCATCTCTCTGTGTAAAAATTAATTTGCTGTTTGCATGCCAGAAATAATTATTTTTTTCCATACCACACCTCAACACTTCAATAATTTGTCATTCACTTTTCCTGTTGTTTTATTACATCTTCAGTTTCTCTTGGCGACCTGCCAAACATTCCTGTAATCAGGTGTCCCTATAGCTGTGTAAAAACCAAAACATTAAGTTTTGGCTTCCTGCAAGTAAAAAAAGTAGTTTCTGATTGATTGCAAGTTCAGGACAAGACAGGTAAAATTCCAGAGAGAGGTCTTGAGCTCCTGTATCGACTCTGGCTTGCTTTTAGTCTACTTTGTGCAGTCTTTGACAGATCAAACAAACCGCAATACCTCAGGTGTACTAGCTGTTTTTCTTAACTTGTGTCTATCCTCTAGATCTGATGACAACTTTCGAACACTTTACTTTCTTTAAGTTTGTTAGTAATGGCACTGAGGTTGGAACGGTAGCTGAAACTGCTTTTGCTAAGAAAAAGTAGAGCTGATTAGAAACAGGAAGAGAGTTTTTAATGGGATTTGGTGATGTCAAAACTTAGTCTCATTGATTTCTTGGCCACTTAGACATAAAGTTAAATATTTTGCACAACACTTAGGAATGCAGTGTCAAAACACTAATTTTTAACATTTGGCTTCTTTAAAGTAATGAACGTATATTAAAAAAAAAATCAAAGCATGGCCACTTCAGAACAGCAAATTAGCATGTAAAATTTTGTTGTTCTCAGATTGTTTCCTTCTGCTTTCATTCAAAACAAATGTCAAGGTAATTTAACACAGATCTCCTCAGCATATTTGGCAGAGGATGGGGAAGGCACCTTCACTCACATTTCTTATTTTATTTTTGGTCTACACTCAATATTCTTAATACTACTACTCCTACTGCAGCTGCTGCTGCTGCTGCTGTTGCTGCTACTACTACTACTACTACTTGTACATATTTTGGCTGAACTTTTCTTGCATATTTACTGAGAAAGTTTACTCTGTTTAATAATAGTCGGAAGCTAACATGAGTTTTACAGAATGTGCTAACAAATCTGCCTTCAAAAGCAGAGAAAAGGAAGAGCCAGAGGCTTACAGACCAGTCTACTTCAATTCAGCACTGGGATAAAACAAATGGAACAAATAATCAAACTGTGCGCACCTAGATAATAATGGGATGCTAAGTAATAGACAACACGGATTAAAAAAAAAAATCATGTGAAATTAACTTAATTTTCTCTTGTAACATGATAATTAGACTAGTGGGTTGTCAAACAATAGGCTGAAAATGCTTTAACTTCAAAGAGACTTCTGGTATTGTATGTGATGAGATTACCATAAAAGAGCCAGCTGTTTCCAACCTTTCATTTGTCAAACTGGTCTGACAAATAGAATAAGGTTACCAAGAATCTTTCATAGATCCAGTAGTGTTACTTAACATTTTCATTAGTGACTTCAATGATAGAATAAAAAAGACAGTGAGTTCATTACATTTGTAAACACAGTAAACTTTAATAGACTGTACACGTATTGGAATGTGGAAGGACCTTCAGCCCAGCAGGCTGTTACAGAGAAGGTAATGGAGAGAAATATTTGCACAGAAGCGTGCATTGACTTTGGGTGAATGGGGAAAGAGAAGCCAATTGTTTGGATCAGAACCTGAATCCAGCTGTGAATTTTGTTTCCTCAGACATTTAATGATCTTTTCCAACTGTGAATGAAATCTGAGGTGTTTTGAAAGCTGGGTCTGGGTCTGACTTTTGCAGTTTAAGTCTTTTATCTACTTTAAAGGGATATGCTGTGACATACTGAAGTGGGAGCTAGCTCTCTGACACTGAAATGGAGAACACAAATGTTTAGAAATCAGATTTAAAACACATGATTAAAAATACATCTTGCCTCTGCCACTAGAAAACTGAAGAGAGAAGAGAGATAAGGTCATGGACTATGCAGGATATTATGTTCACTTAATCACAGTAGCACTAAAGAGTTTAACATGATGATGTCTCACCATGGGAGGAAACTTTATCTCTGTAATACTTCTTAGAAATCATCTGTCATTGTTGTGGATTTTCAGCACTGAAAGAGTGACTGTCAAGGTAAGAATGGGAATAGTCCCCTCTGAAACCACTCATTTTACAAGAAAGGGAACAGACTGGAATAGCCTTGACCCAGTGGAGATTTAAGATATGGGCTCTATTCTTGAAAACAGTGGTACAACTAGCTAACTTTTAGGTCACCTCATGATACACCACAGTAAGTCACGTTGTCATGTGTCACACTTCTTTTTTTAATCATTTTGTAATGTATTAATTTTTGATAGCGACCTGACTTTATGTATATCTTGATTTTTCATAAAATACTGTGCCACATGATATAAATCATGTATAGCTCCATGAAGTTGCATGAAGCTTACAATATATCAAAAGGTTGCAGAGAAGTACAGTTGTATCAGTCTCTGTCATTACAACTTTCAGAGGGCTCCTTCAACATCTGCCTGCAGGTTCAGAGGATTTTAAAACCTCAAAGGGCAAATCTTTTTAAAATAACAGACATTCCTTTGGTTTTAGCTTACAGTATTTAGAACTCAGATAATACTGCAAGCTTTCACCTAAAACCATAAATGTTTCCTTCATACATGAAATTAATCTCAAGAGCATCACATGCTCAGGTCTCTTATGCAGTACAGCACATGCTGTTCCTTAGAAATACACAAACCCAACACAGAACAAAGATTCATATGTCTTTGCATGTAGGTCAATATTTACCTCTCCTTTCACACGAACTAATTAAAATGTAGTTGACATATTAAAAGGTACAATAAAAGTGGGTGGAGTTTTGGAATGTCCTTCATATAAAAAGGCACTGTGAAGATTATAAATTTAATTTGCATTGGACATTTAAGAACTTTATATCAGACACATTAAAAAAACAGCATGAGGCAGAAGTAGTGAAAAGAGTATGAGTAAACTAGATGTTCCTCTATACCTTTAATATAAGAAGAGGGGCTAGGTAACAATTCTGAATGGCATTTCTAAAAAAGTTCACAAAGGTTCTTGTATAACAAAGATAAAGGAATTCGGCTGATGTGAGGTCTGATGTTTTGAGTAGGAATACACTAACTAGTAATTAGTGGAGTACAACCCCCAGGCTGTGATTATTCCATTAAATGGATACTTTATATCTTCTCGAAACATTTGGTACTGGTCCCAGAACAGATGACCTGGCAATGTCCACCTTGAAAATATTTGTATTACCTATGTTTTCAGTGCCATGCTTCAGAACTCTTAAATCAAAGAAGTACAAATTCCAGTAGTGAGGTTTACAACCAGGAAGTTTACCAGGCATGACTTTACATACACAAATTCATGCAGTGTTTGCTAAAATCTTGGTGATTTATCCTAAGCTGCACTAGGAATACTGTAATACCTGGAAAGAACAGTACCATTTCTTGGTTTAAGATGCAAGTATATTTAGCACTTCACAGAGGAAGTACGAACAAGATGAGATTTTTCGCACTACATCCTCCTAATTCTAGACTGCTTGTATCGAAACTTCCTTCCACATAAATCAAAGAAATCCCCAGGAGTTCTAACTTAAAACAATCTGTCTAGGGGAAAGGAAGACAGGATTCCTCCCTGGAGAGGTATCTAGAGCGGATGAACCCTACAAATATCACAGTCAATCACTGCTGTTCAAATCTGACAAAGAACGATGCTTTGCAATGTCTCCTGAGGGATGCAAATAAAAGACTTTGGCAGAAAATATTATTTCCAAAAATGTGGGTGTTCCTCTGAGTGCAAAGTAAGTTAATACAATTGATTATCATGGCAATGGATTCACTTTCATTTTTTCCATCCACCTTCTCCCAGACCCTAAGCATCATTTGCAGGTGACATACCAAACACTACCAGCCTGCAGGAACCAAATTTGCCCACACTAGCATGTGGATAATTAAGTGTAAGAGAGCCCCTGCCCTACAAAAAGCAAGGTATATGGATGGATAGGTGACTGCTAATTTGGGTAGCTTTAAGACAAACACAATATGTATGTTTGTGCTGAAATTGTCATACACTTCAGAACAGCATATTGTGGTGTGACATGTGCATCCAGATGTAAACATTTAAAATAGACTGAAGCTTTTTTTTAATTTTTTCTTCTTCAAAAGTTGATGTTCTGAAAGCTATGATTAAAGAAATATAGTTGTCAGAAGCAAAAAGCTCTAATAATAACAATGCCAAGGAGAAAGAGTAGCTTAGAAAATTTGCCAGAAAAAGCCAGCTCTGCAAAATAGCTTTTCTGTGTATAGTTAAATGCAGTGTGGTGTACAAATTTTGAGCCAGTACAGTTTTATTTCCACTGTAACTGCAATAGCAAAAGTACTAACGTACAGGGCATCCCAGGATTTTAGACTGATGCACATAAACATGTTATTCCATCATCATTTTTATATACTATTTTTATTACAAATTTGCTATTTTAAGATTCTGTTTTGTTTACTCCTAATGTAGAGGACAGGCTGTACTTAGAGAATTTGTGCCACCACTTATGGTTAGCCGGCTTTATTCTGGGAACGGGGTGTGCTGACTGACAGTCATTTCAAGCAGAAATAAGTCTGGAAACCTGAAGTTGATGAGATTAGCTGGCATGGTTGTTTTTAACTAGCGACGTACAACTCGCTATTAGTTTTAGATAGATTAGTTTTAGATTAGTTAGATAAAACTATTAGTTTTATCAAGAGTAGCTAACCAAGCTGGGGTGTGAATGGTGCAGAACGCAGACGGAAAGTGTGCTCGCAGCCCTGGATAACTGGCTGGGCAAGCCAAAGCTCCTTGATGAGTCAGGGCCATACAGAAACTTTTATGTGATGTTTGAGTCTCTAGACAGGTCCTCAGCCATAGGCCTCCAACCCGGCCAGCATGGACCGAATGTTGAACAAACTTGTGGCGTTTCCTTCTTATGTGTTTGTTTTGTTTTGTTTAATCCAGTTTTACACACCTTTTGAAACTGCATCTCATTTCATAGTTTGAATGGCCAGTACTCAGTTATTAGGGAGTTAGCAGCCCTGCGGCCTCTGGTTTCATCATGTGCTCATGCTTTCAAGGCCCCTGTCACCAAACTACACTTTTAGTAAGAGTAAGAAAGCTGTTACACCATCTGAATCACACAGAGCAGTCTTCACCAGGATTTTTTTTTTGAAAAGTTTTTTTTTACCATCTGATTCTTCCATTAGATGCATTAATTAATCCTCATTCTCATCCTGTCTGACTGGTATGTATTTCTACATCTCAGAAAGAGATTTTTTCATTATAATACTAACTAATGAATCTTGACTACAACATAGAATAAACCCAAAGCATTTTTCTCACCCATGGCTAGCAAAAAATCTCAACAATATTTTTAGACTGTCTGTCATAAACTTAGGATATAACTAGTAAAACAGGAGTTCATTAACATAGGGGCATTTTCCCTCCTGCTCCCCTGTAGATAAAAACATTGGTGTAAAGGGAGTCTGATCCTGTTCTGAGCCTCCAGGGGGGGACATAAACAGCGCTAACAATAACTTCAGTTTTAGTCCTTTAGGGTGAGGTATATTGCTAGTGATGCTGCATTATGAATGTTTATGAAAAATTAGATTTCCTTGAGTTCCTTGCCATGCTCATCAATTTTTCACCTTACATTTATGCCAACAATAGTCTGTTGTGTTTTTCCACTAAAAAGTCTGCAATCTAAATTATGGAAACAAATTAATATACTTTGATCTGTCTATGATAAAAATATGATTGCATTAGGAAAGGAATTTAAATATCGTCTATATATAGGGCCTGAAAGCTATAGGAAGATGAAAAGGAGAGACAAGGTGACTTATTGGGTGCTGATTGGAATATGTTCCAGCTACGGTGATGGAGAGCTGAAACCTTTGTTGCTGAGTTGAATAAAGACACTGCCTCAGACAATTTGCAAAAATGAACACCATCTAAATTGGACTTACACTGTATAGCAAATCTTGAAAATGTTATTTTTTGCATTGTAATAAAAGAACAATACTTTCTTACAGTTAGGAAAAGATCTCTGTGTGGTTGCTTTACTAGATAACCAGAAAAAGTACATGAGTATAAAACAAACATTGTTTTATTTTATTCAGTATAGTTCTAAATTCAGATGATCAACATTTGAAGCACAACATTAAAGTTGACTATTTCTTATTAATTAGGTATTCTCTCAGAAACTACTGAATAAGTGTTAACTTAAAGTACACCTGGAATATATAGGGTCCTGACAGACCTGAACAAACTCTACTGGAGTTAGTGTAAAGCCACTTTGGGTATCAGCAGGAACTGTTTGGTTTTGGACATCTGTAGGCTCACATGTGTGGTTATCACCAGTTTTCAAGTGCTAACTGTCTGAATGATTTTTTGTCATTTTGATCACAAAGGTTATAGACAGATCTATTAAAATTCTCAGATATTGAGATGGCTGACTTCTGCAGTTTAAGTCTAATAATCAGCTTGAGTTAGCTGGTAGAATTTCATCTCACTGATGCCTATACACCTGGAATAAAGTTCAAAGGCTTTCTCAGCAGTGTTGTTTCTTAAACAGTAGTTAAAATGTGTAGGTGAAGGTCTTTAGCCTGCAATATGCAGGAGGTCAGACAACCTCGCCCAAATGGTACCTTCCTACTGAAAATCTATGGACTAATAATGAGACTCAAAGTGTACTAAACTTTTGTACACAGATCTGGGCTCCTTGTAGGTAGTGGAAAACTTCAACAGCTTCCACAGATACCAAACATGGTTCACTTGCTTTGCTGACTGTTACAACATTGGTATTTGGAATTTATTCTATCAAAGTTCTAAAGTTATTTAATAAGTATACAACATTGTAAGACAGAAATAAATAATTAGTATTAATGTCTATATATAGAACAACTTTGTGTGTTCTTTCTCAAGGTTTCTGGTGACATATTTTCCAGATTTGGTAAATAGAACTCTATCTTATTCCTTCTTATTAACTCCCAGTACCATGACTTCTATTATGTTATAGTTAAAACTCTCTGAGTTGGACATTTCAGGAATTATTTTTAAAATAGAATCCTTTTCAACAGCAGAATAGCATTTACTTTCCTCAGAAAACAATAAGTGCTGCTAGAAGATAAAAATGCCATGTCTTCAAGGAAGACAAGCCAAAATTTAGAACACGACCTAATTTTCGACACACAAAATAGCTTGTTGTGTGCATCCCACAGAGAATATCAGCTGAAGTCAATAGCACATCAGACAGATAAGATGGCCTAACTAAACCCTTTTTGCTGCTTTTCATATAATTCTAAGACAACTCACATTATTAACCTTTCATTGGTAAAAGAAACTGGTTTTAAGCAGATAACATCTACTAATGATGGGCCTAAAAGCTGGAATTTAGCACATGTAAAGACATTTTATTGTATCCTGTAGGCATCTAGTTCAGCTGAAGCTGACAAACCATTTAAAAAAATTTAATATTAATAAAAACATCCTTATTTCTAAAATGATAAAGCTAAAAATGTCTCCAAGGACTGTGCACATATGCATCAGAACAAAATAAATAAAAAATAAAACAGGACTGGTAGCTTGCATAGAGGAGTAGGCTTAATATCCCCCCAAAATGACTGAATTGAGTTAGAAATGATTGAGGTTAATTGCCATGACATTAAGCGAGTTCTTGATGTCAACTTATATTTATATTTTACTCATGAATTTTCTAAGAAAAGAACAAGCCATTGCCATGCTTTTAGCATTAACTGTATAAACATTGAAGTCAAAGGTGATCTCTATGAAGTAAAGACCTGAGTTCTGTGATAATCCCAAGGGATCATGACCCAAGGCCTCTGAAGTATATTTAAGATTTAGCCTGAGTACTTTTCCTTTCAAGTAAGTAGGCCTACTTGGGTAACTTAAGCAAAAACTTTTTCTTTCCTAATTCAAGAACGAAGGCAGTGTTCAATGTTTGTGAAGGTGACACAATCAGGCTTAGTGACAAGCATTTACTTCTAGCTAGGGTTTTTGAGAATTAACTATATTAAAATAATTGTTTCGGACATCACTTACATCCTATTGATTTGTAATGAAATGTCCATCTGTGTTTATAAAGAGAACGTGATCCATACCCTGTGCAACTTCCTTCATGAATCTCCAATACCTCCTATGTATGGGTATTTCAGTGAGAGTTAAGTCTAATTGAATGATAATTTGCCATAGCATTACAAATTGTGGTTTAACTAGAATTATGTGGAACTTTATATAAAACCCAATCAGACAGTAAAACAGATTTTTAGCCTTAAACCAGAGGTCATCCTCCCACTGAATTGTAATGAGATATTCTGAATACCTCAGAGGAAAGAAATGTCTTTAACCCTTACATTGCAAACAGGGACTTGCCAATTGCAGTGTTTCAAAATTCCCTAATAAAATGATATCACGCTGACATCAGGAACCAATTTGATCTGATGCCAATTAACCCAATTAATCGTAATGAACAACAGAGCAACATCTTTCCAGTGACCTTTCATAAAAGGAAATAGGAGGATCTTTCCATACTGTGTCATCAGGGCAGAAAAAGCATGTAATAGTGATTAAGACAAGACCAAAATCACAGTGCAACTGCTTCTAGAGGTTTTTGGCAGAGAAGTTATATGAAGAATACTGTTACAGCTGTGGCACTGAACAGCAGTCCTAGAGTTCGGGTTTAATTCCTGGTTTTTTCTGTGGACCTGCTGAAAGGGCAAAACTTACTGTGTACCTGTGTTATCAGTTATGGAATACATCTGAGATAAATCTGAATCACCTGCATGTAAAAGTTATTTATTTACAATAATAAGCTTATATGTGGATTTTTACTGAGCTCTGTAACATTTCTGAGGTGAAAAGTTGACTTACTTTCAATGTCTTTGTGAGGACCAACTTCTGATGATCAGAGGAAACCTCCTGTGTTTCAGTTTGTGCCCATTGCCGCTGTTCTTGTCATTGGGCACTGCTGAAAAGAGTCTGGCTACATCTTTTTTGCACCCTCCCATCAGGTATTTAAATAAGTTGATGAGATCCCCCCTGAGCCTTTTCTTCTCCAGCCTGAAGAGTCCCAGCTCTCTCAGCCTTTCCTCACATGTAAGACACTTCAGTCCCTTAACCATCTCAGTGGTCCTTCTTTGGACTCTCTCCATTGTGTCCACGTCTCTCTTGTACTGAGGAGCCCAGAACTGGACACAGTGCTCCCAGTGTGGCCCCACCAGCACTGAGCAGAGAGGCAGGATCACCTCCCTTGACCTGCTGGCAGCACTCCTCCTGATGCCGTGCTGGATGACATTAGCCTCCTTTGGCACGAGAGCACATCTGGGACTGTGCGACATGAGGCGTTGGGGAAATTTTACCATCAATGCAGTACTCTTGAGACAATGACTCTGGTTAGCATAAATAACCTTCTCAAATGCTAAAACTCATGGGAAAAATATCTGGTTTGAATCCTAGTTCTTCTAAAAATGGAACATAGAGAAGCAAAGCAATGTCTAATGGCGCTATGAATAATAATAAGCATCCATCCCATGCCTGCTTTAAATTTATTCAAATCAGCTTTTAACGTCCTGGGCTGGGTTATATTTGGTTTTGTCAGAATCATTAGCAGACAAATGCAGAGCATTACAGGAAAAGGACTCCATTCTGTCTGTGTGCGCTGCATGTCGGAGCCGTGGAATGCTTTTCTCTTTTTTAGCCTGCAGACCTTTCTTGTGTTTGAGTAGATAAATGTAAATTGGAGATTGAGCAAATAGCGTTAGATATTTTAATGCAGGCAGATATGGCTGCTGCTGGATAAGAGCTTATGCTTCTATTATGTTCTAAATTTGAATAACTTGGTAAAGCAAAATTCCTTTAGAGTTCTTAGCAAAAATAAAATCAGGAGAAAGCTTGAGCAACTCTATGAATTTATCACCAGCAATTTATCAAGAAACTCAAATGAACCCCACAGAGAATTCCTTTTTTTTTTTTTTTTTAAATGAGAGTGGTGCAGAAGCCTTGAAAGATGCAAATTCATTAAACTGCCCTTTTGGTTTCCCAAGTGTTGGAAGGAAGACACCCACTCAGTGGCAGTCCATGCTTTGCAAAGCCTTATGTACCTTCTGAACTTTAAGTGTATTAAAACACCCTTCTACATACTTGATGCTAAACAAACAAATGATATATCATACTGCAGCGGACTGCTAAGATACCTGAGCTGGAGCTCTGTAAAGTATCTCAGGTACAAGAATTGGCAGCCTAGCACACTGGGAAGCTTGTAATGAGCTAATTTATCCAATTTCTTAACCCGGCTAAGCTCAGCACTCCTTAGGCTAGATTACTTTCGTTATTTAAAGCCAGCCCATGTATGGCTGGCTCAGATATCTTTTTCAACAGACCACAGTGTATGGTACAGACATGCTATTTTAGCAGCTTTTGTAGGTAGTTAATTGAAAATTCACCCTTAGATATAGTTTCGATTATGCAGCTGTTTCACACGTCCTCCTCTAAGGTATTTGCACTGGCAGCAGCACTTCCCTTATGATTTTCAGCTGGTGGTAGGATACCTCACTAAAAATATATATATATAATCATCCCCGACCCCAGGAAGGTGCCCAGTGCCTGGGGCTGGGGCTGTTCCTGGCTGCCCCCCCCTGCCCTGCCCTGCCCTGCCCTGCTGTCCCGGTGGGAAGCTCCTGGCTCCTGGTCCGCAGGGCTGTCACTGAGCCACGGCGCTTTTAAGAATTAGCACTTTAAATTACACTTGGCAAGTTTTGCAGACTTGGTAGATTTAGCAAAAAAGAAAACTTTCAAGTTTCAGGTAGGCTGCAAAATGGTTTCTAACAGCATATAAATGTTGCCTTTGCATAACACTGCTTTTTGGCATTCAAATTTAATGCCCCTTATGCATTTTTGCATGGACTTTTAGCCCCCTGTGTTTGTATTTATTCTTTAAGTGTTCATTTTATCTGTGCTTCCCAGAGAAAATCTGAAAGATAATAAACTGATTGACAAAATGAATTGAAGATTATGTATACATTCCCATGAGCAACTATTTTGCTTTCTTGAGCACACAGTCAAAATCTAGTTTGAAGATTCAAATAACAGTGTTCTGAAAAAGTACAAAAGCAGCAGAAGAATACTTTATATAATGTAGGAAACTCTGTACAAGGCCTAAAATTAACAGAAAAGGAACTATAGGCACCTTGCTTTTAATCACTGACTGCTCATAAGTAAAGTATCTAAAAATTATTCTACTGCTAACAAACTGTGTAAAGGAATTTTCATAGGGCATGGCAAAAAAATTCACCTTATGTTTCTTTGCTGGTAAGAATAAAGGCTAATTTGCCACTGCATGGGTTTTTTTGGTTATGAATTCTGTCCTAAAACCTCATTTTTTTTAATTTAATAGCTACATGACTTTAACTGTAGAGATATTGATTCTATAGATGAAAAGTTATATTGCTTTTACTTTTGTAAAAATCTGTTTAATTTCAGAAAATACATGTATACATCGAGAAATAGATTCTTCTTTTCACACACAGGAGTTTAAAAGGATGCAAATCCCTAAACCTGCACTTAGTTAAGTAAACTCTTGGTTTACTGTAGTGCAAATAAGGCGAGAATCAACTCCATATATCCAGTGAATTACAGTACTATAACAAACATAATGCCACTTAGTGTGTGTGCTGAAGAATGCCATTTATTTACAACCTTCTATCAGTGCTTTTTCTTGCTCTCTTTACTGTACCTGAGAGATGGTCCATAGATTCTTCTTGTTTTGTATTTATTGTAATGCTTATAAAATTTTACTAAATTTTTATGGGCATGATTTACTAAGTTTTTTATAGGTATTGCAATGAATACCAAACAAGAAGAAACAGTCTGGAATTACAGACTTTGTGGGAATTAAGACACTAAGCCTACCTCTCACAAATATCCCTTGGGTAGAATTTCTAAAAGCAATTCTTGGAATAAGGTACCTAGTTGATATTGATTTTTCATTAGGCACTTAACGGATGTAATGCTATAGAACCTTGTTTCTATCTTTTATTGAAAAATAAACCTGAGTACAGTATAATGCAGTGAATTTCCCAACTTAGGTCCATGCAAATGTATTGGTTAAAAAAAAAGTCACAGCAAATGGTTTACCAAAAATGCACAGCAATTGCACCTTTACCTGTCACCTAGTGTTTGTAGTTAATGCTTTATGTGTACACTGTGTTCTTCATTGGTCAAAACCAAATATTTGGGAACCATTGGCATGGTGGAAAGTGCATGCAAATTTTACAACTTTCCAGGCTGATTTTTTATTTTAAAGAGAAAGTACTGTCATAGAGTTAGGTCTGTTCTTAGTACTACTTTTAAACTTAAAAGTTTTGCGAGTATTCTGATTCTTTAAACAGTAGATGTACATATATATCTGCTCAGAAAAACAAAAGGACACTCAAAACATACAAAGCCTTCTACCAATGCACCATGGCCCTAACCTAAAACATAGCATCTTGCAAACTCTCTAGGACTGCAGCTGAGATATGGCATAGCTTGTACAGATATTTTATAACTAGTTCGCAATTGTGAGCATAACATCTCTAACATGGACATTCAACCTGACACAAAAAATCAGCACAAGTACAATGAACCCATTCTGTGTACTCTCTGGTCACAGATGTCCTGCCAGCAATTCTCAAGCAAGAGGACTAAAAGCTAGCTCAGATATATTCTGCACCCAGGAACAATGCTAGCCCCTCTAGTATGCTTTCCCCAGCTTTTCTTCCCCACAACTCAATGAGCTATGAGCCCGAGATTTTATGTAGACCCAAATCATTAACTATCCTGTTGTGTAGCTGTTTTGCACTACAGAAAGATCGAACGGCTCAGACAAAGAAAAGGCATTTAATCCACACAATACCCTTAATAACTCTCCCAGTGTGGTTTCTGCATAGCATTCTTAATTATTTCCGAGGACGGTTTTGCCCTGAATGCTTATGTAAGGATAAACCTTACGTGTTTGCCATTTTCACATCTCCTAAGACCGATAACAATACTTAATTTAAACCATGGTAGAATAAATTACATATAACATTATGACCAGGCTTACCTATACCAGTCATTTGTGTCCAGAACAAGTCAGAAGCTATCACAGGAAAATGCACATTAAGGGTTAGGATCAATAATCAACCAAATATGAACTACTCTCCTTAACTAGAGCTCCTGTCTTCATCATGATGACACTTCTTTCTACCAATGTCCGCACAGGGAGCATGGTAGAAATAGTTACTGCACTTTAAATTTACACTTTAGCATGCTGTACAGTAATAAAACATGTCAAGGTTCCTGAGGTTGTGCAGTTCTCTCCTTGACGCTTTCTGTGTAGAAACATGGATCTGGAGAGGTCACAGTGCTGTGCTGCTGCTGCTGGCCCTTGTGCCAGATGACGGGATCCCCTCCTCCGAGGGGCTCAGCTACTCAGATGCAGTCTTGAGCGGTAGCTCCTCCTGTCTCACATCACCCACTGTGCCCTTGTCATGTTACCTGTCACAGTGCTGTCTCACCGAGAAAAAAAAGACACTTGCGAGATCTGCCCAACTTCCCAAGGTACACAAGCCATAAATTTCTCTTTAAAATCCAGAAGCCTGGTGGTATGCATTTGGAGAAAGCTTTCCACACTCAGGCCAAGGGTAAATCACTGTTCTGCTTGTCTTTTCTGACTGGAAGCAAAGAACATTTCTGCCTTTCTTTCTGCAGATTTAAAGCTGACTTGTCAGGTCTCATTGCTGTTTTCCAGCTCCACATGGGCAATGGAGAGACTGAGAAAAATCAAGCTGGATTTATAACTAAAACTTACAGGTATTATTTAGGGGTGGAATTTTGAATAACATCTCAATGCTAGCAAAAAGCCTAGCAGTATTGCAGTTCCCAAGAAAAAAACTGGATGAAAACCTTTTACTTTTCTCCTCCACAATAGAACTGCATCCATAATAGAGTGCTTGCCAGTATTAGCTGTACTGAGAGATATATCTATTCCAGTAAACCTTTTACTAGTGTAGGCTAGACATCAATTTCACTCTGCTGAAGCTCAGGAAATCAATGACCACCTGCAAAGACAGGCACTGGAAATAATCACTGAGAATTATGTTAAATCCTCCTGGAGTTATGAGATTATGGGAGAAGCTCAGTCTACATTAAAATCTGCATATGCTCCAGCTCTTGTGGTTGCAGAAATATGTCAAAAAGCACAATGTGGCTAGTAAAAGGAAAAAAAATCAGACCCTAAAATGTTATGAAAAAGCAAGGATGAGATGAAGTTTGCTTCCTTGTTCAACTCTTTCTGTTACTATTCTAAGAGACTAACATAATGGTACAAACAAGAGGTTATGAGCCTGGGATATAACTATGATCCTAACCCTCAGCCTCTCAACCTCATCTAGCATGCAGACATCACTCAGCACAACCATTATCTGTTCATTCCAGGGACAATTGATTCTGTATGAGCCATTTGCCTCTCCAAAACTCACATTCCTGCACAGAGAAAAAGTATCAATATATATGTATATATATATAAATGATACATATATATCTGTATAAGTGCGTGTTAAAGGAAAATATATCATGCCATATTCAACTGCCTGAGACAGGTGAGGCTGCCTGTTCCCAGGTACAACCAGTAGCAAGAGTGAAGATGTATTCCCAGCAGGGCACATGCACACAAAGCATGTATATACACTACATATATATATATATATATACACACACACAAATGTATGCATGCACATACTTACATACACACATATACATATATACACATGAAGAGTCATAGAATCACAGAATCATTTAAGTTAGAAAAGACCTTTAAGATAGTACAACCATTAACCTAGCACTGCCAAGGCCACCACTAAACCATGTCCCTAAGCACCACATCTTAAATACCTCCAGGGATGGTGACTCCACCACTTCCCTGGGCAGCCTGTTCCAATGTTTGACAACCCTTTCAGTGAAAAAAATTTTCCTAATGTCCAATCCAAACCTCCTCTGGCACAACTTGAGACCACTTCCTCTATATACACATGAACACATACACACATGGTCAGACACACAGATCACAGACACACACTCAGAGCACCCATGCAAACAGAGACAACACCAACAGCCTCACCCCGCTCCCCTCTCTGGCTGAGCAGGATGGAAGTCCACTAATGAAAATATATACATATACCTATGTACGATATGTATATACATATGTTGCACTCAGACATTCAGTCTGTCTGGTCGCTGGCCTCTGGATGCCAGTCTCCCCAGTTGCTGGCACCTAGACATACAAGACCCCAAGAGCAGAGCCCCTGTTCAGTTGCTGATACAGTGTCACACACACAGAGCTACCCAGGACTTCCCAGGTCCCATAGGTGACACCTCTGTGTTCTCGCCCCTAGAGATACACAGGCACTCTCACACCCAGAGCTGTCCCTTAGAGACCTACTCAGCCCTCTGGCTCCCAGGTCACTTCACCTACTCACTGGCTAGTCAAGCTTGACCTTCACTACTGCTTGCACACTTGTGCTTCTTCCCCTTGCTGGCACCACAGACACACAGGTTGTCCAACTTGTGGTCTGACTCTAGTTGCTGCAGTAAGAGCACCATACACACGTGTACACACAACATGGAGTCCTCACTCAAAGAGTTTAAAGGGACTGTAATAAAAAAGACAGGACAGGCTGCTCTCATCAGATGCAGGGCATGCCCAGACAAATGCACTGACCTGTAAACTATTTACATGTGCCAGACCATTTTCATTCCCTTACCCCGCTGTTCTCCCACCTTTGTTCTTTCCAAAATCACATAAACCCCTTCCTTGTTTTTCCTTTGGTTCCTCCTCTAAATATCCCATAACAAGTATGATCCAGAACTGCTTTTTCCCGCATTTTGTAATATGTCCCACCCTTAGGCAGCAACCTCCTTAGTCCAAAAGGTGATCTGGAGAGCTGCTCCCAATGACCTGTGGTGATGGATTTCATGCCTGGACACTGGGGGTGATGGCTTTGCTAGGAGAACCCTAGGAGGAGTCTGTACAGGGTGGTCCTTCCCTGGGAGTCTGCCCTTTGTGTCTCTGCCTGTGCAGATAGGCCTTTGATGGGCTAATGGTCCCTGTGATGGGCCTGTAAGTAGACTGGCAGGGCATTATTTGTGCTCCCCCTCCTGTCATTGTCTCTCTGAATGCCTCTGTGGGTGTGCAGATGAGCTTTATCATAATCCAGCAGCACTGTTGCGGTTTACGCCCAGCCGGCAAGGAAGCACCACAAACTGGCCCCAGTGGGATAGGGGGGAGAAAATCGAAAGAAACACTCCTGGGTCAAGACAAGGACAGGGAGGGATCACTCACCAATTATGGTCACCGGCAAAAGACAGACCTGAATTTGGGAAAAACAAGATCAATTTAATTTCCTACCAATCAAATCAAAACACGGATAATGAGAAGTAAAACCAAACTTAGAACACCTTCCCCCAGCCCCTCCCTCCTTCCCGGCTCAACTCCACTCTGGTTTTCTCCGCGTCTCCCCCCTGCCCGGCAGCGCAGGGGGATGGGGAATGGGGGTTGGGGTCAGTTCCTCACCCCTTG
>JANZLQ010000017.1:20879232-20945559 GCA_026212715.1 Elanus axillaris | reverse complement strand
CTCTGATGGGCTCGGCCTGGGCCAGCGGTGGGTCTGACTTGGAGCCAGGGAAGCTTCTGGCAGCTTCTCACAGGAGCCGCCCCTGCAGCCCCTGCCCTGCTATTGAAAAGAACCGCACCACATGAATGCATAAAAAGCACATAAGAATACATTGCATTTAGATCGCAACAGTAATCTAAACAGAGCTTGATTTCAATTGTACCATCTCTTGTCATACATGGCCTCCCATGATTTTAAATCACCCTCATATTTTCATGTGCTTGGATTCGGCATATTTTGAATGAAGGGTTATTTAGAGATAATTTTAAGTAGCTAGAGAGTGGGAAAATAGCCAGTAATGACAGTAATGAGTATAACACAAAGTAATGAGGAGTCCTGAGAGAATAACATTGGACACAGGGCCTGATCTCTGCCCTTCTTATAAGTGGAAGAGAAGGTCAGGGTGTCTGAGCCTTGGAGCCAGCTTCAGTACTGAGCCGATTTGGGTGATTTCTAGGATGAACTGCAATGGAAGTCGGTAATACTAATGAATGACTAAAATAGTACTAAATCACTCACTCTGGTGAATATTTAAGAAATTTTCTGACGAATTAGAAATTCTAGTCACGACATGAACTAATAAAATTGTGACATTTTTGAAGCTTCTTCCAGACTGAGCACACAGTCTGCTTATATAGCATCTTATCTTTTTCTGATGAACTTGATACAATGGCAAAAGATTGAGCTTAGTGACAAGTTAAGTTACAGTTACTGGACAGTAATTATAGTACTGAGATTTTTGAAGGAAGAGAGAATCAATTATCTTTTAACTTTTTGTTGGGGACTAGTATTTGGAGAATGGAAAATTACCAGACACAGAACAAAGATGTTAAGGGTTTGAAGGGGGGTGAGGGGGTGGGCGGGGGAGCTTATAAATTAGGGAAACTTCACAAAGACATACAACAAGTGTTGTGTAGGAGTAGAAAATAAATATGAACAGACTTTCAAAGCAAGACAACATCCATAGAAGCTTTGATTCCAGCCCAAGAAGGTGGATGAAACTTACTCAGGAAATTATAGGCAGGGTTTATTACCATTTGTGTTTATATGCTTCTTGAAATAATGGCAGTGATTTGAAAAGGTGGGGAAAATTGTTGGTAAAGAGAAAGTGTCATTGTCACACACCGCAGATTGGTTAAAAACCCTAGACAGCCATGGGAGACTTTTTTTTCCTCGGGAAAGTGAGCAGTCACTCCCCTAAAGGAGTCAGCTGAGCCCTGCATTCAGTGAAGAAGCAGTGTGAATACAGAATGTGTGCTTTGGCGAGAAGAACAGGTAACTTAAACCACAAGTCTGGCTGGTCAGGATGTAGGGCAACAAAATAGCAAATAAATATGCACACAGGAAGCAGTGCAACACCTACCACTTTGTGGTCTTCACCCTTCTGTCACTTCCCATACCTGGGGCAAGAAGTAAAAGGCGTGAATCCCGTGCAGCACTTACTGATGTGCTAGGGTAGTTTTGATTCAGAGCTAGCTGTGTCTGCAGGCTTCCTGCTGCTCCTGCTCCTGTGCCCTGGCATGGGCCCTGGCCTTGGATCCTGTCGCTGTCACCAGTCGGGCCCCGCTCAGATGCGGCGAGACTGTGCCCAGGCAGTGGTGATGCTGCCTGTGCTGCGGCAGCCCTCAGCTCCCAGCTCTGCCTCTTTGCTGGAGCAGGTCTGCTCTCGCGGCTCCCCAAGAACACGCTCCTTCCCTGCACACCTATACAGGTAAACTAAACAGGACCAGCGCTGGCACTTGGCTGTCCCGTGTTCGGTTTTTAGCCTGGTGCATGGCATAGTTTTGACTGGGGCCCACCTCAAGTCCCTGTGTCATTGTGGGCACAGTTTGGTTGTGCGCATGAACCATGGACCATTTTCAATGGCTTACTTGGAGAAGTTCATCTTGGGAAGCAAGAGAGTTCTGGTCATTCGGGTGCAATCCATGCAGCATCTCTTGGTCTTGGGGACAGAGAGAGGTTCCTAGTTTGTTTTGTTTGCAAGTATATTTATGTAGTTTCTATTGCCTGCTGAGATACTAGGAAGTGAGGGATTTCAGTGGCAACAAGGGAGATTAAATCTGACATTAAGAAAATTTCTTCAAAGGCAACACTAATTAGGCAGCGGGTGAACTAAGATGGTTGTGGAAGCAGTATAACTTGTGGATTTAGGAAGCAAGTTTGTGAGGATTACTGGAGTATCTATCCTACCTCAGCAAAAGACAGTAGACTGTTTTAAAAGCATATCTTTTTAAGGCTTATCACTGGTTTTAATACTCCTGTGAATAGGATAGATGGCATATGCTACAAAAAGAAAAATGGGAGAAGAAAGAGGAGAAGGAAATATACAGAAAACAAAGAATGTACTTGTGAGTGAAGGCAAAAAGAAGTGAGAAATAAGAAACAGGCACAGCTCAAGGAACAACTCACCATAGTCTAGTTAAGAAAGGGAAACACAGAATGGGGGAGGACAGGAGTATCCATGTGGCAAAGCCTAGGGATGGAAAACTGCTGACTTAAATGAATAAATTTATGCCAATAGCTGAGCATGGGCTGTTGATTAAGGGTTAATGAAGAACGTTCTGCAAGCAGCATTGTAGTAATTCTATTTAAAGCACTCGCTTTTTCTTCTGTCTATTCTGTCGCCTACTGAAAATTGCACAACTCTGTTCTCAAATACTGTTATGAAAAAAGCAATCAACTCAATTGTCTGGGGTGTAATGATGCTGACTACCTCCTTCCAGCATTCAGAGACAGAAAAAATAAGATAAATAACCTGGGACAAAAACACAAATCATTAGAATTTTTAATAAGCCTTCACCAACAGAAAGCTGAACACTGTTAGTTATATCTGCCAAATACCGCTCATGGTCCAGTGGACAGCACACTGCACAGGGAGCTACAAGATTTCTGCTCTTCTTCCAACTCTTACACTCTTGCTGCCTAACAGCTTTAAACAGGTCACATGAGCTGCAGCTTCCCAGTAGTACAACGGAGATCATTAAGTAACATATAAATAGTGCTGGAGGTGCGGTATTCTGGGGAAAAATACACCAAAATTGAGAGCAAACTTCCTTTGTTCTTGTTCAGATAGGAACAGTGACCCTCCCAAATGAAGTGTTGTGACCTCATGTAAGACATGGGGTCATGAGCCTGAGGGAAATTCAATTGCAGACGTGGGGTTGTAAGTCTAGAAATAGAACCAGACAAGTATTTCTGGCAAGAGGTTGCAGGAAACTGAACTAGAAGTTATTACTATCAAGACTGCAGCTAGAACTTTCAATGTGCACAAAGTCTCTGAGTAAATCTACAGGAAACCATAGTTTGAAAGCCTTTTAATGCCCCTGTTTCTGGTCCATTCTTAGTGTCAGTTCTCTGATCTCACCGATTAGATTTTCCGTGGGTTTTTTCTTTTCTTTTCTTGGCAAACCATGACCAATACTCTTTAGGCTGTGTTGGAGATATAAAGAAACTTGAATCTGCCACAAACAAACTATGAAAGATTACCTGGATAATAGGAAAAATATCAAATTGCAAATAACTAGAAAAATGACAACAGTCTAAATCAAAGGCATCACCAGACCTGGAGCAATGTATAAAAATAAACCTTGTACTACAGCAAAGAATTTAAACCCATGCCACTGTGTCTATATCATGTTTAATGACATACTTTTTATGTTTGCCTAGATAATACATATACTTCAGCCTATCTGATCCTCCTTTCTACTTACGGACTTCACAGCATGAAATGCATGCTGAATTTGTGATTGGTCTGCCTTGTAGGTGTAGACAACAGAAAAGTCAAAATGGCCTTCCTCCTATTTGTTTATTTGTCCTTTAACGGACTATGTCTCAGTAGTCAAATAGTTTAGATACCATAGCTGGTTTTAGGTCTCTTAGAAAGGAAGTAAGCTTGATAACATGCCATGCCAAGAAAACAACATGGAAACAGAAAAAATCTTCTGGGTCTGATCAGTGCTGTGCCCCTGGCTCCAACAGTGGCAAAAGGAGGGAAAGCACATCAGCCTGGCTGCTCTCTGCATCCATGCCCTTTGTACTCTCTCTTTGTACTCACATGAAGTTGTTTCTTCACTTGTTCATGCTTGGGGGGTATGCTGATACTGTCTGCTACCACTGCATTCCTTTGGCAGTGAATTCTAAAAGTTTGCAACCCTCCACGTGTAGGGTTTCACTTTTTGACCTTGTAAGCATTGAACTGCAGATTTTTAGATATGTGATAAAAATTGTGACCTGTTTTTACCACTAACCAATGCCTTTCTGAACTCTTATCTATAGTCAGACTTAAAAACCTTTCTGTACAGCTACACTGACTGGGTGGGGTTTTTGGAGGAAGGTATGGCATGTAGCTCATACTCTTTGTGGGAGCACTTTGTAAAGAGTAAAGGACAGTGTTAAAGAAAATTTTCAGCTCCATCTCTCCCATAAGAAAACAGAGGAGAAACAGCACATCTACTTAACTGGGACAATTTCACATGACTGATTCAGAGCAATTCATTTCAATTACTCTGATCATCAGATAAATAGCACATCTGGTAGTGTCTGCAAACTAATCATTAACAGGTGTGAATTGGTGTCTGCAAGCATATATTTCCTACTGTGTGGCCCTTTGTTCACTTCAGGACACTTCTTAATTAGAGGCAAGTCTGCACCACCAGCCTTCAGATGTGGATCTGTTCTTTGAACACCCCCAAAATCAGCACTTTGTATATCAGGTTGTTATTTAGAGAAAAGATCCCTGAAAAAAAATCGGTTTCATGGTTCTGAGCAAGCATTCGTTGCCCAGTTCTAACTCACTGGCATCAGTTTTGAATTTTAGTTTCTGTTTACAGCAATAACGGGACATATGATTCATATGGTATGTTTTCAGCCTGTGGTACCTATGATAGAAATTACATCCATTGCTATTGTCAAGGGCACATAAATAAAAGTTTCCATTACAAATGTAGGACCTGCTGCCATCGTTGCTGCTGGATGACAGTTGTCATCTAAGTATTTAAGAAGAGGCATTAAGAGACTTTAGGGAAATGTAAAAAAAAAAAACTGGGAAAAAAAGAAGAAATGGAATTGGGATGTAATAGTATGTGACCTGACAGACGTTTGCTGTCACTGTGTCAGCAAATTTGAATCTAGATGGAGGATATTTTTCCATTTTAGTCTCAAGCCTTATCTGACCTACTGCACTTAAATTCCACATCTTGGTTTTAGAGCTGCGTCTCAAGATTTAGTCACACACCTGTGTGTAGTCATACACCAAAGCTGTATGGCTAACTTTGCTAACCTGCTTTGAACATGGTTATGCACTTTCTTTTGAATTAGGCAGTTTAAATAAACCTTAAAGTAAATGTAAGCCACTAGAATATGTGAGCTTCTGAGCATCTGTTTATGAAGATATGAGCTTTAATATGAACAAAGAATATAGTTTGCATTAGAGTTTGTGAGTTAAGAGGGACATAGGGAAAAAAATGAAGTATATAAATGCTAGGTTTTCATCCCTATGTACAAGGCTAGTATTGCAAAGCACCACCTCTGGAGGAGAACTCTTCTCTGTGAATATTCGTGGGTGTCTTTCTGGCAAGAGACAGCTAGTGGAGAATCAATTTAAGTTACAAATAATCCCAGCACAGTCAGCAAATATTTCACCTGATTTTGCTATTTAACTCTTTTGTGATTCATTTCTGACAAGGTGAAACAAATTCAGAATTTGCAATTTAGGAGACATTAGTTGGTTATTGCTGTTTCTATTCAATTTTTAACAGAGAAATGTACACAGAAAACCTCAAATGGACAAGAGAAGACAGTTCATGGGTCAATATTTAAGGAGAGGACTAAACTACACAAATAAAATAGATCATGGAAGGAAACATTTTTGCTTGTAGAGCAGCTTAAAAAAAGCACTTTTAAAGCCTGAGAGGAATAATATCCTAAGATAACCCACTAGCTAAACACATGGTGTATGTAACACTGGGCTTTTCTGATCAATTAGGCCACAGCAAAAATTAAGTCAGGAAACTATAAGGCAAAAGACACAAACAAAAACCGACACCACATTTACCATAAAGAAGATGCAATAGTGAAAGGCAAGGTAAGAAACCAAAGACTGAGAAGTAGCTGAGGCTCAGTAGAGGTCCTTTTTTGATGAAAAAAAAAGATTATCTTATTAACAGAGTTAGCAGTACCAAAACTCAGTTTACTAGTTAAAAATACCAGAAAAAATCCAGAGCTTTGGATCTGGTTCTCTCTAGTGTTAAATTTTTAGTATGGTGTCTGGCCAACTAGCACCCTTCCCAAAATTTCCAGGCATGGTTCAGGAGTTAGCACAGCCAAAGGATAATTCTCAGTAAGTGGTTTGGATATAACCACTTTGTTTTAGAAAGTTTGAATGTATACAGACATGGCCATTTGGCCTCAGGACTAGAAAATAAGCACTTGCATGTTTTGTTTATGATATAGATGTAGCCACAAGCCACTTAAACTCCATGCTTATCATAAGGTAGAGAGTGATGCTGATGTGAGCAGGAATGCTGGGTGGTTGTGTGGGCTATCAGGCAACTGTGATCATATTTGCTCAACCAGGCAAAATGAGTATAAAACTGCTATTTTGATTTGGGGGAATTTTACACTCACTTTACATTGCTGTAAGCGTCTGCTCAATTTCCAGGAAAATTGGAATGATGTCTTATGATCCAATGATACGGAGCAAAGAGAGACTGAAGATAGAAAAACACTAGAGAAAAGACTTCATATGAGACTTTTTTTTACTCTTCTAAAATGTCATAATTTTCAAGTCCTTCTTGGAACCTTCTGGACATAGACTCAAGTACACTTGTTCAATTTAAAAAGCTGAAAACTGTTGTGATATAACAGCAGACTACTGAAGCTTAACTACCGCACATTTGTGAAGCCCCAGAAAGTCAATAACAGTACACAAAGTCATAAATTTGTATGAAATTCAGAGCAAGGGTGAACAAAACTTGTGTTTCAGTAAAGTTTAAAGAAGTGAGAAGTTATTAGTACTAATAAATAAAACCACATAAATTTAGTGAAAGATCACAAAATATTGATTTTTTTTCTTCTGTTTTTAAGCATACCTAGCTTAACTATTTTGCACAGTTAACAGAGTAATGGACTCAGAACACAGCAATAGAAATTTCTTCTTCCAAAGTAGAAAACATATTTAGAAGAATGCCAGAATAACATAGAAAACAGGTCTCCATAGAACAAATTGCAGAATCCTCTGGCATGCAAAGACTAAAGATGCAATTCGTGTGCTGTGAAAAAGCCTTTTCCTGAGGTTCTAAAGTTTGCCCTTGATTATCTGCAGAATGAAATAGAATGTGTGTATGAGGCAGAGCACATCGTGCACTGTGAGGAGGAGAGTCAGTAATGGGTGGGAAACTACATGATCTAATCTGCAGACTGCACATTTTCAAATGCCACAGTCTCAATTATGTTGAATTCAAAGCAAAATTGAAACTCTCCCTGTTCCTACAAATCCCATCCTATCAGCCTCTATCTGGATTTGCTTGAGGGACCTTCTAAATAAATAATAATAATAAATAAAGGAGTTGGGTTAAGTTATATATATGTTTTTAAAACAGTTATCATTATTTTGAAACGAAATGGGGGCTTATGGCACGGACACTCTTTTGTTAAAGTTAATGTACCTTGAAATCTTTCGACTCAGCACAGCAGACTGTCAAAGGTGCTTAAAAAAATAGTCCAATATTCTCCAAAGCTCTTTCTGCAAGAGGGGTCTTGTGTGAAATGATAACAGCCACAACCCCAATATTGTTTACAGAAATACAGCTTTTCACTTCAGAGGCGTCACAGTGAAACTTGAGGGGGAAAAGAATATAAAATGAGACAAAGACTTTAGTTCATGGTTCTTGGAAGTTAATAAACCTTCAAACTTGAGTCTACATATTACTTTTTTCCCTGAGTTCATTCAAATAGAGGTCACAGTTTGGTGAGTGTATTTTAAGAGTTCCTTCTTCCCATCCAAGAAGAATGGTGCTTTCTCAATTTGAGAAAGAGTTTGAGATAGAGTTATTTTCCTATCCCCAGAATTTCGTGCTCCCACATGTAGGGCTGCCATCCTGCAAACCTCTCTTCATCTTTTGTTTCCCTGAACTGCCTCAATAGCCCAGGATTGTACTTCTGGGAAGTAGGGTATTTCGGTTTGTGCATCCTTATGATGAGATGATAGCTTCTGGATTATTATGCAGTGCTACAGGTCATGTCCATCACAACAGCTTCTCCTTGGCCAGTGTTATGGTGTGGAAACAAATACAGTCATTGCATTATCTGCTTTTCAAAGCATTATTGGTTTGCATTAATGAAAGTACAAGTACAGCAAACAGATTGGGCAACTCCAGGGATGGAATTACACTTAATGTACTTAAGGTACTTAAAGTGTCTCTCATTGAATTCTGGGTCATGGCGGTGCTTAGCACCTAGTTCTTCAGCCTAGGATGTGAGTGTGTGGGCATCTATATATTTTTGTGGTCCAAAACAAATATGCTGACGGTACTTTATGTCCTGCAGTTGTTGACTGATAAAATCACTCTCCTTAAACCTCGATGCTTACATTCCACCTAAGTACTGTCCTAGGCTGGAAAACACATGCTCTGAATGTTATCCCTCATCTCTTTATGCTTCAGTTTACTGTATATTAGTCATGATAACAACAGTATTGTAAGGAAAAGCATATGCCACATTCTAGTCACTCAACTGCTATACAAATGGGGCAAATAGAGATCTGTGCATACATTAAAAAGCAAAACTGTAAAAATTGTGAAGAACCTTAGGTTGTTATTATTACTGCAATTATGTTCATATTACAGTAGGACCCAGAAACTAGAAGACTGGTCTCAATTTAGGTAGTGCTCTACAAACACCAGCTAAAAGTTTGCTGCATAGAAACACATGTAGCATACATAGGAGACAAGAAACAGCAAGAAGATAAACAACAGCATAGGAAGAAAAGGAAATAAACAATACTGATAAGCAACAATCTTAGAATGATTACAGCTTATTTACACAAGGTATTTTTATAAGCATAATGTCAAAAGACAGATTTGGAGAAGGGACTTGAAGGAAAGCAATGATGTTACTTTGGAGTGTTTCTTCCAAGCGTGAACAACATGAAAGTAACTGCTTGAGAATGAATCAAGTGGGTGATGGAGGGTATTATCAGTAGCTGATTAGAAGCAGGAGACAATCTCTTGTTTCTGAAGGAGAGATAAAGTGGGATTAGGTTATGAACACAAAACAAATAACATAAATTTGGTAGTGAAGAGGAGTCACAAGCGAACTGTAAACAGCAGTGCATGATCAAAGGGTAGGGAAATGCTATACACAGCAGCATTTCATAGCTGAGCAAGGCTACTTTTGTTGTGTACTCAGTCAGCAAGATGCTCAGCAAGTGGGACCAGAGCTTTGGCTGTGTGGATGGGTGGGTAAAGATTAGTATCCCATGCAGAACGAATGTGAGGAAATTAGGGACAGTTTGGTTTAAGAAATCAAACAAGAAAAACCATGTTAGAAGTTCAAGTGATTGGCAGAATGGCAGTTGTGTCCACAGGATTGAAAAGAGATAATAGTGACATAACGGGAGCTAAGGAGTTATTTCAATCATGCTCAGCTTGAACTGTTCAGTGAGTGGTATCATGGGTGTTTGATATCAAAAGAGACTAGATAGTAATACTGAGACAGGTGTGCCATCCAGACAGAGCTGTTTCTTAAAAGTAACTTGCAGATAGTGAGTTTTGGGGGTGGGGGAAGAAACAGGAACAACAGATAAATATTATGGAAGTTCCCAGAGGAAGTTAGGCAAAATGTGAGGGATTTTCTCTAAAGAACAAGCTGCAAGAACTTCTGGAGGCATAAGAAAACTGGAAGATGGGATGATCATACAAGGCAGAGAAAGGCAACACTTCAGGATAAGGAGCACAAGCAAAAGTGTTGAAATCAGGCAGCCAAGCAGGGTTTTCTCACAAGGGAACACACTGATCTCAAGGCTTGCCTAAGAAGAAACTAATGACTGGCAATCATACATCTACTACCAACATCATTATTCTACCAACCTGCCTGCCCACCATAAAGAAAGTCTATCCAGGAATCCCATCAAAAAGAATACACAATGATATACCAAATAGAATCAAAGCTTTACTTCGTTTACTAATTACAAATATTGCACTCTTTTAGTGTTGACTCATACGTAATTATTATATCCAGTGGTTTAAGAAGTTACTGACCTGGATATCTGCCCTGTGTCCATGAAAAGACTGGCTGATCAGTAGGTGAAACAGTCTGAACCACGGCAGTTTATAGGTTAATAGCCTGGCATATTAATGTAAATCAACACTGATTTCATTTTACATTGGGCAGCACAGAAGTTGTTTCATTATCAGTTTTGCTATAACTGCTCTAGGGATGGTAACTTTTTGAAGGCAGGTTGGTTCGATGAAACAAAACGGAGCAGTTGGCAAGACTTCATTCAGGGCTTTAAGTGTAGCAGCCCCAGGTCTGACTTTAAGGTAACATTCTTTGAATGTCTGGAAATTATAGATCCAGGACTGCAGTAAAAGGAATACAATAAGAATGTAAGAGCAGAGTTAATGCTTCATCAAGTATGTCTAACCCAGTCGCTTGACTTCAGCAGTGGCTATAATAGATGTCTAGGGAAAAGTAGGCTATATGCAATATTTCTGAGTGCCCACTCAGTCTCTGATTGTTTTCTGCTTAGCAGGTGATCTGAGCCTACTGTAGTTTATATATTTGTAGATCTTTTTTTTCTGAGTATTTATTGCTCCTCCCCTGGAATCCTTAACAGTTTTTGCATGCACAGCATCCTATGATGAAGAATTCCAGAAGTCCCCCACCTGTGTGAACCAATTACTTGTGTTTGCTGTAAATTTGGCTCACGCTGGTCTCAGGTGACTGCACCTCATGAGACAGTGAGAGTCAACATCTTCACTCACTCCAGCCCACTTATAATTTTGTAGTCTGCTATCGTATTCCTTTCCATCAAACATAATGAATGACATCAGCCGGTATGGGCCTCTGGCATTTTAGAACCAGTTACTAATTTTAACATGCTATCTCTGAAATGGTAGGCTTATATTAATTAGAATGGGGTTTTCTTGTTTATTTTTGTTGTTGCTGTAAAGCATCAAAAGGATAGTTTGAAACCCATCTATGTTTTCCATGGCCTTAGAGTCTGCATTTACTGCATATGGATCAGAAACTAGGAATTTTTTCATTATGTGCCCCAAGCTCCCTTTTGGTCCATGGATTAATTTCAGACAGCAGCGGTCAAAGACTGCACTAATGTTTCATTAGAGGTAGAGTGGATCTTCCAATATTAAAAAGCTGATTTTTTTTTTCGCCTAGCAGTTATGCTGAGGTTCATTGGAAAATTGTGGGTTTAATAGGATTCAATTTTAAACTTTTCTGTGCATATTTTATTCTACATTTGTTCAGGTCCTAGTACAACTGCCTCTTAACTCATCTATGAGGCTAGTTGGTGCCCCACTAGCAAATTACTACCAAAGGCTTCAAAGCCTAGGTGTGGAAGATTCCAAATACTAATTGTTAAACATCCCAGATTTTTCTTACCCACAGTAGGTTATATTGCAACACATACAATGTATGTTTGAGCTGATGAACTCTTTCTCCTGCCCAGGAACTGGTAATGATTTCACATTAGCAAGGCTAATTGACATCATGTTTACTTGCTGCAAACACTGATAGATGAACAAACACATTTCAATTCCTAAAAAAAAAAAAGCCTTCTGTGTTTAAAATAGTTCTAAGAGGTTAGAAAAGCTTTTTTTTTTTTCTCGTAAAAGAAATAAGGCTTTTCATTTTACAGGTATTATCCATGATTGCACCCCACGATATAAATCTGCAAGAAGTTCCAGGTAGAAGACAGGGATTCTGATCCTTAGAGACTGCTAGAGAACTTGCCGTGTTCTCTGGTTCTTTGTGCTTTATCTCAAGCTCTCACTTATTTGCTCTTATTTACTCTACCTCTGTAGTTGAGGATTGTTTCATTCATGTCCCTTAACAGGAAATGAACTGACTCCTTGTTTCTCTATGATGCATATTCAGTAATATTTTACACACTTGATTCACTGTGCAGAGAGTTTAGCATTGTTCATAATCTTCAGCATTGCTGGCTGGGTTTCGACAGAAATGAATACAGACTTTCTGAAAACTCTGAATCACCTCTCTTTGTTTCTATCTGTTTACAGAGTTTATGTAGATATGTTTTGGATCTTTAATTAAATTACGACAGCTTTTCCATTCTAATATCATCCTTTCCAGATACTCTTCCCTGTTTTTCTCCTCCTAATATTCTGTCCAGCTCTCACACTCAATTCACTGTACCTTGTCCTTCTCATCTGATATTAGATTTCCAGATTTATGAGGACCATTCTAAACTTCTTACAGATTTTCTGTCCTCCTTCCAAGGATATTGTTTGGCTTGTAATGTATTCTTTCACCCTTCGTTACGTACACAATTGATGCTTTTTCTTACCTTGTTTAAATGCCTCATGGTTCTTTTTATAGTGTGATGAATTTCTCTATATTTGTGTCTGGTTTCATACTCCTTTGTTCCATCACATATTTCTTCTAGTGTTTTTGCTTAGCCTTTTTACACTTTTTCTGTTATATTTATATTTATATCTGTAATATAGTTATATTACCACACCCTTTTATTGCAGTGTAATATAATAATACATAGCATGTTTCTCTTGCTGCAAGGAAACTTAGCTACACAGACTGAGCTTCATTCATCAGCACAGAGTTCCTATAAAATGTCACTCCCCCTCTCCAGCACAGGAGAGACTTTAAAATACATCAATAGTAAATATTTTCCTCATTTTTTTCTGGCCATTGCTTGCTGTTTTCAAGTCACATATTGTCCTCCATCCCTCACTGCTTTACATGGGCCTGTTTTCTTTTCCAGTAGAAGCAAGACAAATAATTTGTATTGCAGTGACATTCAGACTGGCAAATGACATCAGCCTCCTTTGTGCTAAATGTTGTTGCAGTCTCTAGTACAGGAAGATTTCACTTCAGAGGTAGACCACAGTGAATATTAAGCATATAGTCCAACCTAAGCACAGGTTTCTCTTCCTTTCTGGAGCAAAATGGGATCAGTGAAATTCCCTAAAGGTGAAGTACACCTTGATACTTGACTGAACTGGGACATGAATTATTTATTTAAGGTGAGATTTACCTTACTTACAAGTCAGAGTCTAAATCAGGGATAATTTTCTGCACTGCCATTATGAGCAAAGGAGATATAGTCAATAGGATTAATGGAGCACAGGGCATAATTCATCTGAGCAGGTATAAATAAATGTCTGTTTCAGCATGAGACGAATCACTCCCAAGGCTTCATTGACACTATTGAATAAATCCCTACTGATCATAAAGAAAGTCTAGACAAATATGTCAGGTGTAGTGACCTTCCTTTAGCCAGAATTCCTGTGAAAGAAATAGGAATAGAATGCTTATCGCTAGATTTCAGCCTCTATCTCCTAATTAAATAGATTATGGTTTAATTTCTGCATAATAATTAGTCCTGATTCTCAGAAAACTGTATGGAAGCTTTCAGATTAATGTAGTGGAATAAATACTGAGTAGAATCCCCTTGCCTGTATCTGCTCAACAGGATAACAATAACATTCCCATCACTGATTGTAAAGGATGCCATAGAGCACTCCAGGGTGCTCTTTGAAGATATCCACAGATCTAGTATAAGACAAAACCTGTTAGACATTTGCTTCCATTTTTTATTGTTATCATTATTATTTCCAAGGCTGTCATATGCTCAAAAGTTACATTACAATCAGTTAATAATTTAACGGAAATAAGTAAGACAATTCCCTTAGAGCTAGAAAAGCCCCAGGATTAGACAGATTTCTGTCAGGTTATAATAAACCTTCCCAACACCTACTGGGCCCAGTTTCATACCTCTTCAAAGAATCAGTTAAAATACCACCAATAAAAAGAAAAATTGAAAGAGCTTTTTAATCACTTTGCTTGTCCTTAAAAATCATACAAAATATTCTCACAATGACACCAGCTCAGGGAAAAACAACACAAAAGTAAATCTTTTAAGCATCTTTATTTAAGGGTACTTTAAACAGCACACACAGAACCAGAATTACTGTACAGCTGTTTCTCATTTAGTTAAAAGCAACATATTTTCCTCATAAATCCCAATTTACACCCACTAGAAAGGATCTCCTCACTGTAATAGTAGTGTGAATAACTTGGTGATGTGCTGCTGATGCAGGAGTTGTTTTCCTATTCTGAATTTCTTGCTGTTTGAGCAGGGAAGAAGGGCTGTGACTGCAGCAGCAGGAGGCATCTAGTCAAGGTTTTCAAAACTGAGGATGCCCAGACTTTTGTTTCTGAGCACTCTTAAGGGGCTCGGTATCTGTCAGGGCTTCACTTTCTCTTCCTGGAGGGCAAGATTGCAACAGAACCCAATGTATTTTATGGGAGAACGACATGAGAGGTGTCCTGCATGACTGATTCCTTTATTTGTCTTTTGTTCATTACTTCCTTCTCCTCCTTCATGGTACTTTTTCTAGCAAAATATAGCCATTAACTGCAGAAGACTGGGTGCCAAACTGCAAACCAGTGCAGATAAATGCAAAATATGAGACCGGTTGCTAATCTGTGGTTAGATACCGAGTACTCCTCTGGCATTTTCACTGTAGCAGTATTAGGAGGTAGGAAAAAGTGAGGCTGCTTGTTCTTTACTGTCATTTACCATTTTACAAAATGCAGCTGAATCCACTGTATAGTTACAGCTGCTTTAAAATTTGCTACTAAGTATAGAATCAACATGTTATGTATTTCCTTGTAAAACTCCCTTAAGTACTGGGTTATTTTAGATGAAGTTTGCCAAATCAGTTTCATGCTGTGACCTCTGAAACACTCAAGAGATGTCTTGTGTATCCTATCCGCCTGAGTTAAACACTGAGTTTCTTTAAAACATGCATTTTAATTAGTTTTAGAGCTAAAAATGCCACCTGTGCTGGATGGTGATGCTGAGGGAATTCCATTAGTATTCCAGAATTTCTTTGAAAGCTATCTTCCATGTGACAGATGGTAAAAGATAGTACATGAACCAAGTGAAATAAATAATGCAAATAAGTGTGGATATGTGCCTTGTGGATGTCCCCTTTTTCTGACCAAACTGTTCTAATAAAAGCTGTATGTGTCAATACATTATTTTATGTTTCTAGCTATTCCCAAATAATGAACTTCAGGTGCTTCCTACAAATGAGGTTGATTTTTATCGTACAAGAACAAGCATGAACTTTATGTCACAGTTTGGCGGTCATTAAATATTGCCTAGAGACCACCATGCACACCACAGTTTTCTTTCTGCCAAGGAGAAAGAAAATGCATGTTACTCTTGCAAAGCTTAGATGTAGTATGTCTCAATTCTGGAAGGAAGAAAATAAGAAATCAGACAGGAAAAGAATGATGTGGTAGATTGTTTGTTTCATGGCTCCAATGCCACATTGTTCTTCTTCATATTCTCTATTATTCAGAAGTAAAAATTGGTACTGCAGTTATTGTAACAGTATGTCTTCAGTCATGCAGCACTATCCAGGTATTAGTAATTTATTGGGAAGGCAGTATCATTTACGCATCCGCTGTTCCATTTCTAATTGCCTGACACTTATTTAGTATTGAATGGAAGGACATAGTAGAGATCACTGGAGCAAAACTCCTTTTCTACTTTGCCCCATAAGCTTGCCTGGCTTTCTAAGATATCTGTGAGACAGACACTCACTCTCTCTCTGCTACTATGAGAATTGAGAAACCCAAGATCCGGAAAGGCACCAATTACTGTATTTTATGGGAATATATGTTGTTCATTTTTAAGGTGATAGAGGGCAAGGAAAGTCTTTTCCTTTTCGTATACTTGGCTGCCCCTCTCTTATTAATCAGAAAACTTTTTGGCTCAAGCACAGCTTCGAATATATATTTTTAAGGTGCCTTATTCTTATTGATTCTTTTGTGACTTGAAGTCTTTGAGTCCATTAACATAAGAGCCAGCACTGCACTCTCATGTACCTAGCTCTGCGCTTCATCATCTCTCTTGAATCTCATTCAAAATGTGAGACTGACACGGACTAAGATCCATGTGGTTAGTATTGTATATACCTTCCATTAAAAAATGGATTTCATGGCTAATGTCTGCCTTGAATATACTAGATCAATTTTAATATCATTATTTCCAGCATCTGCCAGGGACAAGAAAGTTGAGTAGGGAAAATCAATAAAAGCTACAAAAAGAAGACAAAGAAAATATATAATTAATATATTAAAAAGCTTCAGGTATCTGGTAAAGGCTTATTAATCCCTTTGATTTCAGAACTGCTGGTATGAACCCTGGTTGGTGAAAGTAATCAAAAGCTGCAACCAGCTAACAGCGACATGGTTCCATGTATATGATTTGTGCTGCCACTTGCCGTTTGGTGTGTTTGCTTGCTCAGGCTGTGTCCTGAGCAGTCCAGCTTAATCTGAGCTTTTTCTCCAGCTCTGTCATGAAAGCTTCCCCTAAATAAATGGAAAAGTGTCTAATGGTGAGGGCTGAAGGGTTGAGTGATGTTTGCAACAGTGGCATCAGAACAGATTTTATATTAAAAATAAAGATAGAATGAAAGGTAAACCAACATTTAAACTTGAAATACGCTTTTCACTATAGTAGTTTTCATTCTTATTTAGTCTTTTAATCTATTTCACATTCTCTGAAGTCAGTAATGTCTTTGCAAATTGTGGCTTCTAGAATATCACACCACTTTTTTTTTGGTTTGATCCCACTCTGCCGTGCCCCAATCACAAGGTCAGGCCTTGAAAAGTCTCTCAACCAGATATCTTAGATTGAGCTGTATTAGCAGAGGAAGACATAGGCTTCCAATAGGCTGCAACTCATTCTCTAAAAATATGTATATAAATGTACTGTATTCTGCTACACTGGAATTTAAATTCCCTTCTTACTTAGAGTAGTGTACATTAAATGAAACTCAGTGACAAATTACCAGTAAAATCAACCATTAGAAATGTAAGCAATTGGTCTTCTGGTATCTAAGCATATTATATGTCATTTGATTAGACTGCAGAATAAACTTTGTCTTTTTGTAATAAGTAAAAGAATTTGGACTTTGTATGGCACTAGACTCCAGACCACTACACCTAAATGGAAACTCGACTGTGTGTGCTGTCTTTCCTTCAAAAGACAGCAGGTACAGTTTCTGGTTATGTGCTCTTGCTTACACCCAAAAGGTGACCTTGTATTCATATATTTGCAACAGCATCAGTCCTGCTTTGTCCTCTGTTAGTGAGATGTCTTATAATGTTACTAAACCCTCTTGTGTGATTTTCTGCTGACCAGTCATTTCCCATGATGACTGCCACATCCACTGTTCTGCTTCTATGTCTGCATGTGGGAAAAGACATAAGGGGCCCTTTTAGCTCTGAATTTTTTGTCCACATGAAACCAATATAACAAATAGAGAAGCAGCTGCAAGACCAAGAGAAAGCATTGTTTCATTTGATAGATTATTAATCTAGTAAAGATCTCTCTTCAAAATAGATTTCTGCTTTGTTACTTCCAGCCTTTTTTCAGCCTTCTAGAAGAAAAATATAATTTACAAGTATTTTTGTAAATGTAATAATTTCTCCTTCTGAATAGTTTAATTTTACTGTCTCTGCAAAAGGTACTTTCACCTTGAAGTGAACCTTTGATCCCCTTCAGCACAGTTCTCTGTTTTACAGGGATGAGTGGGATGAGTGAGACATGACAAATCACAATGAGAGTAGCTTTTTATAAATTGGTGACTGTGTAAATGTCAATCTGTAAATGTTTGTTTTTATAGCTGAAACAGTCTCACTTGATTTCGCCCCATCAAATGCAAGTACTTGGAAATTCCACAGGGAAAGCAAAGACATTGCTTATAGCCCATTTCTTCCTTTAAATGTGCTTTAGATATTCAAGCTTCACATGTGTCTTTGTTCTTGCATTTTTTGCAAAGACGAGTTTTCCTCAGGGATATGCCAATAGTAATTGCTGGTGCATCTACACCATAAAATGGAAATGCACATTATTGATTCTGTCAGAATTGTTGATGATAATGCAAAATATTAAGCAAAAAAAATAGGGTTTCAGTCTTTTTCTAAAATTAGTTAATTTCCTATTGCATCAGGAGATGGATTAGGACCTGAATCTAACAATCAGAGAAGGCTGTATCAAACATCAGTTGAAGATGGAGTGCTAGTCCTGGGAATGAAGGTGAATGAAACCAGTTTTTCTCTTTCACAGGTCACCTGTGTGATCCTAGCCAAGTATGTCTCTGCTTCAATCCCCCATCCATATATATATATATATATATATATATGTACATTAACAGAAAGATGCATAATTTCTATTAACTAGATCTTTGCTCAAAAAGGTGAGACATATTGATTAATAAAACTATCAGCTTCCAAAATTAAGATTAAAAGAAAAATAATTTTTGGCTAAAACTGTCAAAGAATACAACTTGGAGAAAATGACTAAATGTTTAAGTTCTCTAAGGCATGTCTGACATAAGAAATGAGACAGACATAAAAAATATGGTTCTTTTTATGCAGTAGTATGGTAGCTGTGTGTGTTTTTCAATTTTTTCTTCTGAGACTATACTTAATTTCACTTCATTTGAAGCTTTACCTTTGCCTATGTAGCTCATAAAGTAGCATTTTAAAATTTATTATATAATTTAATCTGACAAGCAAAATGACTCCAAATGTATTTTTAATTAAGCTTATGTAGGGGACACTAAAGGAAAGGTATGTTTGATGAAAGAAAGCTGGATGCACAGCAGAAGAAAGTTTAGAATTTCTGGTAGCTGCAGTTAGTTAAAATTGACATTTTAAGAAAAGGTATTGAAATACACCGTTAAACAACAACTCTATAAATTTGTTGGCCCAAGGGACATTTTTCTTGTTGTGAATTAACACAATGAATTGCTATAATCAAGTTTGCCTTAGGTTAAGTAAAACTTAATTCTCTAAACCTACATTGAGAAGTTTGTTGCCTTTCTATGACATTGCTAGTTTGTGCTAGAGAAAAATGATGTTACCGCTTTCACTATGGGTGTGTTCCTGAAGGTGAGAGTGTTTGATACAACAAAACCCAGCAAAGTATGAATAAGAGATAAGCTGCTGACCCTAAAACAATTCAAAATGTAATTACTAGGAAAGGCAGATTATTATATATCATGGTACAAAACTAACGTGCCTACAAATATTATAGGGGAATGATATATTCAGTGTCTTCAGATCATCCAGAATAAATATGTGTCTGTAGATGTACTTTACACTGCTTTGCCACAGATAGTTCTCTACTGTCTCTTGGAAACACTTGTCTGTTTCAGTCAAGAAAAAAAGAGTGATTTGTTTGTCTGGCCCTCTACTACTTTTTCCTATTGCTATTACTTGCAATCTTCCATGTCTTATGGGGATAACCTCTCTACCTACTAGCATAAAATGAAGAAAATGTATTATCAGGGATATCCAAAAGAAAAAAAAAAAAAGTAAAACCACTTGTACTTAAAATCAGGCAATCCTTTAAACAGAAATACATTTGATGGGGGGCACAGGGGAAATATATTTTATTGGACTGTCTGACAAAGCTAAAAAGTAGAGAAGCTTCCTAACATGAAGGCGTTTTTACAAGACTAAGAAAGAAGCAGCAGCTTCAAGCAAACCCTGAGGTAAAACCAATCATTCCTTGTTTAGCTTAATTCTATAAAGCAATCAGACAGTTTGACAGAAAAGGCAGTCACGAGCTTCTAATAGGGAAATGGGTATCTTAGAATTAAGTCCCGTTTGCCCTTAACAGAGCTGATAAAATGGGGTGGATCAAAAGGTTTTGAGTAGCTAAGGTAGTCAGGAGCTAGTGGTGCTGTGCTGGTGGGTGGAGATGGCTCATGGCACACAGTTAGTTCCACTCTTCATACAGCAAGTTGCTTTTGTATTTACTACTGTCTTGGTTCTTGAGTGGGCTCAATGAGGCAGAGTCAATGAAGTCAATATTTCCGAGATTTCCACAGGACATCCGTTACATGCAGCAAGGAGACTTGAGGATTTTGTACCAGCCATTCACTAGGATGACCAAATCAGAGGTGGCTGAATTTTGTGAAAGGTGGCAGAACCAATTCAGAGGCTGACTCTTTCATGTTTGATCCTTTTTATTGGTCAACCAAGAAGGATACATTCTGTTGTAAAGTTCTAACCAATACATGTCTTAGTTACCAACTGCTTTTGAAAATGCCTGTGAAAAGGTGAGTCTGCAAAAAAAAACCATAGCCAAGATGCTATATGGGTCATTTGCTTTGGACGACACGGTCACTAACCCTTAATTTAAAGATGCAGCTCTGATTATGATACTTTACAGCTTGCAAAGAAAAGAGCTAGGCCAAAAGTGGGCCTATCAGTGCTTGAGCTCTGACTGTAGAGGGCTACCTTTAGAGGATTGTTTTGCCACCTCCAGGACAGAAAGACAAGGGAAGTGGGCTCAGGGAGTTCTGTTCAAGATCAACCACATAGCAAGAAAAAGATGACAAATGTTAGAGGTCCTTCACCCATTTAATATTAAAAAAACCAAACAACTATACTGGGTCAGGCCATAGATCTACCTAGCCCTGTGTCCCACCTCTAAGAGTTTCAAGCAATAGATGCCTATGACAGCAATTTGAGACTCAAGGGTGTGCTGACTAGCAGCATTATCTGCTCATAAACAGAGAAAATGAATGCTGAACCTCCCCCCAGGATGTAAATCTGCTAGATGGACTAGCTTCACATCATCTGTTATAAACCATTGTTGAATCCCGTATTTGCAAAAAGGTGGTAGTATTAATTTAACTGCAAAAATGTTGATGGAAAATGTATTCTTTGTGATAGCTTCTTATCGGAGAATAAATGCCTCATTAATCTTAGACATTTCATGCTAAGAATATTATTGAAGTTAGACAGAATGATGAGTAACATTGTAGGGAGCACAGATTGCTACATGCAGGAATGCTTTCACCCATTAGTCTCCCTCCATACTGTACAAGTCTCTTCTTTTGTTTCTCAGGCTGCAGGCTGGAGCATGCTGCTCTGCCCCTGCTCCACAGCTCCTGATTTAATTAAAAGAAGACAGATGGAGTGCAGTGCATTCGTATATGTTCACCTGAGCTTCCTTTGTCATCTTGGGAAAAAGGAGTGGAGGAAAAAAGGGAAAGGGTCTTGAAAGGAGCATTAAACATTATGGGCAAGAGTAAGTCTAAACACAATACCTATGGGTATTCCCCTGTATTCCCTGTCTGCTTCTTAGCTGTGTTTTCACCTTCTAAATTAATGCAAGCATGATAAAGATGAGCATGTACAAGATGGATACTGCAAGTTTATGCTGTTATGTTGTGAAGATAATTCAATCTATAATGGAAGAAAGTAACAGAATACCCTATTGTGCCAAGTTGTTTAAAGCTGTGTGAATGCTGTGAGTGTAACTGATATTTTGGCATTAAGAATAAGAAAAGGGACGACTCAGTTGCAAGTTCTCCATGGGTGAGCTAAGGAAGGCTGCTGTGATAGTCCCTTCTTATATTGTCCATTGAATGTTTTCTAAAATTTTGAAGCCTTGTCTAAAACAAGGCTTTATGTATTTGAACAGTGTTTTTACTGAGAGCAAAGAGAATCAGAGACTTTCACAGTGAGGTTTATAATCTCACTGTTTCAATGATGTGTGCCTGGTAGTGTGACTATGAACTATGACCCTTCCCCAGCTCAGAAAAAAATATGTTTCTTTAAGCTTCATTCTCAAAGAGTGACTTTAATCATGTGGTCATATTACTTGGGGAGTTGTTTGTAAATCAGTTTCAAGATGTAACTGCTTAAAAAATCTTTCCACTGCACTTTGGAGATCCACTAAACTTCTTGTGCCTGGTGGCCTGTCAGATAAACAAATACAAATGCAACGTGAGACTGCTGAAGCATCATAAGCAAGAAGGAAGCTGGGGGTTCAAGAGCCAATTAACAAAGGCTGGCTGTCATGCTTGAGCCCATCATCTTTTGACATTCCAGGAGCTTGGATCCAGCCTGTCCAATGGGCATTGAGACTGTGCCTGTGCTGCAGATGAACATTAGTCACAAATTTAAAAGCTCAAGTGTTTGGGATGTAAAACGCTAAGTGTTTGCAAAGTGAGAAAAGAAAGAACATTCAGAGGTGGAAACTTTGCTCCTAGACAGCATTTCATTACAGTCAAGTTTAAATGCATACATTTCTGTAATTCTGAGGAAGAAAGATGAGATCAGCTTGACAAAAGATAAAATTTTCCCTTTTCTCACAGTGTCTTTGAAGGTCTACTTTACAGCAGAACATATCCATTCTTTATGAATCTGAAACAATGAGTGTTTGTAAAGTAATGAGTGTTTGAAAAGTATTTGTTCTCAATCATATGCATCTCAGTCAGTCCAGCTAAAGTTTTCCTCTGTAACAGATACAAATTATAGTCTTTTTACTTTATTGGCAAGAATATCCTAAGATTTATATAAAGTTGCTAAATGGGAAATAGAATATCAGAAAAACAAACAATGGAGTGAAGCTAGAAATAGTACACTTGAGATTTGTAGTGGGAGGAGAATTAGAACAGACTGTTACTCAGTATCAGTCTTTCACACCATCTTCAATCAGAAACTTTTTAAACTACCAAACTAAACTCTTCTCACTCTGAGGTGCAGTGAAATCTTATTCTTGTTTCAATCCATTTTCACCACTGGCCCAAATTAATTCCTAGATTGGTAAAAAATTACAGACTTTCATCAGTAAACAGACTCAGTTCACACTGAGTTTGGTTGCTAACTAACTGGTTTATTTGAGTCTTCTAACAGCTGGAAAAGAAATAGTGAACTAGCAATCTCTAACATCAATAAATAACTAAAACACACACTATAAGAAAAGAAGAGATGAAACTAAGGAGATACACTCATCATTCCTATTACTCATAAACTCTTTTGAGGTCATACACTACCATGAGTCTTTTTCAAGTATGGTTTTATAGACTAGACCAACTAGAGTTCTAGTTCTGATGGGGAGGCCTTTAAGTACAAACCCAACAAAAATAGATTCTAATACCATATGATCTGGCATTATGCCACATTTCTAGTTCTCTAGAAAGATATTCTGGTTTCCTGAGTTTGCATGCCCTAGATACATCCCTGAATGGTTTATTATTCAGGTTAGACACTTACAATTCAGATGCTTACATGTAGGCCTGTTTAAGCTTCTATTAACATCAATAGATTGAAATTAATCTGTATAACCTAGTGTGATTTCCATCTATCTGTTTCTAAACTTCAGGACTGTCCTGGACGACAATGCTCCAAAGCAAAAAATATTGTGCTATAAGGTTGAATATGAACTATGCTGGATGAGGAAACATGTAGTTTTAAAATGTATATTTGTAGACAGTGAATATTATTTCAGGGCAGGCTTATTTGTACAGCAATGGTATCTTCTAGCTGGTGTTAAAAAATGTTGTTACTCAGCATGTCTGGTCTGTGGCTTATGATATACACATGTTAAGTACTAAAGCTATAACTCATAGAGCACTTTATCTTTCCCTGCCCTGTTGCTGTTACCATTTTCTTAAGTATTTCACATACTGACCAAAGTTAATCACGTTCATTGTCAAATTGTTGAGAATCTTGCCATGGTTTCATTTTTTTTTCCTTATATAAATTATGAGACTTTAATGATGAGATATGGAAGTCATATGGCCTCTCTTCAAATCAAGAAGCTGACAAAAAAAACAACACAGTGTTAGGTAGACATTAAAATGGTTTCCTGCGATTCACAGCCTGGCTGCTCTGACATTCACTTCTGGTTAAACAATGAAAGGACCAAAACTAGAAAGAGAAAGCAAAGAAAGAAGAAAAAGCCTAATTATTGTTTTCAGCAGTAAAATTAGCCTCTTTAATTGCCTATCCTCAGTGATTTAAGCAAACTCTAGGGATCTTCAGGGAGATAAACATTAGCTATTTCTGGAACAGCCAAGTGAATCTAAGAAGGGGAGGCTAAATACAAACATTCAAAGGGTATTTTTTCCCAAAATGCAGACAAAGAAAACACTGATCACCTTCTTCCAATCAACAAAAAGCAAATCCATATATTCACTACTTTTGGTGTTTAATGAAAGTTTTGTATTGAAATTGGTCTACCAAAGTATGGCTGTCTTTTGTCTTAATCCTTTCATTTCACTTTCTCCTCCACGTCTCTCAGAACAAAAAATGAGGTAACTCAATGGATAGATGCTTCCTGGTTTCTTTGTCTACCACTCCTTGAGATTCAATGCAGAATTTTGTCAGTCCTAGATAGTGACAATTAACATGATAACTTGCTAATTGACCAGAAGGTAATGTTTCAGACCTATTAGTATGTGATATATATAAAGGGTATTACCAAAAGAATGCGCAGATTCTTTGCTAGACTTGTGACACATTCATAAAGTATCTGTGTTTGCTGATCTTTCTTTGGCAGGTGCATCCTCCCATATTTCCCCAATATGTTCCCTTGTTTACGATCTTGCAGCCAGCTTGTTGACAACAGATATTTTCTGCTATTGTGGCTTCATGAAAACAAGTGGAATTCTTACTAATTCACTCACTACTTCATTTTCAGGCAGAAGTATGTCTTGAGATTGTGCCCTATTCTATGCACCAAGTCTAACCAGAAAATTTTTTTAAATCAAGTTTAGTTCCCTGCTTTATTGGCTTTTCATGAACTTCGGGTGTCCTGGATGCAATTTCTCCCCTATCCCAAATCATTTCATCATTCTTTGACAGTCAGTTTAATTAACCCACAAGCATTTGGATCTTGCACTTTGTTATAATGTCAAGTGTGTCAACTTTGGGTTAGCTTTTGGGTTGGGACATTCAACAAACTTATTGTAATACAATCATTTTTCCACCCTTCATTTCAGATAACACATAAATTAATGGATTGCAAGGGCAGAAAGAACCATCGTGATCACCTCATGCAACCTCTCACATGAAACAGGACAATGAATGTCATCCAGAGTTTTATTCACCTATCCATTTGTTCTAAGTATGCCTCTATCCAAGTGCCTCTGAAATAAACAGGTCACATTTTTCCTCCTCCCATCTCTGTGTTTTCAGGATACTGTGCAAGCTTTTTGGGTTTTATGCCCGATTCAGGAATGATTTTCTATTTTTGTCTAATCCAGGGTAATTGTGCTCCCATCTTAGGCAGCAGCAACAAATTAGAGATATATGGATAAGAACAGGCAATCTGTAACCTCTACTTGATCATGTGTTTAAACAACATAATTTCCTATATTTCATTTTAATAGCAGTTTTTATTTTCTTACACAAGCTCTGAAAAAAGAAGCTTTCTTTGCAGTTTCTGTTTTCATCATGGAATACTGGCCAGAGCTACCAGCCTCATGAAACATCGTGGCTCTGTTAAGCTCATGCTGAAATCTGTAGATGTGAATAGGTTTAAGGGTAGAATATTTTCTAGTAATGGATTCATATGGTAATGAAGGTGTTAAGGTTTTTAAAATATGTGTACTCTGACAGGAGTGGGGAACATGCTGAATCACTTACAATGATGAATATTTAAAAATAGGGCACAGATGTCTAATTTAAATACAGAAATTTTCTTGGCATCTTACTAGTTGTTACTACATTTTTTTAACATGCATTTTATTCACACATTCAAATTTACTTGCTCTGATTTGCTTTGTCAACTGCAGGAGGCTGACTGATAATCCACACTTTGAAAGCTGCCAATGCCTCTCAAACAAATGTGAAATTTAAGTTTGCAGTGTGGACTTCAAAATTGTTCAGAACTTTTAGTTGCTTTGTCATTAGGTTTGGTGGGTGAAAGTGCTTTTCTGAGGGATGAGAAAGAAGAGTTAGAGGGTGAAATCCTGGCGCCTTTGATATCATGACAGACCTCCCATTGACTGTAATGGGGCCAGAAGTTCACCTGCTGTTATCTGCTTAGCTATCTGTCTGTACATTTTTAATGTAGTCAGGAAAGTGGAATCTGAACACTAGTTTAAAGCTGGGATATGGAAATACCTCTTCTTCCTAAGTGACTCAATTGATTCTGCAGCCTGTAAGATGTGAGGAGCTGCTAATCCTTTTTAAAGCAGCTTCAAATAATGCAATATAAAGAACAATATATTATTCAAGTAACCTGCTTGTAGTGTGCTTAATGTTCCTTTACAGCTTGATTTTAAATACAGTTTATAACCTTTAAAAAGAAGACAAAATTATTTTTGAGAGGAATTAGTTTTTGACAAAATAAATGTTTCTTATATAAGATATTCATTCTATTTAATATTTTTCTTGAAAAAAAAGATGAAAATGACCTGCAGCTGCGTTTTGTTAATTTTTTTCAGCTTTTTTTGGTGGAATATTTTTAACAAAAGAAAACAACTTATGCCTCAGCTGGTTAAACAACAAATGAAAATCAGCTTTTAGATTAGTTCCTCTCTGAAAAACCCACATTCCTATAGTGCTTTTAAATTTCTACACACACACACAAAAAAAGTCTGCTTTTCACCTAGCAATAGAATTTGGTATACTTATGATCTAGTTATTCATACGCATTTAAAAAAACAAAATAGCAAGACTGTTCTTTCTTAAGATGCCATAATCAAGCTTACAAAGTTTGTTCTAAAAAGCCTATCAATCCCTTTTTTCATCATCTTCCAAATATTAAATACAGTATTTAGTAGGCCCATTATGGTAATGCTCATGAAGTCTTTTTCTATTCCTAGTGTACGCAGCTATTATTATATTCATTTCTCTAGCAGATTAAACTAAATTGTATTTAACTCATCCACACAATGCAGGAATCATTATGGGAAAATTCAGTGCCATGGATCATACAACAAATAAGAATAGATGGCTATCACACTTGGGTTTAGGACTAAAATCTGTGAATCTTCTTTTATTCCATGCTTTCTGACTAATGAAAAAGGTGTAGGTTTGTTTTCTCTAAAATGTGCATGTGTCCTTCCATTGAGCATCACTGGCAGGTATATAAGTATTAATAAAATAGCTTTGTGAACACCTCCGAGAATTACTTGAGAGGAAGAAACCAATGAAATGATACCGGAAGGTGTTAATATCAAACATCAAGTATGTTCCTGCAAAGGCAGACCCAGTTAAATGTGATGGGTGTGCTAAGCCTCCTTCATGAAGGTTAACTGAAAGGAGGACTTTAATGGCTTTTGATTTTGTGTTAGATAATATGGGCTACAAGTGAATGCATTTCTTTCTGTTGTCCATATTTCACCATCTTCATAACCTTTAATGTGTTCTCAAAAATGCAATGACTCTGAGCTTGGTTGAGCACTTGATGCACACAAATATTTTTTGGCCTTGCTCTGACACCAGCTTTCTTTCCATTATACTCACAACTTTCTTTCTAGCTTTTTGGAAGCTGGCTTACTAGAGAAACTTCTGTGGATGGTTCCAGCTCTGGTGATTACTATTTGTGTATTTCCATTCATGAACCTACAGCACTATCTTAACACACATGCCATATAGGCTGAGAAAAAGCTGGGTCTTTATTTATTTAGCTGATAATCCTCGTAAAATGACTCCTCTGGATGCCTATCAAGTGATATTCATTAATATGAGTAATACATGTAGAAAATATAATGTTCACTTGAAGGTATACACTCTTTAATTCAATATCAACATATAAAATGGGTGATGTACTATTAATTTTTTTGCTATTATGAGCTTTGCAGCTGATATTGCAAACAAAATGCTAAAACATATATTCCAACAGGGAAACAAGGAACATTATGGCTGTTTATGAACTTTGTCTCTTTAATTTATGCATGGAATTACTTTCAAAAAAATAGCAATTCTAAAATTAATAAATTACATGTATTTTTATTGAAAAGATTATAACCATAGACATCAGGTATCATATGGTGTAATATTTATTACTTGATAGCTAATAAGACACAGAGAGTGAAAGAGAGAGAGAGAAAAACAATATGCATATGATTTTAAAGGTGGCAAATCATCAAAGTAATAAAATTAAGCCTTTGGGTAGGAATTTCCAGAAATAGGACTAAAACCTGCATCATGTAAGGTAATTACGACCTGCTGACAAGGTGGATGGTCATCACTTCAATTTCTCATGGACATATGTGTGGTTTAAAAGTTCTGCAATGCATAAATAAAATGGTAAGTTTGTCTTGATTACCAGCAACATTTTGTGTTTGGTTTCAGAACGTGTTGCCCTGGGGTATTACTATAATGCATAGGGATATTTATATAGCACATAGGCAAAGATATTTTTTCTTTATTACAGATTTTTCTAGAATACTATTAATTGACAGGGATAAAATCCATTAGCAGAACTCATTATTTTTTAAGTTTTAATTTATTTACACTGAGAATACCTCCTCCTCAGATGATTAGCTGCACTATTAGTAATAATAATTCTTCTTTGCTTTCCCTTTATTAAGACAGTTAATTCAATTTTGTATGGGGATGAGCACTATCATACAGGCTGAAAAATAGATGAGGGATGTGGTAATGAAACAGTACTGGGGCGACATCTGGGATCAACTCAGCTGTATTTCATATTAGATATGCTATGAAACATGCACTATTATTCATATGTTAGTAAGTGAGGTGTTGGCTAGTATAGAGTGGACATAAATGGAACACAGAATATGTAGGTGAATTTTGTTACCACATTCTGTAAAGCCCAATATTTAATTAAGGTGAACAGATACCTTTAATCTCTTCCATATTTCTTGAAAGAAGAAGAGAATTAAAATATTGAAATCTAACTGAAGGAAATAGTTCACAAATTTTTTGCTGTGAGTTTTTGAACTCCTTTAGTACCGTGTTGTTCAGTAAGGGCAATCACAGTGTACCCTATAAAAAGACAAAGGATCTGCAAAGAGTTTGATGAGGGTTATGTGTTTTTACATAGAAAGTGCAGGCTACTTAATGCAGAATAAGTTGGCAATTCACATGTGTTGTGCTTTACTTATACTTGATTTCTTTGAGGTATTGTGAGGCTTATTTTGGATTGACTGCAACCCAGGCTTTCTACATCCAGTAACATGAACATAGAAAACCTGAAGCTTTCCTGAGTCTAAAAATCTGTCACAGAATCATCTATCTGTAATGTTATTCTGTACAAATTCCTTCATGAATTATATATAGGTTAAAAGAGTTTGCCATAAATAGTGGGTTCACAGAAAGGACAGGATGAACATTTGAACTCATTGGTAAAAGGGGGAAGCCATTTTTTACTTTCTCCTCTCAATTTACAGTCACCCATCTAATGCAACTTGCTACAAATGTAACATTAGTTCAACATTAAAATTCAATAAGCTTAGTTTCCCCAACAGGTCTCAAATCCTGCACAGACAGGAACTACGAGGCTGCCGCTACAGCTCTTCCCAAGCACCACGAGGAAGTGGATAACACCTTTGCTTGACTTACCTAAGTCAGGTAAATAAAATAAAAAACTTTTTTGCTCTTTTTTGCTTTTTTATCCTTCATAAATTTTTAGTTTTGTTTTGTTGTGTTTTATTTCAGAAGCTAGAAAGGAAATGACAATGTTGAAAAAGAGAAAAAAAAATATCAATTGCTCCCAGTGCTCTGAAGAATGTCCACAGACACGAGTAGCTAACAGTAGTGTGAAATGGTAATTAATCATTTAGTTAGTGGATGAGCAGTCTGTGTGGGAGTGAAAAAGGCCGTTAATTCCGGTTTTATTTCCAGTGCCATCAGATACCAGGAGAAACACCACTATAGTTCATCAAGTCATACGAGTATAAAGGAAAGTTTGGTGTGTAAATATTTGCTCAGAAAACTCTTTCTATGAACACATTACGTATGCATATTTATTAAATTGTGCATGTATTACATAAGCAAAGACCAAGAAGCAGAAAGAACTGTAACCTTCCAGACAAGTTAATGAGTACAACCCAAACCTGCTGAAGATGATGCTGCACAATACAGTTCCCAGGCAAATAGTGCTGGTTTTACTACTGGACAATGCCATTATATTGAGAAAAGGAATAAAAATACTACGTTTCTAATGAGGATGCAAATATAAATAAATAAAAACTTCCTAACAAAACAGTTGGTTTAAGAATGCAATCTTGGTTAAAACTGTAAAATAAAATGATGTTAAGGTGCTTATAACAAGGTATTATTTGTCAATTCTTCTTGCTTAAGCTCTCTGAAGAAAAGAAGTGAAAAAGGTAGTTTTCAGGGATGATTAATTATGCTTTTTGAAGAGAATAGACACATCACTTTCTTACAATATTTTGCTACTAATGCACGTAAATGTATCTGAAATGAACTGTGAAAAGACAAAGAGTGATTGTATTATTTTCCTGTAGTTTTCTAAATATCACCTTTGAGGACTCTGCCTCTGTACTCTCTCTAAATTGTGTTTCTTTCTGTCAGTCTACTTTGCTAAACTTACTTTGCTAATTCCAGGAATCTTAAATTCATTGCTTATTCAGAACCATTTACAACACTCTTGTATACCATGATCTCTCAGTCATGGCAATTTTAAATAGCTAGTTGCTTGTCTCAGGTTTCAAAAAACAGAGAAATATTGTTTTGCTTCAGCATACGATTATGGATTGACTCTGTAAGCATTTTTTGTGTGTACTTAACTGCTCAACTGGATAGCAGACTTCAGAGGAGTTTTCCTTATGACTTACTGTACTCGTGATTCTCTCTTTGTCTATCTACACTAGAGGCTTATTTGTCAAAAAAATATAGATTTCAGAATACGCTGAAATTAGATTTGTTCAAGAATGTATAAAAAGACAAGTTTTTTTTTCCCAGAATGATTTAACAAATGGCAATTAATGAATAAATAATTAAACATTGTCATTTCTGAAATGTTCATCTGAAAACTTTAAGCAGATCTGAAGGGGACTTTTTGGTGAAAATATTAAAGCTCATTATAAACATTTAGCTGAAATACTTTGAGGTGATTTTACTGACAGGCAAAGCTGTGATTAACCTGTTCAGTGAAAACAAAACATTTTAACCAACTCTATATGTCATTCCTCAAAGTATCTGTAAAAGAACAAACACGTACCCAACTATTCTTCCTAAATATTTCTTTCTTTTCTCAGTGCAATAAGGATTTTATATTTCTGATAACGTAGTTGGTTTTATAATGTGGTTGTGAGGTAATAATTTTATATTAGCATGATACTGAATATTTGAAGTGTAACACTGGGGAATAGAATTAAAGTTAAATACTTCTATACTTTTAAGAATATTTGCACAGTAGAATGATTATATATCTTATTAAATATAATAAGTGAATGTAATTTTTTAAAGTTTTTGTAGAAAGTAAGGCATGAGGACATCAGTTGTATGTATATTTAATTCATTTGACCTAACTATTGGTGTTTCAAACTATTGCTGCATCACTTGTGCAAAATCTCTACTTAATTTAATTCAGATGTAACTTAGCCCTTACTTTTTACAGTCATTTAATGTGCAAACTATGATGAAAATGCCAACATTTATTGATTTATTATCAAACATAGCTTCTAGCAAAATTTTAAATTTCACATTAAACATTTTTTGATTGGGTTTGCTTTTTTCTTGGAGAATTATCTTGTTATATTCTATCTGGCATTAGCTAAAAGCACAGAGGACTCTAGGAGCTGCAAGGAAAATAGAGCTGTGTTTTCTTTTTTTCTGTCTTTCTGCATTTTTTTTCTTTCATGGTGCATACACCAAGATTTATTTTACATTAATTTGGACCATTTATGAAGCAAGAGCAAAGTTTTTCATGTGAATGAAGATTTTAAAAGCTTTGTAGTAAGTCAGTAAGTTTATGCTCTTATGTTTAAATGACAACATATAATTCACAGGAAAATAGCATGATGTGTCAAGCTACTCTAGGCAAAAGGGTTTGGCAAGACATTGTGTTCTTTTTTCTCAGCAAGAAACTTGTCGGACCCCTGAGACTCTAATTATATTCTCTCTAATCTACAAGAGTAGTTGTTGTTCTTGTTTTTTTAAATAGAGTTTACTTGCCAGGTAGGTTTATAAATATCCCCAGTGTCTCAGTCATCTCTGAAACACACATAGATCTTGAGGCAAGATGTTTAACATTACTGTGCGTCTTTAGCTATTACACCGGTGCATGCCAGCTATAGGTAAAAATGCTAGCAAGAAAGAGCTCAGTGATCTAGCTAGACCAGAATCCTTCCCCCTCACTGATTTCACAACAGCTTCATGAGGGTTAGCACCATCTAGACAACTGCAACAGATACTGAATATATAGGGCAATGAATGTATTGACAAGAATTTCAGGAAGAGAACCCTGATGGCTCGTTGTTTACCACTTTGCAGAAGTGATGCCAGTAAAAGTGGAATGGAGTCAACGAAAGGAAATGTCAAACAAGCAGTCTAACGTTCAAGGAGAATCCTCCCCCCCAACACTTGTGGTCTATAGACTGGCTTTCATGAAGCATCCCTCTGCTCTTAATTCTAACAGTGAGGGCATTCCTAGCCCAGGTACTGGCTTGGCTTCTCTTTCAAAGCTAGAGAGCAATGATACCTCCTAAAAAATATAGCTGTGGCCCTAATGAATACAGTGAGGAACGTGTAAAAGACAACTTTCTAGCAGATTAGGAAGACACAAGGGTTGATGCACTCTTTGGAGGAATTCTTCACAGAATTTATAGGCAGTCATTCATCTCACCTAGTTTTCACCACAGAAAAAAAATAATAATCTACGTCCTCTTTTTTGGTAATGGTGAGTCTGTCTCCTTGAGAGGGTAAGTCCTAGTTTTGGACCCACATATTAGGTTGGGAATAGTTCCTCAAGGGCTCACATAAGGAATGCAGACAGTTAAGTAAGGTGATCTGGAGAGTTTTCCTCTGCAAATCACATCAAGGACCTTGCTTCTCTTTCAGTTTTATTTACCCTAGCATTGGTGGGAATATTTTTCTACCTTCGTTCTTCTCACTCTTTTCATAGGAAGTTTGTTGCTTTTAAGCATGAAGGCTGGCACATACTTTTTCAGAAATTTGCTGATGTGTAAGATTTGAAACTGTTATTCCCTTTTTGTGATAGCTAATATGGTTTTATCCTATATTCAAAATACTGATCAAATTCTAAATTATAATAAAACACCCTACGTTTTTACGTTGTATGTCAGAGCAGTAGTCTGGAAAGTGTTTATGAAAGCAATGGGTGTTTTGGAAACATCTGGCTAACAGTTATGATATCATGGGGCAGGAAAGCAGACAAATGAGACTTACTGTGACTTAAAAGGCTTATTGACTTCCAAGGAGCTGGGATAGGTTGTGAGGATAGAAGACAAGACCAGAAACTGAGGGGAAGCAAGGGTTAAGAAAAGGATGAGTATCTCATCACCTCAGAGAACTGTGAGAAGTTAAAAAGAAATTTCAGAAACTGTTGAAGGGATACAATACCAGGGGATTTGGAAAAGCTTAGGTTGACCAAAGACAACCAGTATTGGAAAGGAGTGCTATGCTTCACTGCCTTGTAATTCTTTGTGACTGCTACAGCTGGAGAAGGCCACGGGATAGTATATATAGTGCTTAGATTATCAGTAAATGTCTGATAGTGCCACATTAAAAGTTTATGCTTACAGTGCTGAGCCATGACACAAATGAGTGGCTCATCAGATTATGAAACTGGTTAAAATAAGGAACAAACAAGACAAAAGCTGTGACCAAAAAGGAGGAAAAAGCTAAAAAAAAGGCAGGTGAGGACTAGCTAAAAACATTAAGAATAAGGAAATGACACATTCTGGCTTCTGTCTTTGTTTTATGTGAGTGACATGGGGGATGATGCCTGGTGGGAGCAATACCTTAAAGCAGCAAGTTTCTTAATGCTCAGAAAGCAGAACAATGGGGGATAGGACCAACAGATTCAAAGATGATGGACAATGAAATTCACTGCAGATGAATAAAGAATTGCCTCAGTGCAAAGAATGTGAAAGAGGCCCATTTCCAGTGCTGTAGCAAAGGCTATGTTTTCAGGTTAAGGAATATAGCAAAGGCTGCATCTTTTACAATATATTCAGGTAGCTGAGCATGACACAGTTACACAGTGGTTCTGATTTCCATAGTTATGATCCCACTATAAGATCAATAGATAGTATGGATAATTCTCAGAAGGAACTTCCATGATCTCCTGTTTCACATCTCTTGTTAACACCCATGCTCTCTCCCTATAATAAGTGAGGTTTATTACACATATTTTTTTCTTCATTTGTAGCCAGAATATGATTTCTAAAGAAGATTTAAACCATATGGCAACATTTTAAATATATTAAAGAACTGGTTAAGTAAAATTTTCTAATCAGAGTTGGAATTGATGGACTGTAGCTAAAATAGTCTGACAATATTTTTAAAAGTTTTGCACACATTTTGTCTTTTGGCTTTGCAGTCTACGTAGTAGTTGCAGGCTGGATGACTGTTTCAGAGTAAAGTTATAAGAGTATCAAAACATGAATGAGTAATAAATCAAACAACAACCTTTAAAACATGCATAACTTTTCCAAGAGCACATGTCTGGATTATTCTTGATAAAAGTTTCTAGCTCCTTTTTTTTTTTTTTTTTCCTATCCCCCCTCCAAAAGTGACTGGACACAAAGGACTGGCTTTTCACAACCATGCCTAGATCTCAGTGCTGTCTATTCAATTGAAATGCTATGATCTAAAAAAGAATAAGCAAAATGATAGATACTCCGGTTTTGTTGTTGGCACTTTTGTTGTTGTTTTTATGTTTTTTTTTAACCACATGGAACATTTAGATTCTGGGTTTGCAGTCAGTAAGTTTGATCATTCAACAACACACAGAAATAGTAGCAGTACACAGCAGAAAACAGCTTTCTGGAAATGCAGGTTCTGAATGTTACATTTTCTGTTGAACTCTGTTTTCTTCGCTTATTTTAGAGTCTGTTAATTTAAACGCAATACTCCTAAAACTGATATAGATCTTTTTGAATTACTGTTTTTTTATGAAATGCAAGCATTTTCCTCAGGTGCTGTAATGAAAAGACAGCAACAAAAACAGCTGACCAAAAAAAGAAGTCCTGCCATTATCCTCAATAAGCATTCACAAAAATGTAAACCAATATCTCTTCAAACTGGGTGAGTGCCAGCTCCTATAAGCTATTAACTGTGCAGCTTTAACAGAACAATATTAAACATGACAAGAACTCATCTGAGAGCACTAGCAAAAGAGCAGGGTCTGTCTGAATTGTCCTCCTGTTGAACTTACAGTGCCTAAGCAAACAGAAAATGTCATTAACTTGCAGCTATGAGCGTGCCAATTTATTGTCAGAGGAAATACTCTGAGACTGCTGTCACTTTCTTAGAGTATTAAAAACACTTGATAATCCCAAGTTAAGTTCTCACATGTATTTTGATGTCTGTTTTCTGGAAGAAGGTGCCAAACCTAAGTATTCCCTGTACTAAGAAGGATCTGCTTGAGCTAAGTCTTATCTCTTCGAGTTCAGTGCTCCCTGATGCAGAGCTGAGGAGGGTTGGATGTAGCTTAAGAATAGATTCCCTGGTTTTATTATAAACATTAATTATATGCATGCAATTACTTGGATCAATGCTGAAACTGAGATGTTGTCAGCTATGAACCCACCTAGCTGAAAGTTTCCCCTGAGTAAGAGTTTGTGGAAAATTTCAGCACTTCAGCAGTGAATTGAATGTTGACAGTATGACAGCAATGAGGAAAACTGAACCCGAGGTTTGAAAATTTTTGCAGATCCCCAGTTCTTTTAAGATCATCGGAGGAGTGTTGTTGAAGCCCCTTGCCACCTAAGTGGTTCAGATAAACCCACTTTCCCTTTCCTGAACAGGGCATGGGTTATGTGCTGAAATTCACTGGGTTGAAACCTGCTGAAGGATACTGAATGCACAGAACAGCTTGGTGTGACCCTTAAATGAGACAATAAGATATAGTAAATCCAACCACTTCCAGTGAGAAGCTTTGTGTGTCAGCAGCACCATTTAAACTTGGTCTAGGCCATTTTGCCTTTCCCCACCAGGACTTGGCAGTGATTTTAAATGAGGTCCATGTACACTGCAGTCCTGAGCCCCCAACTAATGCCTCGCTGTGCCAGACAGTACTTTTCTGCAGCCCAAACAGGATTTCCCTATTTGCCTTGGTGCTAGTCTAAACCTTTAGCTCATCTACATGCCAGCTGAGCTGCCCACAGAATTGTTTATGAAGAAAGCAAACAAAAACAAAAGATGTTTAGGCTATTTGATTCTGGAATAGAAATGTAGTAATTTTGGAAGATGAGAGTACAAAACCAGGCATTATTTTAATGAACTAGTCCATTAGTGAGCCTCCTGATTAGCAAAAATAACCTTATGTGAATAGCCAGTCCTCTAAAAGCATGTTTTGGCTTACTGGGCCACTTGAGGCACTTGGCATATTACACTTTAAGTATGTTGTTTTGGACCAGTGACAATTCCTCCCGCAGCCCAAAAGAAAGATGCACTTAGAGGAAACACTGGCAAAGGACCAACTCCTACAAAGAAATAGCAATTTCTTGTCAAAGACACAGCACAGCTCTATTCTCATTTCCTGGTAAATGAAAATGTTCTTGCTGTGACCTGTAAACATATTACGCACTCTTCTTCAATTTTGTTGGTTGCAAGACTGACCCTCACTTGATAAAACGGCTTGATTATGGCAGTGTGACAGGACCGTGGTGGTGGTCCTCACGTTCCTATTGCCCCCATACATGTGCAGATGCTAGTAAGAATAAGTAGTCTGGGATTTATTCTACTGCAATGGCTATTTTCCCCCTTTTATTTTTCAAGCTCTTTTATTGTTCTCGTCTTACTTTTTAATAAAATTTCCAAGCTTTCTCACTGTATCATGCAATGAATTTTGCCTCTAGACAAGAACAAAGTGAGAAGGGAAGCAGAAAAACAGAAGAGCAGATACTTCATGCTATTGTATGGTCTGTGTACCTTGGTACTGTTTACAAACCTCTGTCAGGAGATCCTCCTGTGCCCTAGAGGCAGAGGGAGAAATGTTTTCCATTTAGCTTTGTGAATGTGAAGCACAAAGGTATTTTACTTTCGACCCTCCAACTCTTCATGCTCTTGCGAATGTGTTGAAAGGAATTCTTCCAGCCCTTGCCTGTGCCAGTCCATCTCCCTGGGATAATTCCCAATTGCTCTGAATCAGGCTAACTCTTGGGTTTGGTGCAGATCCACCATCTTCTCCCAGTGAAGGCTAAGTTCCATCAGCCTGAAGGCAGCTTGCTTAAATTTAAATACGCTTTGCCCTACAGTTTTTCCTGGTTTATCTTACATACTCAAAAGGGATATAATTCTCACACACAATAGCCTTTCATGTAATGTAGGTGGTGTCAGATTAATTTATACCTTCTTGAAGGCTTTTTTCAACTGTGGCAATGAAGTAAAAAGGTGAAAGTAAACATCAGACTAATTGTAGTGCAGCACAATTCTGCTGAATAAATATGTTCTTTTAGGGAACTGGACATGTCCGCCAACAATAAGACCTTTTTCTGAAGTGACACTCAGAAGATTACTGAATATAGAGAAGAACCATACATTAATATGCCAATTCCACTCAAATGAGGGTTTCCTGGTGCCTAAATTTATTATCATGTCTGGGTTGCATGGAAATAAGAATTACTGTGGGATGTAATCCCAAAGGAAATATATGGTCTGTCAAACAACCATGGGATTTTTCCAGAGCAGCATAAGAAAAGGTCTGTTGGTGAAGTTCCAGTGTAAGAAAAGGCTGTAGGCGAAGGTCTGTATTTTGTTGAAGAAGGTGTTTATTTTGTGTTGTGGTTTAACAAGTAAATCCTTGAAGAGAGCAGGGCAGTTGTGACCATATAAAAATCTGTGTATGCAGATAATCTTCCACAAGGAAGAAAAATTAAAGTAGGTAGTACATTAGCAAGTTGTAAAATGTAGGAGTAATTTTTATTAAATAAAAAAATGAGATCTTTCCCTCACTTCTCTAAATCTCTCTTCCCTGTAAATCCTTAAAGGCTTTACAAATTAGAACAGTGTAAGTTGTCCTGGATTTACAGGCCTTTGATTTGTGTTTGTAGCTTTTTTGGTTTATTTATTTTTGTCTTTTTTTGGCACCCTCTCAGAGCAAGTCAAAAAAGAGTTGGAAATTGAGCACAGATTTCTCAAGTAAGGCCAGAAGTTATTGCTATATTAATATGCAATTTAAAAGAAAAAATTAAACTGTTCTAAACTTTAATGTTCTTATGTCCTCAAACACCGATCTAAAACCACAATAGTTGACACAAATGTTATTTGATACGAATATTTGGATCATGATCCAAAATAGCAACAGTTTGTTTCTGAGCTAGTGTTGCCTTGAAAATGCTTTTGTAAGTGTTCAACTATCCAGAAGACCTAGACATGAATTATGCCTTAAATGGAATTGATCTCAAGAGGAGTGGCCAGTGCATCTCCAGGAACATGTGTAAGCAATGTCTCCATATGTTATTTGTGATCCAGGCTTTGTCTGTGATGTGAAACTTTCTTGCTTCTCAGAGCTTATCTAATTTGAAGAATTTCAAAGAACAGAAATGCACCAGTGATAATGTATTTCAAACTCAAAAAAGTCTTTTCTAAAAGACCACAGAATGTACTAAAAAGGAAAATCCTACATACATAACAGGAAAAGGCACCTGATTCAACAGGTAGTATTTCAATTTTCTGCTTTCCAAGCACATCTTGGGGGAATCTACCATACTTCCAAACACATGAGTAAAATTTTGTGAAAGCACTAAGGACTGTCAGGACATCTACAGTTTACACTGTATCCCACATCACTGGCTGAATTTAGAGGTACCACTTATGGGGGTGTTTATTATGCATATGCAGAAGTATATGCATTTTTTATTCCACATATGTAGAAGTAAACCTAGAGCTCATAACCATGTGAGACCCTTTTATTTTTTCAAAACCCATGCTTGTGAAGTGTCCATATAAGGAGTGACATTCTGTCTATTACAATTTTCTCTTTCTTTTTAAGACATTTTTAAAAAATGTTTCCAATGTTTTTGGAAGTCAGTTCTTATGTCTTGGCATTTTCATGCAGACTGCCACAGAAGGCAGCAGTGACCAGTGTGTAAGGGGAGATATTGACAGACTAACACTGTTTGTGTGGTATATTCCCCAGTAGGTATGAACAGAAAATGTCTCTTCCTGTTGAGCTGTATTATGAAGTTTTGGTGGCTGGTGGGTCCAAGGAATAGCCTAAAGACCTAATCTTAAACTGTACCTAAACTGAAAGTTTTACCAGGTTTCAGAGTTATTCGGAGTTATTATGAGCCTGGTATCCTCATACTGCAGTAGAGGCTTATAGTGGTATAAGCACCATCACCCTAGATTTTGGCCCAGAGATTTTGGTGATATGTATTTTATATGCCATATTCTTTACTGGTTTTTCTCTATATGATGTGAAAAAGCAAACAAATCAGAGTTTCAGGATTCTGCTTAATGGATCTAGTTCGGAACAGTACAGACTTTGTTTTCTGTAGGTACTAAACTCTGCTGTGGTCCCAGAAACATCCTACAAAATTTTCAGGCCAGCTTGGTTTTGATTTTTTATTTGCTTGTTCTTCCTCTGAGTTCTCATTTGTGAAAAGCAAGAAAACACAGCTTCTGATGCAAACTCCATTTCCTCAGTGATGGAGTAACTGTCTTTGCTTCTTAATAGTAGAACAACAAGACATGATGCAAGATGACAATTTTAAGACATATGTATAGACATTTTATTTCGCTGCTTCCAGCCCAGCTCTGAAAATCTACAGCATGTGTTGTCAGGTCTGGTGATTTAACAGTTCTGACTTCCCTGCTTTTAAGCAAATTCATCACGATAGCAATATTCAGTCAAGCCAAAGGTATGATTGGCTGAACATATCCCAGCAAAGTGGTTTTTTTTTTTCATTTAAGAAAAGGTATGCTTAGAATGAATAATATTTATGTGTGCATAGGCACATGTGTGTGCATGTAGGAGAAACAGAGAAAGAAGGTGAGCTGCTGTGCAAGTATACTGAATGGAGTAAATGCATTGATTATGCATATCACATATCCTCCCTTTAAATTGCAAATCCTGAAATCAGAGATCTGGGTGGGATTAAGCTGGAAAAAAGAACAGATGGGACTGTTGATGTGACTGCCAGAGGCTTGGGCAGAAGGCAATGAAAAATAATTCTATTTTTCCCCTAAATTGAGAAAGCTAAACTGGTGATCAGTGGTAGATTTTGGGCAGATGGTATGACTTGGAGAAAATGGTTGGCAGACTTGGTCACAAGATAATGAGAGCAAGGTAAGGATTTTGTAGGGTGCATCAGGGGATCTTGAACTTCAGACCATGTAGCCATGCATGGTTTTACAAAGACAATAGTACACGAGGGAAAACCTTTTCTCACAATATGTGAGAATCATTCCTGTTCTATTTATCACATAGCACATGTAATGCCCTGAATACACTGCAGCAAATATGTATATTTGAATCGAGAATTGCAAATTTTTTTAATGTATGTCAGTCTGAATATTTCTACTACTATTAACGGTATAATAAAGTAATGTTTCTTCCTTTCCCTCACCCCGTTTTGCAATTAAATCTTCTCCCAGCCCTTCCACTTCACCCAGCTGATTGCTCTTTCCTTTCCTTTGCTCTGAAATACCTGCTGCTTATTTGTAAACACTTGAATATGGCCAATATCTTATTGTGTTGGGAAAGAAGCAGAAAGGTGAGTCAAAATTCTTCTTCTCAATGATAAACAAAAAATACTAGCATGTTATACAATAATAATAGCAAATGTTGTAATGCTGCTGCACTGACATTTTACCATCCATCCTGAAAAATACATCACTAATGTAAGTGTGATGGGCTAAAATAAATCTAAAAGGATGGGTACTCTAATGAGGATTTTTCTGGAACTGTCTATTCTTTCTGTGTCAGGTGTTCAGGTTAAAGATTATTGTAGAGATCATTTATTTTGCTTTATTTTAGAATCTCTTATTGGATTGAATGTATACTTTATAAACAAGGAAAAAGGGTTCAACTTATAGCATATATGGAGGGATTATTTAAATATGAAAGACTGAAAGGATGATAAAATTTCAGCTATTCAAATTCCATTATTTGTTTTGCAAGGAATCTGTTGCATGTTGAAAAATGATAGCAACAAAAGTGTTGGAGTTGTAATATAACTCACAGTAGAATCAGTACAGTCTGTTGTGTTTGAATGTCACCATACCTTTAAATATTGGCAAAAGGCCTCAGTAGATAGACTAAAGTGCCACTGAAAAGTGATTTTTTTTCCATAGTCTGTAGCAATTCTACCAGTCAAACCTAATCAACTTTTGCAAAGAAATCTTAGTATCCCTGAAAGAGTACTTTTTAGACTTGCTCTATAGCATTTGAAAGACAAGTTGACATCTTTTAACCATTGGATTGAATAGCCTTTCATAGAAATAGTGTTAAAATTTTAAAATACTTGTTGGAAAAAGTAATTATGGGACCAGACTGCCTCACCTCTAAAGCCGAGCTCACTAAGAAAGACTGTAGGGTCAGGGAAGTTCTGAATCTCACTTGTTAATTGTTCCCAGCTGTGCAGGGCAAGAGAAGATACAGAGGCTTCTGGGGTGGGACTTGGGCAATCTTTCATCATAAAACGATCCTGGTCAACTGGTGGGGTATATGCCATAGTACATGCTACTGGTATACACACCTGTACAGAGAATTTCTTTTATCTGTTATATCATTCTGCTGGTCTTCATCTTTTAAGTGCAAGTCTCCTTCCAAAGTCTGATCCTGAATTTGAATACTCTCATCCACCCAGCAACAGCCACAGACTTACCTAAGCCCAAGAAGATTTAAGTAAGAGTAATGTCACACAGGCTGGATATAACGTGCGTTTCAGCACTCATCTTCTGTGTTAACTCTAGGAATGCAAGAAAATAACCAGTGTGGAGAAGCAGTCACTATCATAATCACATCTGATTTCCCTGTCAATTCCAGAGCGTGGCAGCTATAAGTAGCTGGCTACAAGCTGACATCCTTGAGTAGCCAGCTGAGACATCACCTACTATGTTTCAGGTACTGTACAAATGTTGTTTACACCAGAGAACTTTGTAGGTACCGTTTAGTACTGGTACTGCTGGAGTTCAGTGACAAAACTTTGTCAGCCTGTGTGACAGTTTAATGAAGATAAAGAGGACTTTAAAAGCTTATACTACAAAGGAACATCCTATTTGGGGAGGATAATGAATGGATACCTTGCTTGGCTGGGAAACAGAGAAAAGATGAATCACTTCTCACTGTTGCAGGATATCACAATAGCATTTTGGCCAAACTCTCTTTGAAGGATGTCCTTATAAAACAAACCTTTTATTCTGATGTTCAGAGGAACAGAAAACATCTGGAACAGTGGCAAGAAGTTTGAAATTTGGAGTCTAAAGATAGGAGATTTAAATCCATAAAAAGGTATCTAAATAAGAAGTGACTTGATTATCTGATTTTTTCAGCAGAAGTAGTCATCAGAGGTCCCTCCTTTGTCAGACTTTGTGGGAAAGAAGGTAAAAGGTAGCCAAGCAAATCAACCATATAGGGATATTTAGTTAATGAGAAGAAAACAAAGGATTCTAGTATACTGATAGCCTTTTGCATCGTGAGGCAGGTACTTTTCTTATAATTCATTTTCACACAATCTGAGCCATATAGGCTGTTCCTTCATGTCACACCATATGTGTAGTGCAGCCTCACTCTCTGAAACGCCAAGTTTCTTTTTTTTTCTCTCCCTCTGAATTTCTGCAAAATAAGTCACCTGGAAAATTGTTCTATACCTTTATCATTAACCAACACCTTTATCATTAACAAACACCTCTCATCATTTCACTCACTGACAGAGATCTGGGTGTTAACTTCACGTTGTGCTTTAGCACAGTTCTCGCTTGCACTGGCAGCTAATGGGACTGCCAGGACAAATACTTACTGTGCTTCACTGTTGAGTTCAGGCACTACTTACGTGCATCTTTACTGCACCAGCCACCCACGTTTGAGCCAGAATCCTGACAAGTGTCTTAAAGGTCCATAAGAGTTCACAGAAGAATGTAGCGTTGGGATTACCTGATTGCCTACTACCTTAATATTCATTCATCATTCTGGATAATTTAAGACTGGTCTTTCCGTAGTCTTGGTAACTTTATACACATTAATGAGAAATACAGTGTAACCTTGGATCCCAAATCTTTTTCCCAGTGTAAGTCTGAGGAAGAGAATAATTTCCTTTCTTCAACCATGAAACAGTTTGGAAGCAACACAAGTGAGTTAAACCTATTACAAGACCACAATAAGTAGAAATTGTTTTCACGTCATGGTTTAGATAAATATTTATGTGCTCTTCAGAGGTAGGTTCCCTCAAATTTCTACCACATTCCCTTATGAAAAACTCACTAGGAAAACAATGAGATATTAATAGAATCACCTAACATGGAGTTTCCAAAACTCATACCTGAGTTTTAAGAGGCATGTTGCTTGTGTCTTGAAGGCATTTAACAATGTTGGTCTTTGGTCAAATAGAATTGAGTTCTCTGTATAACATTTTATATGGAACTATTCATAGAACATGTAAGTTTTCTTCTACAGTATTAAATTGCTAATACTAATTCCTATTGCTTTTTTATTAGACCTTACATTTATTTAGACTTTTTGAAAGAGTAATAAGCAACACTTGATAATAGAAATGAATGAGAGAGATCCCAAGCCACAGATAAAATGATACCTACAGCATCTGCAATGCTCCTAATGCTACATCATTTTTACATGGAGCATTTTCATGTAAAAATATGCATCATATTGGTACCATACCTGTGTCATCATCTTATTATGCAAGTCTCAGAGAAATAAATAATGCAAGAGTCCCATTTATCATGAATGGACTTTGTTCACAAAAACAATACATAGTAAAAAGATGTATAATGGTATCTACTGCAAAAACAGCTTACTGAAAAAAGCTTTTATCACACTCAACCCACCTGTAACTACATCACCCTTCAGTGACGCTCTTCATAACACTATAATTCCCAGACCAAAATGTATTTATAATAAAGGGACGTCATCAACTTATGAATGGCATTTCACTTTCAATATTTTACCTGCTACTGAGATAAAGCCATCTAGATTGCAGTGGACATCACATATATTATGCTTTCATCATGATGCTATGATGCTGAAAAGCAGTTTCAGCCATATTATATATTTTGCCTCTTGTTGTTACTCAGCTTATCATTAGAAAAATGTAGCTAATTTTTTGCTGGTGATAATTTCTAACATCAACTATTCCCTCTTTTGGTGGTGGAATGTCTTGAGCTGTGTGTGTGCGTTAGCCATAGTGAAGAAAATATCAAGTGCAGTTTCCATTACGCTTGTGCTTTGAGAATAGGATTGGCATTCTCCCTTATAATTTTGCTAAACTGGAATTGCCGTGACCTTTAAGAGAGGTCACAGAGATCTAGTCACACTTTTTGAAAATTGACATTTTTTTCATGTTCCTTTTTCTATTTTTAATCTTTTTATCAGTTTAGATTGTGACACATTGTCCCAGTCACATATAAGGAAACCATTAGTCTCAGTTGTTTATAAACACACAGCAGAGACTTGTCCATTCTGTTTCCAGTCTAATCCTGGAATACATTGGATATATTCTCTAATATGTCTGTACTCATGTAGCCCTTATTCCATGAGCTGAAGCCATTAAATTATTTTCAGGAGGAAGCAAAATCCTTAATTTTCCTGTAAAACTTTATTTTTAATACATATGACTCTGAGAGTGACAGTCTGTGGAGCAAAAGGCACAAATTGACAGGATCTACTACTTTCATTTCATTCTGCTCAGTATTTATGTTCAGTCCTCTGATAATTGCTTTCTTGGTCCCATGTTTCCAGGCAAATTAAGAACCTCTCTGCAAGGTTTTGGTTTTTTGGTTTGGTTCGGTTTTGGTTTGTTCTTTTGTTGTTGTTTTTGTTTTGGGGTTTTTTTAGCTATGAAAAGGCTACCATTAAAGGAACTCACAAGTTGGAATCCCATCACCTAACTTTTGTCAGATTACAGTTTTGTACATGCTAGCTACTTTGCCAGGCTCCCTTGCTAGCCGGCAGATGAAAATAGGTGAATTTGGGATATGAATCCTCATATCCTAAAAAGGATTTCTGAAGGTACATTTCCCTTTATTGCATGAAGATTTTTGCTAATGGTTTAGACCAGACACTAATTTTCAGCTGTCTGCAGGTGAGTGGGATAAATCCTACCTTGTAAGCTTAATTGAGGTTGCAGAAAATGCAAGCACTGAAGTATATGAGATCTTAAATAGCATTACTAATGTACTCTGTTGATCCGAGTCATGCTACCCTGACCACAACTAATGACACAATGCTGACTTGTCCTCCCATCAGCTAAATGAGTTATAGATAAATCTGTTAACTTGTATTTCTGAGAAACTTCTTCATACAATTCACATACCAGTTTTACTAACTTCTGAAGATGAAATCTGGGCTGAGTCTTACGGTTCTGTTTTACACATGCAAACTTTTTGGTCTTACAACATCAATTAAAAGATCACTGAGCTCTAAATACTGCTAAATTAATCAGAACATAAAATTGAATAAATATTGGCTCATGAAGAGACAGATGCTGCTTTGCCAGATAATGTCCTTCATGACGAGATGAATTAATGCATGTTTCTTCCTTCCAAAATTATTCTTATGCTCTTTATCTTTCTTGCAGGTACCATTAATTTTAATTAAGAGAATTGTAAGGGTAAAAAGCAAGATGAAGGCCACAATGGTAATGCTCTATCACTGTCATCCAAGCCTATGTATAGATCCATTTGGGTATGTCCATTGGCCAGAAGAAATGATCAATGTTTTTGGTCAGATATATTTTTTTATTTTCAGAGAAAAATAATTCAGAATGTACTGATAGCTAATGGAATGCGGCTGGTCTAGAGCCAGCCCTTGCATTTTAGCAGGAAGTACCATTCAGAAGCTTGAAGCAGAACAGATTTATCAAAGTCCACACCTAATGACAGGATAGAATTTGGATTCATACTCTCTGTCTCAATCTGCTCAGTGCTTGTCAAAGATATGCCAAGCAGTTGAGAAAGACTGGGGATCATTAACTGGTTTTCTGTTCAAAACATACAATGGATTATACTGTAGTTATTACTGATTTTGAAAATCTTGTCTGGAATTGAACAGCATGCTTAAAAAAAGAAAAAAAAAAAAAGACCAAACACAGCACATTCTGGGCAAGGACTTCTTAGCATAAAATGAGACACTCAGCCAAAAAAAAGTTTGCAAAGAGATGGATGTATTTTACAGATTAGCTTAGATCCTCAGCTGCAAAGCACCCTGAAGTCAGCAGAACTGTATCCATTTGTCCCAGTTTATGCATCTGATCCAATCTTCCCTTGGAGAGCATGGGGAGAGTGCAGACACTGTTGTTGAGATCAGCAGCAGTTTCGTACATCTAAGCAGCACGCCAGTGGAGCCTCCCAGAAAGTTGCATGAGCACAATTAACAGATTGGGCTTGAAAAATCACACTGTTTCTGTGATAAGTGCCCCTTCACAGGGTGCAAGCTGTTCCACATCTCCAAACCGTTTTGCTGCTTTTTCCTTAGCAGAGGGAGAATCCGCCACAGTATGTGACTTGGTGGCAAACTGCCGCTGCCAAATGCATGCCGCTATTTAATGCCTCACTGCTGAGATTTGGGATTTCTTGATGTTCATCTCAAATGTAAAATATATCTGAATCATAATCTCGGAGAGGTTAAAGATTTCAGCAAGGGAAAAAATGGTATTTTGTCATCCTGTCATCTGAAATTGTTTTATGTTTCACACTACAAAGTAAAAATATAAAGGGATCATCACCTAGGTGATAAACTGCCAGTTTCCAGACAAACATTTTAACTGATTTACACCTGTTTTCCTCTAGGAAAAAGCTACATTTTATGTGATGCATGTGATAAATGACAATGGTGCAAGTATCTTCATCTTGGTGTGAATTGACCTAGATTGTAGAAGACCAAGTTTTTACAGTACTTTGTGACCAAAGAACTTCTAGAAACATTAAACTGCTTAGAATCTAGTTCCAAAACTTTTGCAAGTTCCAGCTGGTGGCAGGGTAATGTCCTTAATTAGGTATCTTAAATCAATGAATAATTATGGCATTAAACTACAGGAAAAAATATAAAACATTTTCATTTTAGCATATCAATATTTGATTTAATGTCAAATAAGAGTCAGAACACATAGCTCAGTCACTTTTTTTCATTTCACAGTCTTATCATTCCTGTGAACATCTCCAAGAGCTTTCCAAAATGTGAAACTGAAAGGAGAGCTAAAACAAGTCTACACATAGATTTTCAATACATTTCTTTAATTTATGCATTTTAGAAAATATATGTAATGATGGAAATATACATTTGAGTTTGAAGGTAATTTTGTAAACCATGAACAATGTCTCCCCAGTGAAGACCGATGCTTCTGGAAAGCACTAGAAGATTCTTTTTCCAATGTATGCAGACACTGAGAGTGAAAATGGAGAATCAGAGGTAAAACGCCTCCAGATACACAGCACTATGCTTCCTGTAACTCTCTTAAAGCTCCCCTTTCCATGATGTGTACCAAAACCTCTGGGAATGCTTAAGATGCCGATGCTTTCCTCTGTACTGTGTCACAGTTTATGTGTACTCCCCATCTTTCTGCATCTTTTTGTAAGTTTTCGTGGAAATGCATGTCTTATTAAGCAGATGGTGCAGAACTAGAGTACTGAGTATTATGATAATGAAAATAAATAATCACAATGATCACACATAAGGTGATCACATATATGTTTCAAGATATTATATACACATTATGAGAAATGGTCTTCATCCATAAGCATTTAGCACCACTAAACATGATTCAAATGTAGAATAATTAAGCCAGCGCACTGCAGATTGGAATGGAAATGTACCAGGCAGACTCTTAGGCCATTTAAGTCAGTAGAGTTACATGACTTGAGTGCAGTTATATAAGAATATGTATTGCACCAAGTGAACATCAGGTCAGAAAAATTATAGTCTTTCAGAGTTACCTAGTTTAAATAGTAAGTGTAAAAGACTTAAAATCTGGAGTGTATTCTTATAACAACTTTTTCTTAACTTTAGTGTTCTCAGACAAAAGGTACTTAAAGGTGGGGATTAAGTATTCTTAATATATATCTCAATAATTTAAGAGAAAGCATGGTTAAACATTACAGTGGTGGTGTAATGGTTTTCATCCTGAAATTTTATATGTCCAGGGAATTCAGTTAATATGTTAGGGTACATGACATCTAGTCAGTGTGTATACATTTTATCTCCATAGAAGAGGGAAAACTTCTTTTTTTTTTTTTTTTTTTTAAATGGCAGTTTAAGGGATTTGATCCTAAATTGGATTTAACTAGTTTTAAGGAAACAATCACTGGTTTAAAAAAAATGTGTTTTTCTGGTCAGCCTGAGAATAAGGAAGATTATAAAGAACTAAAGATGAGTCTTGCTGTGGGATACATTAGGTTCATCTGAACTAATTCAAGTATCTTTTCAAGCATCTTGCCTAGGGATTACCTGTGCTGGGAATATCCCATTTGTGTAGCTGTATAAATTCCTAGGGAAATCTTAGTAGAACTGAACTGAGTAGGTAGGGAACAATCAGACCAGAATTCAGACTGAAAAAAATCAGCTTTTCAGCTTGCTTACTTGTAGAGATTTCATTTTAAGGCATTTGAGAACTGTTGCATGTCTACGTGAGCATCCTCAGGCTACTGAGTCCCAGGGATGTGTTTTCCTAATGAAATTCAGCAAGGCAAAGTTTAAATGCTTGCTACTACTTCAGTATTCCTCAGGGACTGGAATTTGATAGCTGGAGGGTGGGTAATGCAACTCTATGTAACTTTTAGTTTTTGTTAGTAGTAGTATATGACTTGTCCCACTATGTAGTTAATTAGCAAATGTAGCTCCTCTGAAATGAAAGCTTACGAGATCAGGGCTAGCTTTGGAATGCTAAAGATTTTTGCCTGTAACCTGTAGATAATAATAATAATAACGACAACAATAATAACAATAATAACTATAATACTTCATTATTATTATTTTAAGGTCTAGTTCAAAGTGACATGATTTTTATTACATTACCACAGAAATATACTCTGTATAGTCTGTTACTGCTAGAAGGGGAAAAAAGTTTAGAAGATCAAGTCTTCAATGACTTTTTCCTTTTTATACAACAAAATCAATACTTATTTCATCTTTCCATTGTATGGCAAAATTAACTTAAAACTGCCGCATTAATATATAAAAATGATGACAATCATAAGAAAATCACAAAAACATTTTGCTGATTAAAGGTCTTTCTTCTTCTGAGACACAGGTACCCAACACATTTACTTTTTCACACAGAGAAATGAAAGAAGCACTTATATAAAAATACGTGTACCATTATGATCGTTTTCTCCTCTTGACCAAAAAGACAGAACTTACTCACCTTTTCAAGAAAACACTGCTGCTTTTTTAAAGGGGGGAACTGTCCTCTGCAACGCTACATGGACACACAGACAAGGTCTTTTCATCTTCCTCATGTTTTCTCCCTATCTCTCATGTCACTGACATTGCTCAGGGATGACACAGGGCCAATATTTTTGCTATGTGGTGCTTCCTAGAAGGGCCCTAAGGTTGCATGTCTCAAAGGCAGCTGAGGTATGTGATGACATGTATTGGTCTCCTGCAACTGCACCACAGTTGCTGTCACCTTTCACCACCATTGCAAGGCTGGAATCTGCTTCCTGACTCACACTTCGGAGGGAGCAGTATAGAAAGATATGTTTGACTACCCGTGTTCTTCATACCTTGTTAAGTCTGATTGCATTGCAGTGCACTCACATTAGAGAAAATATTTAAATTCACATTGAATAAAATATGGTAACGTGGCCTCTCTGATAGACTAAAGGTTTGGTCCCGCTGTCAGGGAGGGCAATGAGATATTGGCCAGTAATTCAGCTGGTCATTTATGGATTTTGTGGATTGATCCTTCTCGATCAATGCTTTCCTCATCAAAGACTTCTGTTAAAGATAGAGAAGATTTACTCTACCAACACACTAATCAATGTCCCTTACTGTTAAAGAAAGAATATTTCTTTAACTACTTTGAGGTTGCAAGGGCATAAAAGTCTGAATTTGTCTCCTCTAATGTTGATATCATGTTGAACAAGAGTACTGCAACTAACTAGCTGCTGATCAGGAATATGAAAAAAAAATATCCAGTTCAGCAACAATGTACAGATGGAAATAAAATTATTGTGCTATGTTAGTGCCTGTAAGATTATAACCAGAAGTCTTCACCCTTGAGGAAGCATCATTCTTTTGTTTGGGTAAACAGAAGCTTCACACAAATTGCAGAGTAGCAAGAGATTCTGCCTCTAAAGCATATCTGGGTAAATCTTATGAATTTGCAAACTTCATTTCTTAACATACACTTAGAAAAGTTGACTGTAAGCGATCTCACATAGAGTTTAAAAAATGTTGGCAAAGAGGAAAATCACCATCTATTTGTGTCTATATTCTTTTAAAAGCATTTTAAGTGCTCTCTCATTCCTAACTTCATCTAGAAAACAAGAGGAAAACACGAACCATATATTGTAACCTCAACTATTTTGTTAACTCTTGATGAATTTTTGTAAAGAATTGCTTTCACAAAATTAATAACTGTCCTGGTTTCAGCTGGGATAGATTTAATTGTCTTCCTAGTAGCTGGTATAGTGTTATGTTTCGGATTTAGTATGAGAAGAATGTTGGTAACACACTGATGTTTTCAGCTGTTGCTAAGTAGTGTTGAGTCTAAAGTCAAGGATTTTTCAGCTTCTCATGCCCAGCCAGGGAGAATGCTGAAGGGGCACAAGAAGTTGGCAGGGGACACAGCCAGCGCAGCTGACCCAAACTGGCCAACGGGGTACTCCATACCACGGGACGTCATGCCCGGTATATAAACTGGGGGGAGTGGGGGCGGGGGATTGCCGCTCAGGGACTAACTGGGCATCAATCGGCAGGTGGTGAGCAACTGCATTATGCATAATTTGCATATTCCAGTCTCTTTATTATTATTATTGTCATTTTATTAGTGTTATCATTACCATTATTAGTGTCTTCTTTTCTGTTCTATTAAACCATTCTTATCTCAACCCATGAGATTTTACTTTTTTCCTGATTCACTCCCCAATCCCACCAGGGGAAGTGAGTGAGCAGCTGCATTGTGCTTAGTTGCTGGCTGGAGTTAAACCACGACAATAACTGATTCAGAAGTTCTCCAGAAAGAAAAAGCCTGTTCATATATACTCTTTAAAGTGTAAATGGGATGGTATCTTGAAGATTTTTCTATCTATATCTCTGCCTTAGATAAAGAAAAAAGTTTCTTATTCAACTACCTTCTGATACTGATCCCACTCTAGAGGTGAAATTTCAGTGTGGTATGGATTTTGGGATCTGAGATGCCTTTTGTGGGTTAGGCCACATTAACAGAGAGATGTTCTTTTGCATCTCATGAACACAGTTGGGCAGAGACCAATGCATCTTACCGGTACAGGTCCAGTTCAGTTTGCTTCTTAATGAAGACACTAAATACCTAATTAGTATCAGAAAATTTCTACAGAGAATCAAAGCTTTTTAATCATGCTATGACCTACAGGCAAATTGTCTCAAAGAGCAATTCTTAGTAATAAGACAAATGCAGTAGAGAAGTAGTATATCTTCAAATTGCTCAAAGCATGTCTTACTCTATTGACACTAGTTGATGATTTTCAGGGCATTTCATAGTCTAGAAGCAAAGGAAATTTTCAATTTTATATAGAAACTGTTTCATCTAAGTACACTGGATTTTTATGAGAAAGTACAGATTTGTTGCAACTAAACCCATGAGCTTGAGTGAACTCTTTAATGGTGGGATGTGTCTTTCCTAAGTTTATGTCCAACTAAGTTGGTTTCCAGACTTCTATAACCACCTTCTGAGATCATTTACCATGTCTATTCAGCACTAATTGTGTCAGGTGCCTAATTTTTCAGACAGCTACAGATAAGCAAGACAAGCCTCAACTGAATAAAAAAAAAATTAAAAAATCACATATCATGAAACTGATTGTAAGATGGGGGAAAAAACCCAGTCTTTTCTTCAGAGTTTTTTCCTTACCCTGTTCTTTCTCTCCCAGATGGGGAAAGTGTGTTGGCTGAAGAACTCAAGGAAGAAAGTGGCGTTTTTCTATTTGTTCTTTCTCCGTTTTTTTAAATTAAAATCTTTTGATGAAAACCAGCATCAATCTAGAATATTTACAACTGTCTTAAAATTTCATATTTGGAATCAGTGAAGTACATAATCATCTCTGGCAGCAGCTGTTGAACAGAAGACAATAAGCTGCATAAGATGTCCACATTCTATCTTTGCTTTAACTATAACTCAGTGATACATGAAGCCATTTCATTATTTTCACATTAACACTTACGTGATACAGCAATATTGTATCAATACATAAGCACCAACAATGGTGTACCATGATTTGATAGGCAGTATTCTTAAAGAACAGTTCTGAAATTTACTGTGGGTAACAAGTTAAGACAATATTGACTGCCATTATAGATTGACATGGATAAATATGTTAAATTAATATAAAAATTGAGAAATATAATTTCTCTTTTTTTTGGCAACACATTTATTATCATCTAATAACATACATTAGGAAGAGATGAATAAATCAAATTTTGCATTCTTCAGTTCTCCTAAAAATATGTGGAGCAGCAATTTTGATTATAAGTGCTTTGATTTATAAAACACATCAAACATTTACCAATAAAAATGGAAGATTTACTATTGCCAATTATGTCACTAATAGTTTCTCCTTTACCCTTATTAATCTTACTATACATGCCTCTAGCACATGTAATCATGCATTTCTCTTGCATTTTTTAAGAGAACTTCAGAAAACATTACACTTCTATAATTGCTGGGGATTTTAATTGTGTGTTACAGAAAAATCTGGATAAATTGCAAAGGACTGACACTCCAATACTTTAAAGAAGGAAAGTGCTGAAACATTTTATAACAGCAGATTGAAGTTAAATCAGCTATTGAAGTGGAGTTAAAATGCTGTCAAAAGGAAGCAAATATTTTTTGCTGACATCCACGATACTTATTTAAGAACTGATTATTTTCTAGCATCTCAAACTTCGAAATTAAGCATCTGACTTTTCCAATGAATCACTTTCTTGGTTCATGCATTAATATGACACTAGATTAAGCATTTCCAACACAATTTTAGAAGAAGAAATGAATTTCATGTTAGGAGATGTGCATTCAGGTTTCTCCCACCTTTGCCTGTTGGTCCTGATAGAGTAAAGATCTCATTACAGAGTTGGAACTGCTTGGAAAAAAAATTGTATTTCTCTTGTGCTCTATTGGGTCCCTTGCCCAGAGATGGACAACTCACGTTTCAAGTCCACATCTTGTACTGCAGCTGTGTCTGCTGACCTGTAGCTTTTCTGTTCTGGCCTGAGGGCTGTAAGAAAAAATAAATCCCATTATAAGAGCCAATATGAAGCAGTAGAGGCTGCTGAGATCAAGTTGATGGATTGTTTTGGGAACTGACTGAAAAATTCTCCTAGGGCTAGTCTGCAGCAGACTGAGCTGTTTTGCTTTGCTATGAACTGCTCTCAGGGTAGGATGAGGGAGGCAAGATACCTCTATCTTAGCACAACTCCAGCTCAGTACAAGGTTGCTAATCATTTTACCTAAGTTTAGGGGAGTGTTTTCTTCTCCTCCTGACAGACACTTTCATTTGGTTGGCTGGATTAATCTCTATTGCTTATAATGGAAGTGTAGGCACATATACTTTAAATGTGTAAAGTAAGATAAAATCAATCACATTCTAGATATCTGTGATGTAGACATCTACAGCAGGGCTAGTTTCTTGGTATTCCTTTATAGTCAATGGAGAGAATAGGCACTTTTATGTGCAATTCATTTGATCTATTTTAGCCATGTACTTTAGGATGAGATGAATTGCACACTAGAAACTCTCATTTCTCTCTATTGAATTTAAAGGGAGTCTAGGGTGACTAGTTCAGGTGCAGACATCTGCATTTACATTTAATTAAATGAATCCCTCTGCAGTATGTCTGATGCTTCCAAGAAATGTTGGGTGGACTTAAACACATGCTTGTAGCATTTTTATAACAAGGAATATCAGATTTACTCTGTGTATGCAGACAATCTGTTTATTCATCAGCCCAGAGTTTGTTGCAACTGTTATTTTTGCTCTATTTGTTCAATGGAGAATTCACACACATCTCAGTGCAGTAAACCAAAAAGTAGAAATATGGCAGTTCAAAGCTGAAAGAACAATTGCTTAATTGCATATTTTATTCCATGTACATCTTAACTTGTTCTCTGATTCTAAATGATAACAAATTGTCATGGACTACATCAGCAACACAAAATTCCTGCCTGCGTGGGATGAACCTTGCTAGTCAGCTGTTGGTGGAAGTGAAAGGGAAACTGTGAGAAAGCATAATTGTTCTTGTACCTCCTTCTCTTTCCCCAGCTTCTGTTTGGGTGCAGTAACATTTCCGTCTAGCTGCTAGAAATTAAATTGCGCGCTTTGAATATATCTGGGTTGCAATCAGAAAAATCTGATTTCAAAATTGAGTGACACACCTCAGTGGTCATTAACTTACTTCTTTGGGCTACTGAAAGCAGTGAATTTGTAGCAGCATGGATTTCACTCATAGCCATGTCTGTCAACATACAGCTAAGAACCTGCTGTACACCTTGCAGAGAAGGTCACATCAGTGTAAGTGCATAACTATTGTCCATGCATGTTTATCATACATCCAAATTCAGTATAGTCAGATGTTTAAATGGAAACTCTTTTGTTTTATTTTGGGAGCTCAAAGCTTCCAAGTTGTGTAAGTATCTGTAAGTACTGATGAGAATTAAGACTGAAATCAGAAAGGGGAATATGAATCAATCATCTCAGAACTTCTTTAATAGACTCAGAGCTTTAGCTTTGAAACAAGTCCATGTTCAGAAAGTAAAGAGAAGGTTGCTTGTGAGAAAGAAGGATGGAAACTGTCCTAGAAAGTGAAGAAAGCTCCAGGATATTCTCATCATAAAACTGACAACTCAGAAAAGAAATTAGTTTTATCCCTGAAGAAGCTTAATAGTTTGGAAGTTGGTTGGGTTTTTCTGTTTCTGTGACTACTGTATCCTTAGACCCAAAATGCAGACTGGTAGAACTGGATAATGATATTTTGTAATAACCAATGACTATTAGTCAGCACAGGTTTAATTTTTTTTCAACAGCTGCTACACCTCTGATTAGAGAAAAGAGCTGCTCTTAACTAGTTACATGCTTCCAGTCAGGGTTTGACAAGGGTATCTTATATAAAGATTTTTCATTAAAAGTTATATGAATACAAAAATATTTTGAAACATTGAGGCATAAGAGATCAACCAGCTTTGACACTGCAATTGCTTTAGGTTTTCATGGCTATGATAATAGCATTCCTTTGGATTATAGCAGATTGAGTCCTCTGAGCTGGAGCAACAATATCTCTGTCTAATCATGGGGATAATTTTTGTGCCTCCAGTCCCTGATCAATATTTTCATTCACCTTCCTCCGTTCATGCTTCTTTTCACTGTCAGTCCGCATAGCCAAAACTGTTCTTGATATTTTATATATTCTTTATACTATCTTTTTTTATTTATACTTTATATACTCATTCTTGCATCCCTGTCTCTGAAATGACTGTATTACTTGAACCTTTAGAAAAGGACTCTGTTGCAATAATTCTTCATCAAAGAGTATCTCACTGTTCCTCTTTGCATTAAAAATACCCCAACAACACAAAAGTAAATAAATAAATAAATAAATAAAACTAAAAACCAAACCAAACCAAAACAAAAAAAAACCAAAGACCCACACACACCCCCCAAAAGGAAAAAAGGACAAAAACATTGAAAATGAGCACCATTGCCCTTTTACCTGCTCTGGCTTGTTTCAATATCATCTTTGCATGTCTTGCCGATTTCAGTTCCCAATGAACCCAAGGGGGAATTCAGAGCGCCTCTTTAATCATCACTTTCTGAACCTGGGGCAATGGTTCTGAGAAGCTGTTTGCATTGCAATTTAAAAAGGAAAGGAATTATAGAAAATGTCTCCCCCTAATCAGCACTTGTGGTAAAATATATGTTAATAAAAAAAGAGAATTCCCATTCTATTCATAATTTATAAAGTAGATAGATCAGAACTCACACACAGTATAGCATGGGAGAAGCAGACATGTGGCTATAATCCTCTTTTTGATTGCAACAACATAGCTTTACTGAGACCAGTGAAGCTACTGCTGATTTACACCAGACTAAGTAGGATGCAAATCAAGTCAGTTACACTTTAAGGAAAACCTTAAGCAATACAGAGTATTTTAAATGAAGCATCCTACTTTTTCAGATTCAATAGTTTGCAACTCAAATCTTCTCTTTGTTAACAAGGTTTTTATGTTGCTGCTACTTCAACAGAGCCAATAGTCACAAGGTGAAAGTGTCATAGCAGACTGGAAAATCATTGAAGTAAGATAATCTGTCCATAATGAAGAAGTTGGGGACATCTGTATCTGAAAAAATTGACTTGTGTTGCCCAAGATCTGTCTCTTCAATGTTTTCCTTAAAACTTTATCTTGAAAGGACCCAAAGCACCATATTTTGGTCCAGATGCAGCACAGAACAGAAAATAAGCTCTGCTGCAGCAGAGAGATTATACTGAGAAAAAAAATCAACTTTGGTGCCTCTTCCCTCACATCTGTGTCACCAACCCCAACAGAAGCAATGGGGGGAGGCACTAGCAGCTATAGGAGATCAGCTTGTAGTAGGATGCAAGGGAGCACCAAGTAAAAGTCTTGGGAGGAAATGGTCTCATAAAAGAATATAGTGTAATTTCTAAAAACGAATGGAAGAGACATTTTGTTTATGAATACTAGAGTATCTCCTTGGTGCTGGATTCTCACCTTAATCATTTTGGTACTGGTGAGATGGAGCTGCCTCACAGTCTGCAATAACTCCCCACACTGAAGACTTCATAAGTCTTTTATTTATCCTGCAGTATTAGTATTTTTACTTTACTGATAGGGAAGCAGACAGCTGTATTCAGGCCACCTCCTGTAGGGGAGACGAGTGATTCAGATGGTACTTTATGAGCTGACAGGCTCTGCCTCCATATTCAGTTAATGAGAAGAAGTAGTCATGATTTCTAAGCCAGGCAGAGTGCTTGCTATGGCTGCTTCACCCAAGCATTGTGATTACTTCTCTTCGGTTTCAATAAACAAATCCAGAGCACATATCTTTGGTGACTCATTCCCCCTTTGAATTTATATGTCAGAGAAGGTGTTGAAGTGCATCTTTGGCTCTCTACTAGGCAATCTGACTAAGGACCAGTGAGACTAACAACATCCAGATGCTTAGCACAGTTTCTGTGGCTGTTGACCCCACTTCATAAAATAATACATTTGATGGCTCAGTCCTCTTCCTTAGCATTTTTGAGCTTGATGTACAAAAATGAGGCACCAATATGAGGTAGAAATCAGGATTTTACCTTAAAAAAAAAAGCTGTTAAATTTATGAAATCTCTGCAGCATGCAGATGTCTGCTTTTAAGGTACTATTGAAGATATCACCAGAATAAGCTTCATGTAACTGATAAAAATAGACCACTATATATAGATTCTGCTGTGATTCAAACTTGTGATTCAGGATAATATAGATGGGGAAGCCATTGTGACAGTTGGGAAACCATCCTTGTAATGGAGGTGCCGCCTCCTTGCAATAACGCAGAAATAATCACTGCTTTGTACCATATCTCATTAACGATATTTAAATGTTTTAACATTTTTCAAATCTTTGGCTTTAAATGGTTACAGTGTTTCACAAAGTTACAGCAGCACTGCAAGCATTATTAGATGGGGATAGAAGTTAAAAATGAAACTGCAAAAAAGAACAGTAGAACAAGGTGTCATTACAATGAGCTGTAGGAATAGATGACTCTTAGTTTCACTCTTCTGGACTGACAAATGTACCGTCTGTCTACATGGCATTAATGAATGACAGTTTCTCACCATTTGGTGGATGCATGTGTCATCATTTGTCTAGATGACATCTTGATTTATAGACATCATTGAAAAACATTAGAAAATCTTTCTACAAGTTTGATGGGAATTCTGAATATGTGCAAGTAAGGACTAGTTTTTTCTGAACAGTTCATTTGGATGCACTGTTTCAGGTAATCAGAGGGGCAATGGCCATTGGTATAGTCTAATTCTGTTATTGTTACTGTTGTTATTATTATTACTACCTTCCTGTTCTGTCCTATTAAACTGGTTTTATCTCAACCCATGAATTTTACTTGTCCCCCCAGTCTTCTCCCCCATCCAGTGGGATTTACAAGTGGCTGTGTAGTGTTTAGCTGCCAGCCAGGTTAAATGAATTTTTGGGATGAGATAAAGACAGTTTAACAGGACAGGATATACAAAACAAGTGATGCACAGTGCAATTGCTCACCACCTGCTGACCGATGCCCAGCCAGTTCCCGAGCAGTGGCCCCTGCCAGCTTTCCTCCTAGTTTATATACTGGGCATGACGTCCTGTGGTCTGGAATACCCCTTTGGCCAGTTGGGGTCAGCTGTCCCAGCAGTGTCCCCTCCCAATTTCTTGTGCCCCTCCAGCCTTCTCACTGGTGGGGTGGGGTGAGAAGCTGAAAAGTCCTTGACTTAGTGTAAACACTGCTTAGCAACAACTAAAACATCAGTGTGTTGTCAACATTGTTCTCATCCTAAATCCAAACCATAGCATTATACCAGCTACTAGGAAGAAAATTAACTCTATCTGAGCAAAACCCAGGACAGTTGGAATACCATGAAGTGTCAGCACTAAGTATTGGCATACATGTGTGTGTGTATGTGTGCACAAAAACACACACAGCTTTTCCCAGGCTGCCTGTACACAGAAATTTGCATAGTTCAAATTAGCAACGTAGCACATTTTCCAAAGACTGAGCATTCATTTGCAGCTTAAGAGTAAGAAAAAATGAAGCAGATATTTATTATAATTGTCCTGTAATAGAGAATGATTATTTTCCCATAGAGCTTGCTTTATTAATCATTCTGGCTATACTTGTCATTCTGTCTCTAACAGGTTTTAGAATGTTTCCCCAACATGTGCAAGTCCTCCAACTGGTCTGAAGACGTGGCAGCAGGCAGCAGTAGGCAGCGCTCACCCCGCATCCCTTGGTGGACAAGACTGGATGTCAGCCAGCTTCCCTGCAGCCCGGCAGCCACAGAGGAGCATTTTCCAGCATCGTGTGAGGCCCCTGGAAGTCCTTCTCCTGGTCTGTGTGTTCCGCAGGGCAGTGCTGTTAAACACACAAGCTTTGAAGTGCAGCAAGGCAGAAAGTGTTTAGGAATGGATCGTTCTTACCCCCTGCAGGGTCTGCTGCCCTATTAAACAGGGAAATAGGGCACAGTGACCAGAAGTTTTAGTTGGGCCAGGACAGTCCTAGAAAACTATTTTTTTCCTTGCTGTCTGGAAAAAAAGGAAATCTCCAGGACTTTATTTTGTCCCAGATTTTGACTAGTGTTTTTTCTGGCTTTCGCCCTCCAGCCACATTCCTGGCAACATACCTTTTCCCTGGACTGGAATTGGAGAGCTGAAAACAGAGATTTCCTTTCCAGCTTCAGCTCCCGCATCAGCTTCTCTGACCAGGCAGGATAAGCATTCATTGCATCATCCAGCCTTCCTCCATTTGACCCTCCCTTGAAATAAAACCAAATTTGGTTAAACTGCCAAAGGAGTTTTTAGGGGAGCTGGGGAGGTACCTTTCAGTTCCTTTCCAAGCACTTTAGGATGAACAGGTATAATCTAGCCCAGAGTGATTACCTCTGGCGGAAGGATTTTTCTTCAGAATAAAGGATCTCATTAAGAATTGCCTCCAGGCTGTTTGGGTTGCCTGCACAGTGCTTTGGAGGAGGAATGCAAAGCCTCAGCTGTGCTGTAAGAAGCATTTCTACCTTCCCAGGAATGACCAGGCTTGACCCCATTTAGCTAGCGAGATCAATTTAGGTCACAGAGCGAGGTCAGCTTCTATACACTGGTCTTGGAGAGTTGAAAAATGACTACACAGAGGTGGTTAGCCATTACGCTTGTCTCAGATCATCTCTCACCTCTTTCTGCCAGGGTAAGGCAAGTCAGATGTAAAAGCGCTTTGAAGTGACAGACAATACCGTTGAACTTTTGGTGGACAATCTGTTAGCTGGGATGAAAAAGACAACAATAACATATAATAAAGGAAGGAAGCAAGGTTACACATACTAACTTTCAGTCATAGTCCCTGAATCAGACGCTGTTGTCTGATTTTTAGCTTGTGAGGTGAAGCTGACCGAGAACATTTGAAAGGACTCATGAATATGAATACAAATTGCATGTCATAGCTGATTAGTGATTGATGATTAAGTACTGTACCACTCTTTTTCTGGAATGAAAGGGTAACACTGAGAAAACTACATGCTGCAAAACTTCTTCCCAACATTTAGAAAGGATACATGTCTTTATTCACACACTTGCATTTCTTTTTGTCATTTTGAGTTTTTGTTGTGATTTTTTTTAGATTCTTTTTTCATGTGCTCTTTTTTCTTCCCTCTTCTCAGCAAAATCCATAAGCTGGAAGCGCCTATATTTTTGGTTAATCTGTACTTATAGATTAAAGCAACTGAGAAAAAATTTCACTCTTAGAGCACTATTATAATGATTGCAACAGAGGTCACTGCTTACAACCATGGTCACTGAGAGAGATAAATTACAGGCTGCAGGAATGGAGGAAGAGGACAGAAGAAAGGGAACCTTTAGTCTGCACCTGTACATTTTCTAACAAATGTAGGACTTCTAGACATGGCCACAAATAAAGTACCAATAATAGTCATAGTAAAGATTAAATTTAATGACTCAAAGAGCCAGAAAACCAGAAACAGCAGTAATCCATAGTTGGAGTTGGTATAAATTGGTATCTGTTTGTTGACTTCAAAGGTAGATGCATTTGAAGATCATATATCTGGTTACAAAATTTTGAAATTTTCTGTCCTACCTTTTACAAATTTCTCTTCAGCAAGCAATGCAAAGGGTGACTAAGAATCTTCACAAATGGGAGCTGGGAACTCCTGATTTCTAATCAAGATGATGTCTGGGCAAACAAATGGATCTTTGCAGGTAAACACAGCATGCTAACTTTAAAGCTGCAAGCAGTACCTTTGGCTTCAAACATTTGTGCCTAAATATCTAACTGAACAATGGTCATAGTAAGATTTTGAAATGAAAAACATGCAGTGTCTCATTGGTTTATGTTTTCTTTTACCTGTAGTCTTCTGACAAATTTAATAAGAAGATTTGCAAAATCCAAAGTCAAGGCTAGGACTGCTGATCTAATAGCCAGCTGGTTTCCACAGAGCTATGACAAGTGTTGGCTATTCTGCCAAAAGTGCAACTTGTTTAATAAATACAATTTTTCCTCTTATTCATTTCAGAAAAAAAAAAGGAAGAAAAAAAGAACTAAAGGAGCTCTGTCAGATGAGGATTAGCTTTTATGAAGTAGATGATTCAGCAATACTTTCTAACCATCTTCCTACAGCCTGCACTCCTCCTCTTTTCCACCTCCCGACCTCCCATCTCCATATTTAAAAAGAGATAATAAAAGGACATTTTAAAATATATATTTCCTGAAGATTATTCTTTTATTAAAACCACTTGCAGAATTTCAAATAGTGCAGTGCATGATGCTCTTATTATGTGAACTAAAGAGATTAAAGTATAGCTATACACGTCATTTTAGAAAAATCACAGACGTGGACTATTCATTAGGAATCAGGGTAAAAGGGTCATTTTCTATAGTTTACGCTAGTAACCAGCAAACCTTTGGGGGCCTCATGTACAGGCAATTTACACTGCTCACCCACAGTCCTACATCTCAGTTCTAGTAGCAGGAAGCTCAGAACACCATGCTATCAGTCACTTCACTTTGAAGAAATGAGTTGAATAGCAACTGATATTTACACTAAGTAACAACATACCCTAAAGAACTTTGCATGAAGAGACCTTGGGGCAAATCTGTATTTGGCATAAATTGTCATTTCCTGTTGAAGTCAATGGATCTATTACAGTTTACACTGGCGGGTTATTTGCCCTTTCTCAGATCATGAGCTGTAACAAAGTTGGAGATGTAAACAGATAATAAGTTAAGCCAGTTTATGTTTGGGGTAGATAGTATGTAAGGAGAAAGTATATCTGAAACAATTTTAAGATGCATATAATGACAAGAACTTAGGCATTTTTCATACATATTTGAATTCTTCTGCAAATGAAAAACTTAAAGGGAGAAAAGCTCACCTATTCACCAATGAGTTTTGTTTTTTCAATTCTCTTGGCCCTAGGGTTGTTTTAAACATGTACTAAAATATCTCTCTATACAAATTTCACTGTTTCTTGGCACTTGATATACTTGAGACTTAGGACTAACTAAAGTGAAGACTATTTTCTTTCACATCTTTTGTATTTGATTTTGTCCCAACCACACTTTAAGAAAAAAAATAAGTTCTATAGCCAAAATAGAACATGACACTGTGAACAGATTATTCTAAATATTAGTGGTATCATAAAAAGAAATGGTGGAATCTATAAAAAATATTAACAATATAAAGTACTTGTTGATACATGTTGAGGTATGTCTATTTAGTTTCAATACAGTCATTAAGGACTTTCACACATTTTTGTAACACTTCTTGAATCTTAAGACGTTATTATTAAACATAATTGCTTATCTTTTCAGCAGCATAAATGTGTGCATGTTATCCATTTTATCTTTGAATTAGAGATATTTGTCCACATGCAATTAAAATGGAAAAGACTAACAGCATCAAATAAATTAGTCATGCTATAATTAAAGTAATATTTTCTCTTTCTTTCTTTTCTCTAGCCCACACCCCATATCTTCAGTAGTTTGACTCCCACTTTTACTTATTTTTTACAAATACTATTTTTTTCTGTAAGGTCTCATACTCCCTTGCAATATCTACATTACAGCATAATTTTTACAGATAGAAATATAATTCTCATGTGCTGCTGTCTGCAGTTTGTGGATCTACTTTCCAACCAATTCAAGGCCAACTCTCATTAATGCAATGCAAGCTTTCATGAATAAATCCCTCATTTTTTAATGATAGAATAGATTTTTCATTATTGAATTGCATGCAGTCAAATGGGATCTATCTGCATGCAAAGACAGAAATTCTTGATTTCTTGAATCATAATGAAAGCCCTAGTACATTTCTTACCACTTTGGTTCTTCAGAACTGTATATAATTTCCTGAATATCTTTGATAAACATTGGCTTTTTGCTGCCTTCTTGGTTAATGAAGAATCAGGAATTATTTCTTAACCCTATTAATTAGGCATATTTGTGCATTTTTTCAAACTATTCTGAAAAGTGAATGATAACCATTGATATAAGCTACACAGAGAGTCCATGAAAAAAAGGATATATGGGTCATCATCAACAAAATTACAAGAGTCTTTGAGTGTTGTTGGCCTGATATCTATCTAATCAGTGGTAGATGCAGGTGCAAATGCAGGTGGATTATATTGAAACTTCCTTTTCTTACTTTAAAATCATCTGGGAAGTGTGCATAATTTACAGAAGCATTGCTACAGAATGTAAAAATATAAAAATAATATGGTGGGTACAGTATACTGAGTTTCATCCATTAAGTTAAATATTATTACCTTATCTGAAATACTTGATATCTAAAAATATTACTGCTCTGTTTATTCAGGAGATAACATGTACTTTTATTCATGATATTGTGATGATATTTTTTTTAGTATTTGGTGCCTTTATTACAAAATAAAAAATATGGAGCATTTTACATGTCCTTCATTAGTTTTGTTTATCATTAAGGTGACTAAAAAGGTAAAAATGCTGTTTTGTGTCCCATTAAGACAGAAAAAACACTTCTTATGAATGAGATTCAGAAGTCTTGAGATCCACCCTGGACTCAGCTACAAGCTCCTGTGTGATTCCACCTTACCTTTCTGTAAAACAAGTAAGATGTGGCTACCAGTCCAAGACGTATCTGGATGCTGCAGGTGCTGAAAGTCTACATGAATTGGAGGAGAGACAGGAAACACTCATGCAAGAGAAAACCAGTAAGAGTTAAACGTAAAGACAGCAACTCTGTCTCAGGAAAGCCCTGACCTGGAAACTGTTGCAGGCAGGGGAATATCTCCAGGGAGGCACCTGTTTGCTTGCTCTTCCCTAAGTGCCAGCTTCTGACACCGACCAGACACAGGACACTGGGACCTTCTAGCTCTTTTTTCCCTTTCAGCCTTCTGTTCTTCCAAGGCTGCTCTTCACAAGGCGATAATGCCACCCGAAGTATTGAGCCACCTTCACGGCAACAGGAAAAAGGCTGTGAAATATTATTCCTATATAAAGAAGTTGAATAAACACCTGCCAGGCATTAAGTGCTTTGGATTCTGCCTTACAACAAGATGGTGGGTGGAAGGGCTTGGTGAAGTGTCTTCCAGCATCTGTTTCTGGAGTTTTCATTGACATTTAAGAATTAGTCTCACCAAGAAGATATTCCCATCTGCATTAAAATGCTATTTCATTGTATCTAAACCGAGTAGATTTTCTGTGTATAGCCATACCTGGCTCCCCTAATAGTCAAGGAAGGATGGGCTGAATCATTTTCTGATGACCTAACATACTAATTGCTTTCCAAAAAGACCTTTGTCTCCTCTACAGCCTTCAGAAAAAACTAGTGACTGTACCATTAACAAATATCTTGTTTGAATACACAAGGTTTTGAGGGAAGTATTCACGTTTGTATGTGTAGCAAGGTTCTCATCACATGTAAGCATGCACAATGTGTCTGTAGACACTTAAAATATTTCTCCAGTTTTATTTCATCCTGGACATTTGGGAAGAGGAGAGTTGCAGAGTTCAGCTGTAACCCAGAGCCCAAGGGCCTCTTTTCTGAGAGATCTGTTATGTTAAAACAAAAATGGCATCCCTGTACAAATGAAGTATACTCTAAGCCAATGCAGTTTGTCCTGGTTTAGCACTACAAATGAATAAACTTTAATTATCAAGTCCTTATTATATTGTTAATAATATTTCAAGTTTACGTGAGATCGCATGTGTCCAAGAAGAAGAGAAAAAAATTACTAAATTGTATCTTTAGCTGCAAACATGCAGTGATCCAACAAAACTCACGTTGGCTGTTGACGATTCAGAAACACACCACTAATGCATCGTGATCAGCAGCGACTCACTGTCACAGGCCACCTTAACACTGGATTGCACTCGTGGTTTAGGGGCAATTTGGTCTGAAAGGAGACAGAGTAGATCTCCTTCTCTGCTGTCAGTACAGCACTACAAGAACGTCTTCTCCACGGATTAGGGAAAAATCACTAGTTATGGTCTTGTGACCAGCACTAACGAAAAACTACTGGACAACTGTGTTTCCTTTGATCCACAGAAAGTGTCTTAGTGCTTTTAGTTGCAACGATACACTGCTTGCAAATTCCCTAACCTCTACAATTTTATCAGATGTACAGTTTACCAGGATAACTCCCTTTGCTATGTATAAATACATAAGGCTGTATTGGGTTTCTGTGGCAAGGTTTTGGTAGTGGGGGATTACAGGGGTGGCTTCTGTGAGAAGCTGCTGGAAGCTTCCCCTTTGTTCTAGAGCCAATGCCAGCCAGCTCCAAGATGGACCTGCTGCCAGCCAAGGCCGAGCCCATCAGTGATAGTGGTAACGCCTCTGGGATAACATTTTTAAGAAGGGAAAAAAGTTGTGGGACAGAGAGAAATGGTAGCCAGGGAGTGAGAACATGTAAGAGAAACAGCACTGCAGACTCCCAGGTCAGTGCAGAAGGAGGGGGAGGACATGCTCCAGGCGCCGGAGCAGAGATTCCCCTGCAGCCC
>JANZLQ010000017.1:20863359-20873949 GCA_026212715.1 Elanus axillaris | reverse complement strand
CCGGAGCAGAGATTCCCCTGCAGCCCGTGGGGATGAAGCCCATGGTGAGGCAGGTTGTCCCCCTGCAGCCCAGGGAGATCCACGGGGGAGCAGATCTCCACCTGCAGCCTGTGACCCCATGCTGAAGCAGGTGGATGTGCCCTGAAGGAAGCTGCACCCTGTGGACAGCCCACACTGGAGCAGGTTTTCTGGCAGGACCGGTGGCTGTGTGGGAGACCTACACTGGAGCATTCCATTCCTGAAGGACAATACCCTGTGGAAAGGACCCACGCTGGAGGAGTCCTTGAAGAACTACAGCCTGTGGGAAAGATCTACATTGGAGAAGTTTGTGAGGAACTGTCTTCCATGGGAGGGACCCTACACTGGAGCAGGGAAGAGCGTGAGGAGTCCTGCCCCTGCGGAGGAAGGAGCGGCAGAGACAAGGTGTGATGAACTGACCCCAGCCTCCATTCCCCATCTCCCTGCGCTGTTGGGGGGGTAGGTGGAGAAAACCTGGAGTAAATCTGAGACCTGGAAGGAGTGAGGGGTGGGGGGAAAGTGTTTTAAGATTTAGTTTTATTTCTCATTATCTTACTCTGATTTGATTGGTAACAAATTAAATTATTTTCCCCAAGTCTATTTTACCCTTGATGGTAATTGGTGAGTGACCTCCCTGTCCTTATCTTGACCCATAAGCTTTTAGTTGTATTTTCTCCCCCTGTCCTGTTGATGGAGGGGGAGTAATAGAGCAGCTAGGTGGGCACCTGACAGATAGCCAAGGTCAACCCATCACACCACTGCTCATTTACCCACTGAAGGGCTAAATCAAGGCATCTAATATCATATAACAATTCTGGACAAATATACAGATATCCTGTGTTACATTGTTTTTTTTTTTTGGTGACCTATTCCTCCAATTCTTTCTTTTCTTACTCCTCTTCAATTTATGGAGTTTTTTTGAGACTCATAGGACCACCAAGAATAGCCAGGTTTGCATTAGATATTATTCGGAAGTCATCCAGTAATCACATTCATATCAAGGTGTTGAGGTTCTAGTCTTGTATATAAAAATGACATTATCATATACACCACAAGAGCATGGCATCAATTGCTTTTGGCAGTCAAGTGCCTGATGAAAAGATCAAATGGGAGAATTTAGGTTGAATTTGTCTGCATGTATGCATGCTTGTAGAAGCTTACATATGTGGCCCTGACTTAACATAATGTTCTATTACATAGGTCATGAAGTACGTAGAGTTATATAAAGCAGGAACTTCAACCATATATTATGTATTGCTCACCTTGTATATCCTGACTTCCGTTGTTCTTCTCCATGAGTGGCATGGATTGCATGGACATAAATACAACATGAACTTAAATAAAAATGTAAAGTAAGTTTCTCATAGATGGATCTAACTTGCAATTAACTCAGCCAGAAGTAGAAGCACAAATTTGCTTTAAATACTAAGAATATAGTTTGGGTTGTGTGTCAGAAGAGTTTTAAGAAATCACAGTAAGAGCAATTCTCCTCTGTGCAGTTTAGGATGTATTATGGAGCTCAGGAGTTGTTATCCAAATCTATGCCAGTTTACTTGCTTTAGCATGGAGTACCTGGGATCAATCCCAGATCCCACTGAGATTCCCTCTGCCACCAGGGCTTCTGCAGGGGGAAAAAAAGGAAAGTTTCTCCTCAGATGGTTGTTGTACATCACAGAAACAGACACCACAACAATCACCTTCTGTTCCCATTACCACAGGAACAGAAAGTTCTGAACTAGTCTTTGGAGACCCTGCATTATGAAGTGGGATGCTACCTGCAGCATCCAGTTCTGGAACATGAAGTTCAATACTATAATCACAAAATTATAATGTAACTAAAACTACTGAAATCAAGTTTATCTCTCTTACTTGTATCATCAAAGGTAAAAGGAAAAAATAAAATCCTGTATGAAAATCTGTCAGTCTGTTAAACTGAAACACTAAATTATTTCTGTCCTGCTTATCATCACCTGCGCTCCCCTATTTAACGAACACTGCAGGATGAAAGGATTTTCCTCCACCAATGAAGTAAAATATGATTGTAAGTAACTATACACATACTAAATTACTTACAAAGAAAACATAAATCCTAACAATACTGAAAATCTCAAAAGATTTAAGTGCTAATACACATTTTGACTACAGCTTGTCAAAGTTAGGTAGTCCAGTTCATACTATTTAAGTCCTGTGGTGCTAAGTAAAATAAAAAAACTTATGACAGGAACGTAGAATTACAGTCAGTTGCCTCATGCCATTTGAATTGTCTTTGGCTAATATACCTGGCTTCCAGCTGCTGAACCAGAGGTGAGTAGGTTTCCTATATCAATTCTGTCATGTTAACTAAGCCCCTCTGTATGTTTTGGGTAGGTAGGTACAACATTTAGGTAGCTGAACTCTGTCCTATACTCTTTGGAAGAAACATAGGGAGATTTTGGCATATTATTATAACATGCAGAATGGAAATACCAAACAAGTATAAACACATTCAAGTGCCTTGAGCTGAGCAAGAAAAATACTGTCCAGTTTTTCTAATTTTCTTGTTGGGCTCCTAGTTCATAGCCCAGGACTGCTTATTGAAAGGGTATCAATATACGCTATTTGAAAAAAAAATAAACACCACTTTTTTTTTTCTTTTTTCAGATTTTTGAGAGGATCCTTCTCACCAAAGTTGAGATACCTACACTGTAAATTTCTGGGTTAGTACCCTTTGACCTTTTATAGTCAATGAAAAGAAGTAGATTAATTACTCCAAAAAAAGGGTCCAATTTACCCAAAGTGGCTTTTAGGGATGAGATAAACTGCATTGTAGACTGTGTATATCTCTCTAGAAAACCAGGGATGGGGTTTAGTCCACCTAATTTTGGTTGGCTACAATGTAGTGTCTGCATCTATACCCACTACATCTAGTTAGTACAAACAACAGAGCATAAAGAGTGCTGTGGCTCACCAGCATTAAGAGTGGGATCAGTTCTGGAAACGTAGGCATCATTTTTGATGCCATGGGTTACCCTGGCTTGCAGCTACTGCTTTGAAAAAATCTCCTACAAACCCTGTGTCATATTTACATATCTCAGGTACCTTAGGGCATCTCAAATTGTGTCAGATGTCACTGCTTAGGCAATTTAATCCTGCCCTAGTACGTTCTTTACTGTGAGTTTAGTTTTTCATGTATTGCTGACTGAATGTTCTATTCACTTGCCTGATCAGGAGCACCTAGGGTCATTTGAGATGACCCAGGGTATCCAAGACATGTATGGGGCTGGCAGATATGACACAGGACAAATGAAAAATCCCTACCTCTTTGGAGAGGTAAACTGAGATCTGGCAAGTTATCTCTGGGCATTTGAGGTGGCACTAGAACTCCTGTATTTTGGTAGCTGAATTAAATCTCAGATTTCCATTGACCAAACAGGGGCTAGTATGGTCATTTTGGGGGAGCTAAAAGTAGAACTGGCCATTGTAGAAATATGGCCATTTACTGGGGGCTAAATGTAGAATTAAATCTTTACTGTGCAATTCAGGGACAAATCCCATCTTTTGCATTTACTCCAGTGATCTTTCATCCTAGGTAATAACCTAGCAAATGACCTACATATCCTTACATCTCTTTTGAGATAAAATGGAGATAGCAAACCCCCATTAGGTGAAGATTTTGCTACATACCAATGTCAGAAATATAAAAATAAGCATTTCTTTTTTTTTTTTAATCAAGCATTTATTTTGCCACCAATAAAATAGTGAATAGCATACAGCCTTCCTAGCTTCATGGTAATATGGAAAAGTTTCACCTCTCCCAGCATGGCCAAAGAAAATTCATAGCACGGAAAATTTTAATTTTGTTTTGTGTCACAGGACAACTGTGTTGCTATGTGAACCTCAAGGTGTTTTACTGGGAACCATGAATTTTTTCAAAATCAAAAAGAAATTTAGGGTTTTCCTTTCCTTGCTTTACTCTGGTGTGCATGATCTATCTACTTATCATCCTGGATCTCAGTTAACCCATCCTTGAAATAGGCACAGGAGTGTGAACAGTTCTTGAGGACTACCTGTGTCAGCCGTGGAGGGAGACGCAGCCTCTGCCGTGACTGCCTGCCCTGCTTGGGGTTTGGGCATTCTGTGCAGCCAGATAGTGTAGCTGCTGTGAGATGCCACATAGTCATAACCCCCAGATCATCTGCAGTGATGATACACTAGAGCCCATCATGACTTGTTAACTGATTACGCACCGAGCTGATGAGGACACAGTTCTTGCGCTCACATGCATCTGAAGCACAGATGGTGTGCAAATTTAGGAACCCACACTACAGCATACACAGACCTATAGAATCTGCTGAGCATTGGGGATGCCCATTTTGTCTCGGCAAACACTGCCTCTTGTCCCTACTGCTCTTGATAAACCTGCATTGCTTAAGAGACTTGTAAAGGTGAGGTCACATCACAAAGGGCACCCTATGCAATGGTGTAGAGCTTTATGGTGGCATTAGCGCAGGTCTGAAGACATTATGCCTGTGCTGGTATGGTGCTGTAAAGGGGTTATATCACTTCTGATTCTCAAAACTAACTCAACTTCTTGTCTCTGTATTGTGCTGCATGGATGTAAACTTACTGCTAGCTGATAGGTGAATAAGCAGTGATTTCAGCCTTTGGTAAAAAGCAATGTACAAATATGGTATGAGAATCTACTCAGCTTTAGGATGCCTACAAACAATAACATTAAGATGGAACAGAACTGACATCTGACAGTCCTGACCCACAGACATGAGACAGAGTTATCTTAATTCATCCTGGTCTTTTTGGCCTGATTAAAGATTTAATTTGTCAAATTGCTGTATAGTGGTATCTTAATAATGCAGTATCTGAAAATTCATGTATTCTGATTGGTTGAGGTCATTATTAACTAGTCAAAGTCCTGGGAATCATTTAATATGCACTAAGATTTTCATTATCAGAGACTCGCTTTACAAATTTAATCTCTCATTCTCAAATAAATGTATCTTTTCTGATTTGCTGCTACTGTCAGAATTTTTCATCTCTATGTCATTACCAGTCATAGGAACCTGTTTATCTTCTGATCCTGCTTCTCATCCGAAATACAAAGATTTTATCTGCCTCAGGCAGAAATAAACACATCTTAACAGCCGTGAATCCCCATGGGAAGTGCAGATCAAAGGACGATAAATCCTATAAAATTTAATTTAATTGATTATTGGTGGACAGTGAAGAGGGGTAAATGCACTCTTGTTTTTGACAAAGAGAATTTAAGAGCAGTTATGTCTGCAATTATGCCTGCTGAGAATTTTTGCTTAGCTATCTTACCCTTTCCTCCTCATTGCTCATCACCTCCCTTTTATCAAAGGCTGTTTATTCCCTATCTCCCTCTGTTAAGCTCTTTAAGTTTTCTTTAATATCTTTCAATCAAAATATCTGAAATTAACAAAAACTACTTAAGCTGTTATGCTAGCTTGTCTCATTTTTATGGAGACATGCAGGAGAGCTACCTTGTGGACAGCAAATGCCACAGCTCTAATGAAAAGCAATAGGGACCAGCAACACGTGCAACCCACTTTTCAGGTTTTGCACCTGAAGATGGAAGGGGACAGGAGTACAAGCCCTAAGAAACCTGAAAGTGTGATATTGGGAGGGAGATATAAACACAAAGCAGACAACTTCACTGTAAGCATGTATGTTCAGAGAGCAGGACCTAATCAGACCACAGTATAGACATGGAGAGAACTGCGGTGAGTGTCTGGGTACTACATTCAATAACACTTAGCAGTAATGACAGATATCTCATCTTAGCTTTGTAAAGTTCAGAGCCATCTCTAATAAAGAGCTCTGCAGTCCATTTATGTTGCTGGTTTTTTTTTTTTTTTCCAAGACACTTGAAGAAATTCCATAGCACTGATGAAAACCACTATCAGCTCTGTATTAAAAGGGCAAACAGGCTGACCTAGGTAGCTATACTGTGTTTAGTTTGAAACTGGTACAAGGCAAAAAATATAATGGTTGACACAGGAAGCAATCAGCACATAATTAAGGAATAGAAATATTCTTAATGACAATCAGTATGGTTTCCTGTAAAAAAAGTAGTGTGCAACAAAACTACAAGCACTCTGAAAAAGACTTTAAGTGTACAGCATTGTCTATGGCCAGCTGCAATACAAACAAAATTTAAAAGTGGTAATGAATTTGGTAGCAACGGAGTGCTGGAAGCCAGAGCTATAACCCATCTATTTCAGGTGATCATAGTGTCATGGTAAAATACAGGACTACTGAATATTATTTTACTGAGATTTCCTGCAGGAGAAAATGCTTACTTTGGTGTGAATGATATTAGCTCCCAAACCATTACTGGTTTTCAGTACAAGAAGTTGCAGCTACCTTCAGTTTAAAGTCAGGTGCTCAAGGAAGTTCATACACAGTAACAAATAGAGTTATCAGGCTCCTAATGATCTATTCTCCCATTGATACTCCTGGGACTTTGCATAAAGCTCTCATTAATGCAAATGGAAATGTGGAAAGTACATGCCGAAATCAACAACTCCCCCTATTGTTACAATAAGTGAATAGTCCCCTTAGGCAAAAAGTAACATTACTGAGTTTAATTCTTCCTTGACTACTTCCTCCTCCTTATGAAACAAATCATGTTAAAAAGTGTGGTCTTTTGGGTTTGTTTGTTTTTTAAGTGGATGTTACCAAAGTCAGTGCGGACGATTTATCAAAAACAACATTCTTGTTACGACCCAGTTCTGACCTGGTCTAGCCAAATCATCAATCACGGTGACAATGGGCCATATTTATCCCTGGTGCAACTGCACTGTAATTGACAGAATTACATTTAGAAGAGATTTGCCCTATAGCTGTTTAGTAAGAAGTCTGGGGTGATGATTAGCTGAAGGTTTGCCTTTTTCTGCAGCTTGGATTAATGCATACATTATGCAAAGGTATATGCATGTTTCAGTTTGCTACAGATGTTGTAGTTAACAATTCATGGATGTTTGCACTTTGCTGCTCCAAGTTTCATTATAATAGAATGTGAAGATAACAGAGCCACAATCTAGTTATACAGTTGAAAGGTTGACAGAATAATTTGATTGTATTCTGCTTATTTACCACAATATTCTAGTATACTTTGTGGCTTGTAATAAATGCTAGGCATGGGACAGCTAAAATGGGTAGCACTAATGATGTCCTACAGCAAAGAAATATTGTTCCCAGATCTTTTATGACTGTATTTCCCAAAACAACGCATAGAGAAAGTGATAACTTATTTACATGGTTCTAGTAAAAGAAAAAAAAAATACTTGTCAGTGTCTGAGATGTCTACTCACTTTTTGTATCCTTCTAAATTTAGATGCCGTTTAGTCAATTGGAGTGATCAAAACCAAACATGTTCAATTCTATGAATGGAAATCTTTCAATTAAACTCTGCTAGCATTAACAGACTAGATCTGTTAAAGCTAGATGGAGCTACCCAATGTTAAATAAGCAGTGTGTTTCAATTTTTTTTTTTATTTCCTAAACAAGTAATTGCCTTTACATGACGGTAACAATCAGCTGCTTACTGGGTGAAATTGTTCCTAACCTGAATTAAGGGAGGTCCTAACATTGACTCCACTGGGGCTATGATTTCACCTTTATTACATTAATTAAATGTAATGTGCCTCAGTAACAGAGCTGAAAATATTGATCAGTTAATGAAAGAGCAAAAATCAATGCTTAATGCAGGTGTCATGTGAAACACAGAAAGTTGGGATAGAATAAGCCCTGGTTTATTACAGTGTCTTGTCATATACATTTCACAGCTGTGCTGTATCTGTATATAAATGTGGTAAGCAGCACTTTCTAAAATTTAAGATAGTTGTGAATTTGATATTTAGTAAATGGGCCGTATATGTGAGGAAATAATTACTAGCAAAAATGCTCTAGTCCAGCTAAATAACCAGCTGTCTTACTCACCAGTAGGTAGTTGCATATCTCTTGTACCACTGTAATTCTCCACAAATTGATCCAAATTAGCTGGATTCACAATTAATCCAAACACACTGCTTAGGCAAAAAAGGAAGTTCTTGGATCTCTTTAGAAAGAGAGATCTAGACCAAGATTGGACTGACCAGGTTTTTTGCAATTTTACTGAAAACTTTCTGAAATACACAGTTAATGTGATGTGCAGTAACATGAGGGCTTTGTACTGAAATTCCATGTGGGGTTGTGTTATCAATCAATGTGTCCTAGGGATTTACACAGAAATCTGCTAATGGAATACAGTTAACTTAAAACTATGCCATCAGTAAGTGTCACCCTCACTCTTGGGAGACTTCAGCTATCACAGCAGTGGCTAGGAAAAATACAGAATACAATACATGTAGCTCATAAACTGTTACGAATTACATGGCAGCTCTTTCTGACTTTCTTTTGTCTACATAATCTTTAGATTTTTAATAGCACTCTTCACTGTTACCCTAGCACAAAAGACAGATCAATTAAGAGAAGAAATCAACTTTCTACTCAGTAAAACAAAATAAGTATTAGAGGTCTTCAAAACTACCAACTACATCTACAACTTAGGCTCTGTGTCAGTGTTTCTCTTTCAGGGGGTTACAACCCCAAAGTCATCATAAAATGTCACCAGAGGGCTACAAGGGAGTGAAAATTTTATGACAGCTTAAAGCAAAGGATATCTCACTCTCCTGTTCTTCACAAATTCTTATTTTTAAGGCCCAGTAACTTTTGTAAATCTCTTGAAACACAGATTGCGGCAATTACTTTTCTCACTGTTAGATTTGTAGCATATAGAGGGGTTCATAAATTTTTTTCTAATATCTATTAAATAGTCACTGTGTAAATGCTTATAAGTCTTACCTTCATTAAAATGAACTGATGCTTGTGATACATGATACTAGCTGCCATTTGATAGCTAATGCACATTAAAATTCTTCTGAGGACGATGTAAATTTTAACACATCAGCTGATAGGACTTACTGCAACTAGTATTGACCAGATAGTTTATGGTAAAAGTACAGCAGGGCTTTAGCACATTAATTAGCATGCGCTAACCATAGCAGTTGAAATTAACCTTTTTATCTAATGAAGACTCTATCAAAGACTAATTTTTGTGGGATGCAAAAGTTAACAAAATTCACTAAGGAACTCAGCAACACCTTACTATATTTTCTTTCAGGGCTAATTAAACTAAAAGCACCACCATATTATGCCCATATTTAGAATTTACACCTGCATTTATCTCAGCACTTAACACAGCTGTAGCCTCCTGTGTTAACAGCATTTGTATTTATTGTCTTTGTTAGAAAGATTGAGCCGAAGTAGTGCTAGCTAAGAAAATGAGCTCTGAGCTGTTTGTTGTTATTGTCCCTTTGAGAAGTTACTCCTCCTTCAGTCTCCTCCAGCTGCTCCTTAACTGCTGACTCACTGGTTCCTGCACCCACTCATTTACCCAGCCAAAGTAGGTGCCCTGCCTTCAGCAAGTTCAATAGAACATCTTTGATCACCTGGGTTGTGGGCTTACCTTTGATCCTCTCTGTGATGGCCAATCAGAAAATCTCTACTTTAAAGATAATGACAAAGAATAAACACAAACTTGCCAGAAAGTAATGTAGTTTCTTCCATCATACATATGCATACATATGTATTTAGGGTATTTCTTTTGCAAGCATACCTGCATATGTAAGCTACACTTCAGCTTTCCTTAAGAATAAGAAAAGATTAAAAACAAAATCACAGAATGAAGGACCGCAGAACATGTACCTTGCCTAAGAAGTAATCTTGCTGCAGAAGAGATCACAGGCAGGCAAAGAAGCTTGCAGTAACATGAAACTGTAATTTGATGGTTATTTGGGTCAAAATTTATTCAGAGAAAAACCAGAACAGTCTACATGTTCTTCTCTGTGTCACTAAATTTTTCTCTGCTGGTATAACAGCTTGTACTGTCATCTAGTTTGGGGAACTGATCTAGGTAAAAAATAACCATGAAAAGACAAAATAAAGATCCTTTTTTTTTTTACTTGGTGATTCTAGTTCATGACTAAGATATACATTTTTTGCCAGTCCAGTGGAAGGCATGGCACCACGCAGAAGGAACTAGTGAGGTTCTCTTCAGTGCAGCTTAAACTGTGCCTGGCACTTGATATGGGAAGAAAGACGGTTGATGTGGCAAGATGGCTTACAATTATAGGACTCAGCTGGTAGGTGAGGAGGTGGGGAGGATTCCTATGACTGTTGAAGAAAGAGGTCTGGCTTTTGTGTGTCCTCTTCCCCAGCTAGGCAGGACAGTGAAGCAGTGACCCACTTTACTAAAAAAATGAAGGGTGACATGAGAAAAGACAAAGGCAGGCCAAACTTCTTCATTGCCCTGGCACTGAGCAGACTTAATAAGGCCTCTGATGGAATATATATCCCCTATGTACAGTGTGCTGGTTTTGGCTAGGATAGAGTTCGTTTTCTTTGTAGTAGCTAGTATGGTTCTATGTTTTGGATTTGTGCTGGAAACAGTGTTGATAACACAGGGATGTTTTCGTCACTGCTGAGCAGTGCTCACACAGAGCCAAGGGTTTT
>JANZLQ010000017.1:20789251-20857463 GCA_026212715.1 Elanus axillaris | reverse complement strand
CACCCCCCGCCGGACCGGTGCCACGGGCCCGCCTCTCTGGGGATCGGTCCCGGCAGGAAAACGCGGAGAGCCCTCCCGCCGGGTCAGGGGGCTCGGAGCGGACCCCCCGGCCTCCCGGGCCCGGCGGCGGCCGGACCCGCTCCTCGCCCCGGCCTCGGCCGGCGGGTTTGTGTCCGCAGGGGCGAGGCGCGGGGGTTCCGAGGACCGAGGGAAGGCGAGAACGGCGGGAAGAGAACGACGGCCCCGGCCCCGCGGGGCTTCGCCTGGCGCCCTTCGATCCCCTCCTTCGGGCGGGCACTCGGCCTCCTCGGGAGGCGGAGGAGGCGGAGGAGGCGTCGGGCGCGGCGTGTGCCTGCGGGGCCCCGCGGAAATGGGTCGGGGGGCTCGGGGGGCGCTCGGGGAGCCCCCTCCCCCGCCCCGCAGGCCCGGCCCTCCCTCGACCTGCGGCCACCCCTGGGCAGCGGCCCCGCTCCGCGCCTCCGGAGCGGGAACTGCGCATGCGCCGGCCCGGCCCGGCCCGCCCTCCGCTCCGCGCCCTGCGGCTGATGGCTGGGGCTGGTGGCTGCTCTTTGGTGGGGCTGGGGTCAGGCAGAGCTTGCCCCGCCACGACGGCTGAGATATTCACTCTTTCAGTCTCTCGCAGCTGTAGGGATGGCATCTGTGAGAAGACACAGGACATGCCCCATGTCCAACCGAGCCAGTGCCATCCGGCTCCAAGATGGACCCACCAGTGGCCTAGGCCAAGCCCGTCAGCGGCAGTAGTAGCGCCTCTGTGATAACAGAATTAAGAAGGGGAATAAACCCTGCGGAACGGCAACTGCAGCCAGAAAAGAGGAGTGAGAACATGTGAGAGAACCAGCCCTGCAGACCCCCAGGTCAGCGCAGAAGGAGGAGGAGATGCTCCAGGCACCGGAGCAGAGATTCCCCAGCAGCCCGTGGGGAAGCCCATGGTGAGGCAGGCTGTGCCCCCACAGCCTGAGTGTGTGTGGGGGGTATTTGATACCATTTCTACCTGTTGGTGCCATGACAGAAAACTTGCATGTTGACAATACTCTGTGCCTTGCTCCAAATTCAAAAATATAGCAATGAATACATTTCTGTGTGACAACACCTTTTAGGACTTCAAGTTAGTACTACAGTGGATTCAAAGCCCTAAAGGTCTCTTCAGACATGAGTTACTCCACTGGCCTATAGGCAAGCTGTTGTGGCAGCTCCTAAGCACAGTTATTCTCCCTTTAGCAAATATGAGAATTGTTCCCAAGTTGTCTCAGTGGCATTGTGGCTCCCAGTCACTAAAGCAGTTTCCTCAAGCATTGGCAGAGCACTAGAAAAAGCTTCAGGATGATTTTGCATCCAATATAAGCACAGATAATCAGCAAAAGATTTGAAATGAGAGAAACATGAATTCAGTATTACAGTTTTTGCAATCTAAGAGGATGCACAAACTTACATGGATCCTCTGAAAGATATTCTGAGTATCTATAAACTTCATAGAAGAGGCTTTTCAAGTTGTGCATCCTTTCTTAGACTGTTTTGGCTGAGATATAAAGCTCTGTTAAATACTACAGAAGACTTGCTTCAAAAAAGGCAGACCAAAAAGATCCGTAGAGAACAGAATTATGAACAGGAAGCGTGTAAGGTGGTATAAAAAACAGTTCTGCCATGACATAAAGGAAGCTTTTAATCATCAATCTGTCCTACCCCAAATAAGAGCATAAACCCCAAACCCAGCCTTTTCCTTATCACATCAGTATACTAAAAGTAGAAAAAATGGGAATCACTGAGTACAGATCAGAAGCTAAGACTAGTAAATAAATACTAAATGAATCTAATAATTTATGGAATATCTCTTATTGTTGAGGGTAGGGATTTACATCAGTATTCTACAAATTAATTAAATATGCATAATACCAGTTGATGACACACATTTGTCAGCTGAGGTATCAAAACCACAGAGTTGTTCAACAAATATTTCCGTACACAAAAAAAGTCATATTTTATGGTACTAGTGAAATGTTTAGTATTCTGTTGGTATATAGAGAGGATTATTATGCAACAATTGCTAAGTTTAAATGCTTGGTTACCAAACACAGACATTTTGTTCCCTATATTCAAAAAAGAATTAACCATGACATTTGCTGGGTCACTAATGCTCATTTCTGACAAACCTCACTACAGTTGCTATGTTCTAGAGGAGAGGTGAAAAATTTGTCATGTCAACACTGAAAAAGCTAAGTGGAATGTTCAGGAGAGTAAAAGCTGGATAACAAGTCTGTGAGACACATCCAGAAAGGGTCTCTGATATGGGATTTAGTCCATATAGACCTAAACCACAACTGCATTATTCTTGCCAGCTAACCTCATATGATGGAAGGTTTTTTTTTTTCCCCAAAGATAATTGGGTTGGGGTTTTTTTTTGGCATTAGAATTTGTTTGATAAAGATAACTGTGGTAAGGTATCTCTACACAGCATGAACTTAGTTTGAGGTGAAATTCTTGAGTTTTTCTTTCTTTGAAATACCATGATAGTGAACCAGAAGATCCCAAATGTTAGCAAGTATTAATTGGTTAGGAATCGTTTTGCAAAACTACTAATAAATAGGATGTCATTGTCCAATTGAAAAAAATCTTTGTTTAATTGTACTTTGTCCTTAATTTTTTTCAATGTCTCTATCTCGGATCACCGATCTGTTTTTCCCAGCAGGAAAGGAGGAGCAGTCCTTCTCAGATGAGGAAGGTGATGAGAATTTTTTTTCCTTTTCATGTGTTCTGGAATTCCATGCCTATCAGCAATATTATATCTATGGGAAGGACTTTTTTTTCCAAATCATTTGTAGTATTTTATTTTATTTTTATTTTTGAGAAACACAAAATGCCTACTATTCAGGTAGACATTTTTTGTGGTTGATGTCTAATCATGATTGTTATTGAATTATTTTTACAGTTACATTGTATAGCCCTTTTCTACAAAGGTAACAGGTGTCTGGAAGAATCATTCTCAGCACTCTGCTTTGATTTTATTGGTGAGAAATGTGGTGTCCCTCTTTTCAATGCTGGACACTGGTACAGTGACTGACAGCATGCTAGTGTCTCATTTTGGGATTGATCTAAATTTGCTTTAGTTCCTTTGGCAAAAGCATGTTGTGCTTGTATGCGGAGTCTGTCTTGCGGACTGTATATGAACTTTGCTAGATACTATCAACTTTTTGTTCTGTACTGCCCTGTTGACTGTACTGTTAGCATGGGCCAAATTGTCATTTTTGCTTTATATTTGGGATGTTAGTGGAAAGGTATTCACTGAACAATATGGAACATTCGGGGACACAGGATTTATTGAAGCCCAAAGAAGATCAGTTGTCTCCAAATGTTCTGCAGATATTTGGGGCCAAAGGAGAAAAACAGCAAACCAAAACAAAAGGTACATACTACTCTACTATAGAGAAAATTGTCAAACTGTAGAACTAGGTGAAGACAAAAAGTAGGACTGGTATACACCTGACCTAACTTCAGCTATCTACAAAGGAAACAAAGTGTCTCTTAGCTAGTCTCCACAGGTTTACTTTAAAGTCTATGGAGACTTAGCAGACGTCCACATGTAGGCACTTGGTTTAGGATTAAATGAATTCCCCCACTGATTATATACTGCCTAGAGATATGCTAAATACAAAGGGAATCCCAGATAGATAGCCTACATTTCCATTTTCTCAGAACCTATACGTAATTGAATAAATTCTATTTTAGCTTTACAGAGAGAGAAAGATCATCTGAAGAAATACTTTGGATGCCTTAGAGAATTCTAACCAAAGACAGGTTTACTGTGCTTAGGAGGCTGGAAAATCGGTATCTGCACTTATGGTTCATAGTTTGCTAAAACTGCATAGTTTGAGGATTGCTAAGGAAGCCAGTAAAGGTTTTCAGGAATGCTTACAATGCCTGTAGCATGAATATACCATACGTCCTTGAAGAAAGCTGTAAGTGCAAAGCAGTGCACAGGTAAAACTCTGCAAAAGGATCTGGGATCTAAGTAGTCCATACAGGTTGTGACAGGAAAACAAAGAAATTGTTTGTGACATGTCCAGTGAAAGTCTGTGTTGCAGCATATAAAGTCAAAAGAAATAGAGCAAAACACTGTTGTACTCATTGGGACACAGATATGGCAGCCCAGTGAGCTTCCAGGCAAAGGTAGAACTACTAGAAGGAAGAGTATTTCAGAGGCATATAAAAATTAAGAGTTTCAGTTAGAAGTGTAATGCTGAGTACTCCTCTGTATGCTCACAACCACTTGGGAAAGTTGCAATTGAGGGACCACATGTAGTTCAGACAAACAAAGTAAATTCCCTATTTGTCATCCAAAGAGTGAAACCCAGCTAGTCCTGGCGATTTGCTGTATAGGCAGCCAACCACTTGTTTCCTGGTGAATTTTTATGTTCTAAGATGAAACAAACCTCCTGACTGGTGTAATTCACTGTATGTAAATACCAGCCAGAATGCAATCCCTGAAAAAGCCAATGCTGACATGGTTGCCTATTGTCTGTTAACTGTCAAGGAGCAACAGGATGACTGGAAGCAATCTGCATTATTTATTAGAGAGACAATACATTAAGGCAAACCATTTTCCTTTTCAGAAAGAAAATATATGTTAATTCATGCACATGAGAAGTCTTACATTTTGCAAGTACCTGTAGATAGAGGTAAATAATGTGCATTCTCCTATCTACATATTTCTTACAGATTGGATTTGCCAAGCAATACAGGCTCCTTTATAAAAATTCAGTATAAAAAGAAAGTTACTTGGTCTTACTACTTTTCTTCTCCAGTAAGCAATTAGCAAATAAGTTTACGTTTGCCTTGAAGTGATCAATGTTCAGAAGACTGCCAAGATGGCTCTTTAATAGGCATCTGGTTGGCTGTAGGTCTTTTGAATGGACTGTGCTCACTGAAAGATGACCAACCAACTTTATTATTCTTGCTAATTGAGTTGCTGTCTGCCTGCAAGAGCATTTCAGGTGGTAAAACTGGTTATTTCATTTAGCAAATAGGAAATGAATATAAATTAACTGAGAAAGTATCACCTTTCATACACTGGCAACAGAAACCTGACTGCAATAAAATATATATTGGAAGATGTTTTCGGTACTTAGGAAAATAAATTTTCTATACTTGCAGATGGTAGTCTACTTCAGTACTTCAAGACTTTCAATATTACAGATCCATTTCATGAAAATAATATATTTCTTGTTAACTAAGGTAATATAATATTTTTATTAAATATAAGAATTATTGAAAATATATTTGACAAATACTAATTTAATTTTTTTATTAGACTCACTTTTATAGTATTCATCCTCTCTTTCTGCATTTATTCTTCATAAATTTTTAAGTGATCCTGTTTTACTGACATTAAATGTACAAGAGGATTCCAAAGTCACAGTTGTGAATATGCATGCTGGAAATACCTGTGTTCTCACCCGAAAAGCAAAGAGCAATAAAACAGTGTGAATTATATCATCAGACACTACTAAGAAGTGCATCTCAAGCGCAAGAGGTTAAGAAAATCTTGATTCACATACAACTTTAAAAATAAAGAAGTCATAAAAAAATGTAGAATAGAAAACTCGTTGAAAGAAAGCAGGATATGTTCATTAAAAGATTATATATGAGGAGAATGGGTAGCATCCTGTAATTTAAATAGCTATTTTTGTGGGGTTTTTGTTTGGTTGGTTTTCGTAGTGCTAAGTAGTTGCAGCAGTCATAATAATTTCCGTTTTATAAAGCCTCAGCTCCTTCATACTCTTGGTAATAGTGAAATCTCATTGGTTGACAATATAATTTCTAAATATATTGCTTCATTTATTCATCAAAGCAGTAAATAAAAGCAAATAGGTGACTGGAGAGCACAGTCTCCCTACACCCCCATCACGAACATGTAACACATGGAATCGCTGGCATGCCCTGAAAAAAAGCACAAACATCACTTGACCTGAATAAAACAAAATACTTCTTAAAAATTCTGCCTTCTACCATCTTTCCTTCATTGACTGAAAGCATTTTCAGTTTGTCTTGTAGATATACAAAAGGGCCAGCTGAAAGGGTTTTCACCTTAATTTCTGACAAGTTTCAGAACAAAAATGATTAACAGGCTTGATCTGCACAACAGATGCTCAAAACCATTACAGAGCAGCATACCAAGCGACACATGAAAACCACTTTCATGAGAGATAATACAATAACACCCTTCCTGTATAGTGTTTTTCATCTGGGCACCTTGTTTTCTTTTACAGAGGAGGCTTCTGCCTTGATGCAACCAGAACTGCTCTGTGGAATGTCCATGTCCCCCCTACCACATGCCCCTAAACGTGTGTCTCAGAAACCATTTCTTCAGGAGATGAAGATGACTTTTTCTTCAGGTTTCCAACACTGAACCTATGCAGAATGCAGGTAAACTGATATCTAGAAGTCCTGGGGATCTCCAGATTTTGTATGGACATCTACACACCATGATGGAGAAAGAGGAAATTTCCTAAGCTACAGCTTCAACTTCACTTTATTCACCGAGCCAAATTTATACCACTTAAAAAATGAAGAGAAGTACTGGGCCATAAATTAATTTCTGAAGATTAGGAATGAAATTTCTCATCATTACGGGTATCCATGAATCCTCTTCTTTTTCTAACATTTAAATATTTTAAATCAGCATTTTAAGCTTCAGATTGTTTCAAACTCTCTTCATTTGGTTTAGACTTTTAATACTTTGCAGATAATTTGGCATATCTCTGAATTACTGGAATGTTAGATTTCACTATTGCTCACATGCACTAAACAAAGCAAGTATGAGTGTACTAATTAGTAATTTCACATCCTATCTAACAGAGATTGTTTATCCTAATATCAGTCATAGAATTTACCTATTTGGAGAAATTTGCTTCTAGAAAATATAATCTCAGGGTATAAAAGGTATAAAATGAAGGACAAAGAAAGGACATGCTTCTTTAACTGTCAATCTAGGCTAAGTGACGAAGGGATTTCATCCCCCTAAAAATGATGTATTGTCAGGCTTACTAAGTACCATCTTCAACTGTTCTCTTAGTGAAATGATTGAAAAAAAGTAGTCACAAGAAAACTTTAAGCTGAACGTGTATTTGTTTTCGGTGTGACAGGATAAAAAATAGAAGGCTTTCATTTTTTCTTTTTTTTTAATTCAAAATAAATTGAGCTATGAAACTTCAAAAACATCAATCTTTTAAAAAAAAGCACCATAGTCAGAATATTTTCCCATCTGTACTTGAGGCCTCTCATTTTTCATTTTCTCATGAATATGATGCAATGAATAACCTCCAGCTTTTATCCAACAGCTATCTTTTTCCATCCTTTTCCTGTTTTACTTCTATCTATATAGCTAAACTTCTACAGAGTAAATATTTCAGAAGAGAAAGTTGCAGTACTTTATATATCTGTTGACTACTTTGCACCTTTTTTGATATTGAAGTCATTTTTAAAACTTACATGACTGATCAAGGGAAAATAACTGGGACAGAAAAGTGATAACTGATATTAAACCACAAAGCTTAATAATAAAAATCTCAGCTGGAAACTAAATAATGTGAAAACAATCATTAAAATAAATCTTTAATGAAAAACAAAACAGCATTAACATCATTTTCCTATTAAAATAATTTCAGTGGTGGGTTGTTGGGTTTTCAGATACAAAATTTTTAGGACAAGTGGGTTTTTATAAAATGGTTTATATCTTTAGCCCGGCACAATTCTCGTCCAGATTTAGAAATTGGTCAACAAATTACTGAGGATATGAATAATAAAAAATGAATAGCCCAGTTGTTCGTATTCTTTCTCTCAGTGAAACAGAAGGGATCACACTTCATACCTAATTGGATTGGGTGCACCCTCAGCAAGGCCATGGGTGACACCAAGCTGAGTGGTGCAGTTGCTTCGCTGGAAGGAAGGGATGCCGTCCAGAGAGACCTTGATGGGCTTGAGGAGTGGGCCCACGCAAACCTTATGAAGTTCAATAATGCCAAGCGCAAGATCCTGCACCTGGATCAGGGCAATCACCAGTATCAGTACAGACTGGGAGATGAAGGGGTTGAGAGCATCCCAGAGAAGGACTTGGGGGTACTGGTGGATGAAAAAGTCAATATGAGTCTGAGGTCTTAAACGGTAGTCATATTATACCAGATGTTGTTCCACGTATGTAAGTGTGAATACCCGTTTACAACCTCTCACATCCATTTGCAGACATCTCATGTTCCTATATGCTTCAAACAGATACTAGGAAACCAACAGAAAGCTGAAATTTCATTATAAAGCCAGTATCTGTGGCCCTGTGTGGAATTAGTTTTTGGAAACTTTCCTATAGCAGAGCTGGAAATTGATGTTCAGCCTCCAGTATTTGAGTTTAAATTATCCTTCCTTTTCAAAGTATTTCCAGCACTTGATAATTCCACTTGACTACATGCATAAGCGGACTATCATTTAGGTTCAGTAAGATTCAGAGGTAGACTAATGGGGGAGTAACATAGTGCAGTCTCTCATTCACGTACAATAAATTGCAGATCACAAGTAGTGTACAGGTTTGATGCAAAGCACTTTTATTTCCTTCTCTATTTCCGTTCTTAAATATCTCTGCCACTTCCTTGTCTTTCACCTGCACTCTTAATTCTTTGTGTAAAAGTTGTTAGATTTGTAGCAGCAAGCACTAGCATTTACTGTAAAGGAGTATTAAAAATAGGCTAAATGTGAAAAGTTTGCTATTTTGAAAACATGCCTGTGGTAAATATTTGTAAGATTCATGGTAATAGGAGTGAAAATGCAGTTAAGACGTGCCCTAGGCCTTATGTCAAAAGGACAAGTTTATCTAGGCCTGCCAGGATTTTTTTAAAAAGAAAAAATAGTTATGAAAATATGCTTTTTAATCATACCTGCTTGATAAAAAAATGAAGTTGGGAAAAAACCTGAGGAGGGTTCAAAATGAATGTTGGTGACTACCTCCAAAGAAAAATGATGCAGCTTAAATTAGAGATTATTGTAGTGTTTAAAACTACTAGGTATGATTCCAAAAGGCAAATGTTTAAATAAGGATAGAATGAACCCTGTCACTGATGAGGCAAAGCCCACAGTACCCCAGAAAAGTGAGCAGAGCAGGTCTGGTGATGGTAACAAGCATCATCCACAGCCCAGAGATCACCAGACAAATCTGTGCTCGTGAGGTAGGTCCAACGTCAAACCATGAACCCAAGACAAGGTGAGGATCAGTGAGGCACCTTGGCAAATGCAACCTGAGAGGCATGGCTGACCTGATCTAGCACTGTGGATATCCTCACCTGAGTGGAAGGTTGGGCTGGCTGACCTGCAGAGGTACCAGTGGACCAACATTCCTGTGAATCTGTGAATCTGAATTCCTGCATCTGGAATGGACAAACTGGAAGTGGAACTCAAAAACTGCAGTGGGCAGAAATCTGTTTTAATGACTTATCGGTCTGATGGTCTTTGATTGCTGTATAGCCAGACAGCACCTAGAATCTTATTACATTTCAGTCACAGTGTCTTTGTGACATTTCTAGATTGTTGTTAATAAGAGAAGTTATGGATTATTAGCTTTTCTGGGTTGAAGCAGAAGCTGAAGGTTCTGCTGGAGCATGTGATGGCTACATCTGAACTCATAAATAAAAGAGGCCAGCCACTATACTGTTGCTGAAATCAAGTGGCATGCCTTGGGTTGTGTCCATATAAGTAAATCACTTTACCATAGTCAACAGAGACTCCTCAAACAGACTGCATATAGGGAATGGTTCCTGGGTCACTTTATCCTACAAACTGTGGGCAGATATTATCTAGGGTAGTGTTGGCTTGAAATAGTAGAAAACTATGCCAGGAACTGAGCTAACACTTACACTGTAAGAAGGAGTGTATGACAGTGCTTGATCTCAAATCCTGGCCCTGTTATTTCCTAATATAAACATGTAAGTGATGGGAACTATTTAATGATTAATTGAAAAATCATATTAAAAGTTTACAGACAGTGAGATATTTGGGTGACAAATATAGATTATTGACTCACATTAGAGCCTGGAAAAATCTAATGCAATAGAAAATTTTCTCTGAATCACCGAATCCCTCCCAACTGTAAAAAACAGAGACACCATTATTAATTCAGGCCAGACCCACCATATTTTAATGTCTACGTCTTCTTAAAGGCTTCCTGGATGTGAATTTTTCCACCCACAAAATTTTTTTCAGAAAGGAGAATGAAGCACAAATCATTAAAGAAGTACAAAATGCCATGTTCATATTGTTTCACTGTAAATGAAATGAGAAATAATGACTTAAATACCATGGGGGTCTTGGTTTTGGTCTTTTACCTGCAGTTGCACAGCAAGTCGCACGGAATACACTTGAGCTGGATTTTCTTTAGCTCTTAATAAACTATCTTGATTAGAATAAATGGTCGCTTTTCACAAAGTAGGGAATGTCAAGCAAAAGGATTTTAGTATATTTATTGACCATACTAACACCTAGATGCTCTTTACGTTTTCATTCTTCATGTGATTTTTGTGAGCATAGTATTCTTTGGGTTTTAGGTATTAAGTGAACAGTTAAAGTTACAATAAACAGGTGTTTCAAAAGCCAATTACATTTTGAATAATTGCTCTAATCCATCTCAGCAAGATTATTTCATTACATGCTTTGGAAAATGTCTAGCTGTTCAGTTGCTGGTTTACACTTTTAAGTTTGAAGGTACTGGCCCAAGGATGTAGCCCTGGGTTTTCCAGGAGAGAAATTTCCACTTATTCACAGGCCCAGCTACTTCATATCACATGTAAGCACATTTTAATAGGTACCTGAATTTATGGGAAGTGCTTATCCAGAAGCTACGGAAGCCACTATCGATCTTCCTCCCATTTGCTGTTAAAAAACCAATTTGTTTGAACTCTTGTAGTCTTTCTGTTCTAGGATTTTTTGTTTCATTTTGGTTTTAATAATCTTCATATTTTTTTTAGCACAGCTTTGTTCTACCCATGCAGCCAGATGGGGCTCCCCAATTAAATTGTATTGGTATTTTTCCACTCAGGCAAACCAGTCTATTTACCTTGGCAGAGTAAAATGTTTTCTATTTTAAAATTTATTTTACTACACATGTATGTATACATATATATGTGTAATGTATGTATGCAGTATATATACATACACATATAGATTATATATACATAGACTTCTATAACATACTTATATATAATGCACATAAAATGGGCTGAGAGTCCTACAAGAAGTGTGGAGTGAGAGCACTAGTCCCCAGGGAAATAAGGGAAGCAAATGATATCAGGAGGAAGGACTAGCTGAAGAGAAGGGGTGAAAGGCATACTTGCACTCCTGAAAGCTCCACGCAAGCCCTCTGCACCTCATACCACCATGAGGGTGGTGAAACACTGACACAGCTTGCCCAGAGAGGTGGTTGATGCCCCATCCCTGTTAACTTTCCAGGTCAGGTTGGACGGGGCTCCAAGCAACCTGATCTAGTTGAAGATGTCCCTGCTCATTGCAGGGGGGGTGGATTACATGATCTTTAAAGGTCCCTTCCAACCCAGACTGTTCTATGATTCTATGATTGTATACCACCTTCCGTAGTTAAATCTCCATACCTTATCCTAAGCTACCACCTCCACTTGAACCCCTCTGAAATATTGTCGGTACCTCCCAGACATCATCCCAGTTACCACCTTGAAGCTTTTCTAAATCCCCATCCAGCCCACACTCTTCTGGAGAGGCCGCTGGAAATCTGGCAGGATGCTTAAGCACATTGGAGGTAGCACTAAAAGCCTGTATTTACACAACCAAATCAGTCTTTGTGTTCTTGAGAAAGAAGTGGTTCCATAGCTGAAGGTAAGCAGCAGAAACAGCACAATGGGAATTTTGCCCATTGTTGGATGTGAAGTGCAGTTTCAAGAAGGTTAGTGGCAACAAGACAAGGTTAGTGGCACAAGACAGTACTGGATAATATTATACTTCATTTGAAATAATAGAATCACAAGCATCCAAAGGCTTTTGAAAACATGTAGGCACATACATAATTATGTGTTTCTGACACTTCCAGTATCACCTAATTTTTCAAATTCAGTTTGACAGAAATCACTGGGCCATCTTAGTGCTGGGTTATCTATTCCTCCCATCTCACATAGGTCACATGTCTGTGTTTTGTGGTCTGCTGTGTCAGAATACATTATATAAACCTAAATTCATGATACGTGTTATCTCTCACCTGTATCTCAGGCTCCTTAAGTGCCTAAGAGAGGAGCACCATTGCCCTACCTTCCCTTTGTAGTCAATGGACAAGGACAGTGACTGCTGAATGGTGACAGAGAATATCTGTGGCTTGAATCAGTGAAAGGGGTCTGTCCAGACTTGACTATTACAGTACTAAATCTGTAAGAGCAATGCAAATTTCCATGTACTTAAGGAGAAAGAACTACAACTTGTAAGTCAGCCCCTGAGGCTACTAGTCGCTTCTTGTGACTTCATTTCCTCCTACAAAAGTCAAACTCAGACACAGGCACATTTTTTCTTTTCATGTTATGAGAAATGGGGATGGAAGTGCCATTTCACAGCAGATTATCAGTGTTCGGCTGTAATTGGAGAAATCTACAAATTCTCTTGGGTATTTTAAAGTAATTACCAAAGGTAGGGCCTGGAGATTTGTAGAGCTCAGTAAGCTGTAGTGAATTCACTTTCAAGGTCTCTTGTGACTTTATGTCTTTAAAAAGTATATTCCAGATGCTAAGTTTTTGTCAATGGTTCCAGGCTTGGAACATCTGAAATAACTGTAGAATAATAAAGTGTTTTATATGAAATATTCTGTGACCTACTTTCTCAGTCCTCCCTGGTTATGAGCTAGTGGTAGTAGGGAATGGAAAAATAACATAAAAGACACAGTGGTTTAGATTACCCACCTAAACAAAGTTAAATATTGTTCCTTTCTTTGTAGTAGAAAGAAGGTTGCATATTGTGTATGAAATAGTGTATGAACATTTGTCACTCTGTGGTAGGATGAATTACTCATAAGGAGTGTCTTTCATGGCTGGTTCACTGAAGAGTACTCATGGCATGTGCAAACTGTTCTCAGAGAGGTGCTATACCCCAGCGGCTCGAGAACTGTAATTCAGCTTATGCCACTTTTATACCTGTCTGTGACTCTGTTCTTTTGTACATTCAGGGTGAATCACTGTGTAAAAAATCCACAAAGGCAAGTATTTTTTAGATTACCAAGATCTTCCTCGCTTCCTGAGATACTCAACATAAATAATTTTATAATTTATATTTTACTTACAGAAAGATGTGTGTATGCAGAATATATTTATGAAATAGCAATAGTAAATAGTAATGAAAGCAGATAGTGGTTCAAGAAAAGATTTGTTGTAAGAGCAACTACTCAACTAGAATAAAAGGTGACAAAATTAGGTTTCATAAAATCAATGGCACTGTACCATAGTGTATTTGAAAACAGTTTACAGGACCTCCACAGGTGTAAAGATATTAATTTGAATTTAGAATGATAGTGTTATGGAGTAATATTGACAGGAGTGATCAGTATATGAGAGAAAAGAGCTAAAATATCAGTCCCAGATTTCTTTAACAGTGACATCTGATCAAAGACATATATATGCGTATATAAACATGTATATATTTGTTTATAGAAATTCATCTGCTCAGAATGTCTCATTGATCTTTGGTGTTTCAGAGTGGTTCATGTACTTTTGGATGAGTTTTGGCTGAAGGTCTATTTGAGCTCATGAAGGAAGGTGAGGAAGAAGTTGTCAGGTAGCAGTCCCTTGCTCCCAAGTCCAGAAACCTTGTACCTCTGTATAGTGTGGGTTCTGTCACACTACATCTCTGGGGAATGTCTAGATCACACAGGTATAACTCTTTTTCATGATCTTTTCTACACTGACATATTACTTAGATTACCCCCGTCACTACCTCCCAATAAAGCTCTTACAAAACAGTTTGGAACAGAAATGCTGCTTAAGAGAGTTTATGTCAGCTGCATTACAACCTTGTGCTTTTAGCAGATGCCTGCTTCCCCTCATCCTCCTCCTTCTCCCCCACTTGGTTTTTATATAAGGAAAATAATGAAAACAGAAGATGCCACCATTAAATTTTCTTTTTTCTCTCCACTGCTGTGCAAGGACAAAGCAACATAATCTTCCTTTCTTAAACTCTGTATAGTCTTATTTCAAATCTATTTCCACCCTTCTTAATTTCTTTGGAATTGTGAAATTATATTGGTAAAATTAAAGAAATTAAAGGGGTCATGAACCTAATTGGGACCCTGAGCCAGGGAAACAAATGCTGGATTATATTGCTGTTTCTTTGCCTTCCCAAGGGAGTGCAGAGATGGTCCTGCATCTAACTAGATACACTGAGCAGCAAATATATGCACCTCAGGAAAATAATGGAATTAAATGGCAAATTAGGAGCCTAAATGTGGTTAGGATAATAATATGACCACCTTTGATGAAAATTGAAGAGGATGAAAGAATTGTTATAAGATGTATTTGTAGGCTGGAAAAAGCATTTTCCAGAAGCTTAATTTCTCAAAAAAATGTCTGTTTCACAATTAAAGACTTAACTAAAATTCTTGAGTTTATAATATATAAATGTGGGGATATCTTGTGTTTGGACTATGAGGACGTTCACTGGGTTTAAGTGCTAGTCAGCAGAAGTGTAGCAAAACCTCATGATTGATAACCTGATGCCAGGGAAAGTTTCCTAGGCAAAAATGTAGAAACTTGTGGGTGATTAATCACTGGAACAAAGTCCTGAGAGAATAACTGAATTATCCATGATGTCTATAAAGAGCACAAGATGTTTTTCAGGTAGATGCATCTTAACAGAGACAAGTTAACAGATCAAGGGTAACTAGAAGAATGTAATTAATTTTTATATGCAGGAGATCACACAAAGTGATCTAATTAGCTTATTTATTCCTATTCCGTCTTGTTCTAGCTCTGCAACAGGAGATGTTGGTGACACAAAGGAGACTTGAGCCAAACTGAAACTTCTGAAAAGTTAGCCTGCAATTAAATTGTTTTTCTTGAAGAGAAAGAATATTCTCAACACACTCTTACCTATAAAAATAAACAACCAAAATTGATAAGAGAAAACAGACCTGAAGAATTTGAAAGACAAAAAAAGAAAAAAAATAGATTAACTACTATTCTTAATAAATACAGCATGTTTGTTATTTTTCTTCAAATTCATTGTGATAAATACAGTCACTGAGGCTTTTATTATTTAAAAAAAATTATCCTTTTCAAAAATTATTCCTTGAGGCATTATTTTCAGTTCATTCAGATCTGCCTGTAACACCCACTTCTCCCAAAACCACATTAGAAATGAGACAAAACCAAGTTTTTTTCTGTTTCCTGAGAGGTTTAGAAAAATATATAGCTATATAAGGAAAACAACCAAGAGCAACTTTTGATTCAGCTGCGCTTCGCATATACCTTTGCTTCTGCTTGTTTTAGAGTAGTCAATAGGAAATCAATAAGAATTTAGGGTTCTAAATAGAAGTTAAAAGCCCAGATAATTTATTGAATCTTGGCCAATAAGATTAAATGGCTTGTCAAAGATTGGCACGAGACTCAGGGTCTATATCCAGATCTTCTAGTGCCTTCCACTTTACTGCACGTATAAGGCCATCAATTTCCAGATGTTTTTTTCTGTGATGCTCATCATCCCTAACAAAACAAAACTGTGTTTCAATTCTTTGCTCTACTTCATGCAGAGGTAAACTTCATGCATTTTGGGATAGGATTTACTCTAGCACTGGCAGCAGCCTCACTTCTTTATGGTTGCTGTCAAAACAACTTACTACTATTAATTGTTTGATCATCCTTAGGCAAAGGCGTTATAACAAGCTCCAACTGTACATCTCTTAGATGTGTATGAAAATAATTTAAATACATTATAGCCCTCAGATAGGGTGAACTTAGGGAAAGGTTGCAGAGTGAGAGAGAGAACAGTCCCCAGAGATATTTTTTTCAGATGATTTCATGGCAGTTGACATCAGTGAGATGCCTGCCAAGGCGAAAGAGCTGCAACATTTGAATGATGTCATATACAAAAAAATGGGACTGTCACACAGGCCACATGACAGACGGATGCCAAAGGCGCTAAATTTGGCAGGATGTTGTCTACTTGACAGCACCTAATTCTGTTGCAATTTATTAATTTTAAGTTTCATTGCTTTCTTTCCTGAAATTCCCATTTCAGGTGGGTCTTTAGACACCTATGCCATGGCAGTAGTTGACCCAAAGCTTAAAATCTAGCTAGGAAAGAGAATCAGAAGGTTGAAGGAAGGGAGAGTGAAGGTGCAGGCTCTGCCTCTGCTTCCTCTCATGCCTCTCGTAGCATTCCTGGTCCACATCTCCGAGTTCAGCTCTGCACAGCTTTCCCAGCTCTTTCAGGAAACCTCTGGCCCAGCTCGTAGCTGAAATGAACTTCTTGATTTTTATACTTCTTTAATGTTTGCCTAATGTGCTTGTGATGAACAGCACACCATATTTAGGGAATTATAGCCCTATGCAGCTGAAAGGATATATGTGAAATGAAGAAGAGTAACCAGACCTACCTGGAAACTTAAGAACCCAGGATTCTGGGTATTCAAAGTGCCCCCCTCCACACACACATCTGTTGGGGTTTGAGTGGAAAGGAGAGAAGGGACAAGCTGCTGCATTTTCTACTGTTGCAGTGGTTTACAAGTCTATAGATTGATTTGCCAAATGATCTGGAGGCATGCTTTTTAGCCAAGGCTTTATCTGAGAAATATTTGCTTTGATTGTTGGCTCTTTATCATTTATGCACTGCAGAATCATATTCTCAAATCACAAAATTGTAGTTTTAGTCCCTGGTTAGTCTACCGAAACTTTTAAAACAGAGGCATAATGAATAAATAATGCATATCATCCTACCTGGTATGAGTTTGCAAATACTGCTTTGTCCTAAAATGCAGAAACGTTTTGGTCTACACACACTTCTTCACTAATGTTCTGTGATTAATCAAATCCATTTGGATAACCCTGACTCCAGAATTTCAGATATATACTCACAATGCAGCATATGCTATTGTGATAAATTCTTCTTTTGCCTAACCTTTAATATTCTTTCTACTAAGTACAAGAAGGTATTGAGAAATTCCCAAGATCCAAATTGAAACTATCAGTAGGAGATTGGATAATGTTTAAGTTTGAAGCTGGAATCCTCAAGATATTCATTAACAGCTAGGCTTAGGGATTTATTTTCAGCATGTTTACATTCATTGCATGCATACCTTTAAAAAAATGTTCATGTCTGTGTTCATACTGTCTGACATGGGACATATTATATGAACGTGTAGGAATGTATATTATCTGGCTAGTATCAAACAGATTTTTTTTTAAATCTTAACTTTCTCCTTAACAAAAACTAAAGTTTTACTTTAACAGGTAAAACCCACCACAGAGTAAATAAACATCTAATAGTCTTTCTCCTATCTGGTTTCATAGTTACTGAGGTAGAAAAAGTACTGAGAGGTGTGACATGCTGGTGTTATATATATAAATGGGTTTCTGATTTAAGCATGAGAAACCACATAATTTCACATTATTTGTTATAAACTATTTAAGGATTTTTCTCAGACATAAAAAGTTTTTATTCTTTACAGAAACTAAAGAAAACTGCTCATTAATGCTGACAGCTTAATCATAGTTGTTGACCCACTTGTTTGGTTTAAGAAATGACAGTAGGCTTTATTTATTGAGCTGCCGCTTGCGTAATTACTGGGAAACAGGTGACTGAACCAATGGAAAAATAAACAGAATAATAATAACTTTTAAATGATATGATTACTCTCCACTGAAAAGGCAACATCTGAAGTAGAATCTCTTTCTAAAAGCACTTTTTATGTATCGTTTCTTAGGTGTATTGCTTTAAAAACAAAAGAGCTGATATTCATAATTGTTCTCTGTGGCAGTATGAAATGTTCTTTTTTTCCTCTGAATTGCTGTAATTACCAACTGTGTTACTTAGTAGGCCCCACACATTGTTGAATTTCCATTTATCTTAGCACATTAGCTGTACTTTTTCCTCTTTTTCGCTTTGCTTATTGTCTGTTTTGGCCTCTGTTCAGGGAAATATTCAAGTTTATGGAGTTCCACTGGGACTCACGCCTGCACTTACGTACTTCACTGAATCACGATGCTTTCAAGAATTAGGGTCTTTCTACTCTGCCAATAAAATATCTTAAGGTAATGTGCAATGCATTGGAGAAAGGACAAATAGAAGTGGAAGGGAAAGTGATCTCTCCGCATATATAAGTATGTGCAACATCTGGAAATGACTGTGAGAAGAAAGACTGGACAAAAGAGTAGTGCTGTGAGTCAATAGGAGCCTAAGTGAAGAACCTGAAAAAGATGGTAGAAGCTCAAATAAAGATTTCTAGTTATTTATCTGCTTGAAAAGACTATGGCTAGAACAGATTAAGAAAAAGAAATTATTTTATTTTAAAGAATAGGAAAACAAAGAAGTAAAAATAGTGTTTTCAACTCTCACTGCAGCTTCTCCTTATTTGAAAGACTCAGGAATCAATTTATCTAAGTCATAGGAGTCCATCAGAAACCACTGAAAACTCAGAGCTCATTTTATGTTAAAAAAGGTGAGCAGTCTTTGGAATGAAATTATTGCAAGACAGATGTCTGCAGAAAAGATTTTCATCAGTTAGTTAGGTGAAGAAAATCCCATGAAATTTTTGTTCTGATGTAAAGAAAGAAGTACTTTTCTTTAAAATGTTCACTGAGGTTTTTGACCTTTTCTGACTGTAGACTTTCCCCAGTAAAAGGAAAAACGGGCCTCCAGGTCCAAACTGATCTGTATAGAATGATCTTATTTTCTGCCATAAAATGGTACAGAAATGTTTTAGCATTTATTTTTAACTAATGAGAAAAATAGATAAGATTTAAATCCTGCAGAATTCCTGAAAAAACTGGAATAATTATTTGCATTCACCCAAATGTTTAATTTAATAAAAAATGAATGTTTCCAGAAAACCCAACGATTACGGTAACAATTGCATGGAATACATGGAAATGTTTAATTTTTACAATACCAAAAAATGTATTATTTTTTTGCTTAGATTTATGAAAAATATATTTATATAGTACTTTTTTTAATGTATCTTATACAGTAAATTTACTATCTAGTGAACAGGAAGATAAGGAATAACAGATCTTACAGTGTTTGAATCTTTTTCATAATTTTATTTTCCATTTGAAAAGAAATTTTAAAATATCAGGTATTTATTTTTTTATAGAGCAACAAATAAATGTTTTAGAATTTGCCAAAGAACAATAAATATCGTTCCTGATTTTTAAAAATATTTTCTAGTTCTGTAGAGGGTTGAGTAGAGGCTATGATAATATGCCAATTTAAATCTCTCTTATTTTTATTAGTCTTTCTGAATGTTAGGCTGGAAGTACTTTCCAGTGCATGGAACCGGCTGCTGCTAAAATTGCATTAAGCATGTTGTTTTGTGAGGCAAGATTTACATGCATAAATCACAGAAAAGTCACATTTGTTTCCAAATGACACAATCCCCCTGGACTTTCAAAAATTCATCTGCATTGCTTGAGCTGAGGAACAAAGATTAATCTGAAACTACAAGGAAGACTGAAGAGTCAATTCATCCAAAATGAAATTGTTTAACAGATTTTATGAAGCTTATGTGAATTGAAATTGCTAAACTTTAGTTCCTGGTTCCATGTGCTTATCTGCAGAGCTCATTTCCCCCAGAATGTTCAAGGGAGTGTAACTCCATGACTAAATAGTTGTTTAGTAAAGGAGTTTAATAAGAAGCAACAGCAGATCCATTTCTTGGGAAAGAAATGCATGCTAATTTATGGGATGGTTTAATAATTTTTCAAGTTCATTTTTTAATGTTATTTTCAATGCTGTTATTTTCTTCTGCTTTGGTTTTAGATCTGTTTTTACAAGTGTACTGGACTCTGAAGCCTGCCCGCCTATTTGAAGTTTTCAACTTTGTTTACTGATTAACAATGCCAGAAGCTGAAGATGAAATTTTACTCATTTTAATTAGCTTTCTTCACCCACTGCACAAATGAAGTATGAGTTTATTTAATGCGACAGTGTGTGTACAGAGCCAGTGATTTGACTTTTGCTCTTTAATACATTCCTTCAAGTTGCTATACTTGGTGATTCATTTACATCAATAATTGAAAAGTCATCAATCTCATCTTGACTTGAGACCCTTGCCATACTTGCTAATGATGTGCATGACTGGTCATCACAATAAGAATGTACCATAATTTTTTAACAAAAATTAATTTACATTCCGTGAATTAATCAATATAAACTGCAATGATAGCATTTTAAAAACAACCCCTCTTGATCTACTATGTCGTTTGTTCCTATTGATGATAAGACTGGGCTTTTTCCTTGCCCTCATTTCTAAGAATGAGAAGTCTTGCTGTTACTTGCCATAATAAGAATAAGACAGGATGATGGCAAAGGACTTTGTTAATCTTGGATTAATCTTGAATCTCATCCTATGGAGTGAGCATCACCATTTGACATGATAAAACACAGCAGTAACAGTTAGATTCCTTTAATAGCTGATATTCCAAAATATCATTTAACAACATATATTGATAGGACAAGGGTTAATGACTTGAAACGGAAAGAGGGTGATTTAGATTAGATGTGAGGAAGAAGTTCTTCCCTGTGAGGGTGGTGAGGCAGTGGAAGAGGTTGCCCAGAGAGGCTGTGGCTGCCCCATCCCTGGCAGTGTCCAAGGCCAGGCTGGATGGGGCTTGGAGCAACCTGGTCTGGTGGAAGGTGTCCCTGCCCGTGGCAGGGGGGTTGGAACTAGATGGTCTTTAAAAGATCCCTTCCAACCCAAACAATTCTATGATTCTATGATAAAAATAATTCAGAATATAATAAAAATAATAAGCCTGGTTAAACATTTAATATTTTATTTGTTTTATAAGTGAGTAAGCTGAAGGTCAGAGGACTTAAAAGATGTAACCAGTTCTGGGAATATACCCCTCTAGCCTTGATTCCCATTGCCTCAAATGATGCTGCATCATATTCCTTAAGGGCAGGAATCATCACTGTGACTTAAGGTACAAACTGCCCTGTTATGGAAGGTAACGGCTGGTTTTCTTCCTTGTTCAAAGCTCAGTAGATGCAATATTTTGTTACAAGGGTAAGATTAACAGAGGAAAGGAAGGCTACCCACTGGCTTTATTGCTTAGTTTTACACTGGGTTGCAGAGAGATGAAGAATTGTGTCTGAAAGCTACAAAGACAGATCTAGCAGAGTGTAATTATTTGCTGCCTTTATAAAATTAACTAAGTAATTAAGAATCTTAGGTGTCAGTTGTACTCTCATGATACAGAAAGGAAGGAGGCAAGGACCAAGGCCAAGTCTCATTCTATGTGGGATAGATTTTAGTTCTGATGGACCACATTCATCATTTGCACCCAATGAGGATGGGTGCTGGTGTCCCTGTGTACCTGGCACAAGACTAGACAATCGAAAGCAGGGATTCTCTATCTGGTTGGGAACAGACTAGGAAACTGCCAAGGAGGTGACTTAGAATCATAAAATGGTTTGGGTTGGAAGGGTCCTCAAGGACAATCTCCTTCCAAGTCCCCTGCCTTTAAATATTGAAAGGCCACAATAAGGTCTCCTCAGAGCCTTCTCTTCTGCAGGCTGAACATCGCCAACTCTCTCAGCCTGTCTTCATAGGAGAGGTGCTCCAGCGCTCCAGTCATTTTTGTGGCCCTCCTCTGGACCCACTCAAATAGGTCCACACCTCTCTTGTACTGGGGACCCTGGATCTGGACCCAGGACTCCAGGTGGGGTCTGATGAGAGTGGAATAGAAGGGAAGAATTGCCTCCCTCAACCTGCTGGCCACACTTCTGTTTATGTTTGCATCCATGCAGGCACATAGCCACATACAAGGCATAGATTTTCTTTGTGTACTAGAGATTTTTCAAAATTTGTTACTAACCACAGAAGCAGCAAATATTCTTGGACTGGAGAGGACGACTGCAGGGAAAGACCCACCCTCAATCATTATAGAGCGCATAATTTCTTTTTTGGTTTCTTTTTTTGTTTTTTTGGGTTTGTGGTTTTTTCCCTTTCCAAACAGACCTGAGATTTCACTACTTTAAAATTACTGCACTGTAGCTCTAGAAAACAAAAACCTTAGGGTTTTGGAATATTTAGTTAAGGAAAAGGTACAGGCAGATCTGCTCAAAACTCTTGACAATTTTGTGTTAGTCACATGACACTTGAGAGAGAGTGTATTCACTGATGAATGACCCTGTGGCTGTTCTCAGCCAGCTGGAACCATGCTTTCCCATCCATGGCATGTATTAAAGTGTGCACACAGCTGTTCTCCATCAGAAGCTAAGTGCAATCCTTTCAGAAAGCTGTCGGCAATTAATTGTCTCCCTTTCTGAATTTGTCTCTATTTATGGGTTTTAAAGAGAAGAAAAGACTGCAACAGAGAATTAGAAGTAGAGAATCTAGGACTTGTGTTGATGTTCACAGGCTGCAGATAGATAAACACTGCAGAAAGGAGAGAGGAAGAAAGATATGCAGAACCAAGATCAAGTCATACTCCAGTATTTAATAGAATTTCTGGGCCTGGGTGGCATATATTCTATTATAGAAGGTCAGTTAGATCTTGTTAATGCTAGTCCGCAGTATAAGTACAGCTAGGTATTGAAGTATATATTGGAGTTTTACTTACTCTTCACTACTCCTGCAAAATGCTTGCCAGAGTCAGAAAAGTTTCTCTCTGCTTCTAGGTATTGGCCATATTCAGCTGCTTGTACCTATTCCTGCTTAAAGTCGAGCCAGTATCACAACTCTGGAATTCCTCTGCCTATTTTGTTTATGGGACTCCACATAGGAAAATACATTTAATTTCCCTTACAATGTAATGAAGAGGCAACAGTGCCTAGTGATTAGGTCATTCATTTAATCTGTAGGAAACCTGCCCTCAAATACTTTCTCAGCTGGACTGGACTTGGACTCAGGTACTCCATCTCCCAGGAATGTAACTGAACTGTTTACTGTGGTAGGCTTTGTCTGTTTAATCTCCCCTGCTCAAGCTGTTTTACGTTATGAAAGTGATGACATATGCACCAAACAGAGGTTAGGAACTTTTCTTTCCCATATTGTTCATGAATGCCTTAAATACTGTGCTGTTGAACTTTTGCTGTTTATTTCTCTCTTGTCTATTCAGGGAGTCTAATTATTCAGCGCAGAGTGGGACAGGTTCATTAGGATAGATGTTGAGTCCACGTATAGAGTAGCCTATGGGTAATATATATAAAAGTTGTTAAAGTTGGAGGTTTTAAACCTCTGAGATAAGAGGATGAACAGTCTGAACGCAACTTGCACAGCCCAACAGAAGTGGTCTATAAAGTCTAAAGCTTGTGTGTCCTTCATCTCTGTTACTTCTCAGAAAAAGGATGATTAGTTTAGGTGCCAGGAGAAGATTAATGGCTGTAAACACAAGTGGAGATAGGTTCCTGAAGCTCTCCACTCACTACGAGGGAATTGAGACACTTAATTTGGGACTATGAATTCTGGTAATGGCAGAGTGCTTAAATACAACTCATTACAATTCTGATCCTGGGCCCTCTTGTGCACCAAGCCCTAAGAACTCCTGCTGAAACTAATTTAGTGCAACTCTTATTTGTATGGTCAGGAGAGGACATCTTTTTGGGCTCACTTAGTCTCTCGTACTCTGCAAGACAGAACAAAAGCTCTCATGCACTCCAAATACAACAAGTTCAGCTGTTGGACAGGACTCTACTGATAAGGGTGACCAACCGCAATGTTTACTCAAGAAGTTATAGCTTCTTTTAAATATGAAATAGTGTTTAAAATAATTTTGATTAATAAATGACAGAAGATATATAAAGAAAAGATAGTAATAGCAATGTTAAAATCAATCTATAAATCAAGGTTTGTCCTCACTTGTTACACTAGTTCTGGACATGTTATCTCAAAACTGTGTGCTTTAACTGGAAAAGATTCAGACATGGTAATTAACAAAAATAGTTACTCTTGGATGAGATCCTTATCTGAAAAAAAAGTATGAATTGACTGGTGCTGTTTTCATTTGAGTAGGAGTTGAATAAGGGATACATTAGGACATTACAGTGCTGTAGAAGACACAGAGGTTGAATTCAGCACATCTCTTTACTCTGTCCTTGTTTTCCAAGACCACGTGGACATATAATGAGACTGAATGATAAAAAAAAAAAATAAGGAGAAACCTTTTCACACAACACCTAGGATAATTCATAGCTGTACAATACTAGTAGGACCAAAAGCAAAACACATAATCAGTAAAGGATTAAGAAAATATGTGGGTAGTACATCAAAGTTATGACAAATAATATGCAAAAGTGTAAAGTAAAGTCAATGAACACTGCTGGTCTTTTGTTTAAATCTAATGGTGACTAAAAGGAGTAGAGGATTGACACTTATTACACACAGACTCCTTCATAATTGATCTCTGCAGCATATAATACTAGTCATTTCTAGCCACAGCATGGAAATTTCTGTGCTTTTACAAGGATTGTTTGGCTGTGGCAGTCTGACAAATTCAGCTATGTTAACATAAACTACCTTGCTGACCCTATAACTGGTACCTGCTTAGGATAGACATAGGAAACAGAGAATGTGTAAAATTATGCTGCTTCAGATTTCCTACTATATTCCTATAATCCTCTGCAACTGTAGCTATCCTATACAATTCTGGAAAAATATGGATAGCGATGCTGCACTGCTGTGCTACAGGAACATTATGTCATGTCAGCTTGTGAAATTAAGGAGGGAGGAAGAAGGCCTTCTCGAAAGCCCTAAAGCCTTCTTTCCAAATCCTCCTTGCGTGAATTCACTCTATGCAATGTTCCACAGCTACTGATGAACAAAGGTTTCATTTCCATTGAAACGCAGTAGCTGGAAAGAGTCTAAAGAGACATCTAATCTTTTCATCCTCTTCTTCCAACCTTGGCAATGAGACAACGTCCTCTATATGTACACCATGCTTATCTGTTCTTAAAAACCTCCAGTGGCAGATTCGAAAGGATCACTGGCTTACTAGTTCCAGTATTTAAGTTCCTTCACAGTAAAAAGGATTTTCTTAATATTTGATCTCTATCTTAGTTACAAATTAAGCTGTTTAATCCATGGATACCGACAGCAATCAACCACTGTCCTGTTTTACAGTAGTCTTTTACATATGGCCTAACCTGAGCAGGAATTAATTGAGAGAAGTCCCTTGGCCTGGCTTATATGGAAAACAGATCACAACTGTCCCTTCTGGATTTATAATCTATAACTGTGTGAATCATATATCTCTCCTGAGCAAAAATATCAAGTCATTCTGCTTTCTTTTTGGAGACGAATACTGCAGTGTTTCATTTGACAGAAATATCCCATTCTCCTCTGCACTTACACATTCTGGGAACATTCCCATTATATTTGCAGAAAATTGCAAATTTGTTTTCAGTATGAATGACAAGTAATAAAATTAAACTGTATTGTACTGTACTAGGTCACACATGGGAGCCAGAGTTTGTTTATTACCAGTTCCTCTGTTTTTTCCTTTCTTAGCAGATAGCTCATTATTTCCTACAAGATTGGTTATTTGAAATCTATAGAGTAGGTTGTAAGTGTATGCTGTTTACCATTCTACACATCAGTCCCTTTCCTCCCTTTCCAAATATAATTACATTTTTTATAGGTGCTCTGCTACGTTTTTAAAAGGCATGTGGTTTTTTTTAGAATATGAGACTCTTAGAAGCAAAGTGGGACACATTGATGTTCATTTGCACACCAATACCCAGAATGACTGAAGTTTTGTTGTAGGGTTTTTTGCTTTTTTTTCCTGCTTTTGTTTTCTCAGCTCTGGAAACATGTGGAAAGACTGGAGACTGAGTGCTGCTGCAATTAATTCTTTTCTGCAGGTCCTCTGAAAGTTGAGAAATCCAGAGGAGCATAGAGGGGCCATACCACCTTACCCTTTTTGTTCTCTGGATAGCCTGTATGGGAGGTTGTCTTAAAACAGAAATAATGCAGGCACTAGAACAGTTTGAAGTATCTGTAAGCATGAGACTAACAAACAGCTTCCTCTCCGAGATGTACGGACTTATCATAGTCCCATAAGGACTGTGATACAGAGGTTTGTACTCTAAATGTTCTGCTCCTTTTTCTTGGATGTCCAGGATGACAGTGAAATACTTTCATTTTCCAGATGAGGTGTATAAACTGTCCTGGTCAGAACTCAGATCATTCACCAGTCCAAACATTAGCCTTGTTTGCAATGGGTCAGCTGACATAAACTGGGAGTTTCCCTAATATAGCACTCAACTTACCCTTTTTATCCTTTATAATCTGTTGTAACAAAAAAATTAGCTTGGATGATACATCCCTAATGAAAATAGGCAGTAACTATTAAATTTATAATTTTTGTTTTCTATATAAGTCCAACCACACTGTTTCTTTAATGATCTCAAAATATTGCCAAACCTGACTTCTGTAACTGTAGAAATATTCCTGTCCTCATTTATATGTCAAAATAGAAAACATGCTCTTTTAAATCTTTAGTTCTTTTTGTTTCTTTGTGGTTTGGTTCCTTTTGTTGTCTTTTTCCTTCTTGCCAAATGCTGCTTTTCTATACGCCTAAGGACGTACTGTGATATGAGTAGTTTCAGAAAGCAGCTGAAAAGGAAATAGGATAAAACTATGTTGGGTTCTTTCTGGAGTGTTGGATTCTTTTTAAAGATAGTAAGATATATGTTTCAGTTGCTAGTGCTAACATAGCAATGTCGATAAACTCTAATTGAAGTGAATGGTGCTCTTGATGGTCTAAGAGGGCAACCTAAATTCCCATATCTGTATCAAACAATAAAATGGCAGGAAAGTGGACCAACAAAAGATCTTTCCCATCTTTAATGTTTTTGTATTACATGTCTCATAAAGCACAGATATGCAGAAAATTAAGAAAACCAAATCAAACAGTAATTTACAGCAAATGATGAACTACTGTCCTTTTCTCCTTCCAAAATACCAATTTAAAATCCTTGCTTAAAGAAAGAAAAATATGGCAAGGATTACAAATATTCTCATGGATACATCTGAGTATTTGATTTTTCTTGTCTTCCTGGAATATTTCCTGGTGTTGCTGAATGTTTCAAATGGTAAAGAGGTAGAAATTGGATTACTACAGGAGCTGCAAGTGCTTCCAATTTGATTGAAAACATGTACTTCAGAACCAGGTAGAATAGGTCGCTCCTCTATAATTATTGTGGAAACCAAAACATTTTCCCCCTTCAAGGAAAAACAATTATGAGCTGCAATAAAATGGTTAATTATATTTTAACATAACTTTACCTTGAGGTGAGTTTTAAAGCTGCTACAGCAATACAACTTTCAATAAATAAATTTGGCTGGCAGCCACAGAAATGAGGTTATTAGGGCTATCAGTAAACACTATTGTTCCTAAGCTCAGTAAGTTTCCCATTACTTATTAAGAGGCTCTGATACAAACTCCTTGGGGGAAAAGTTATAATACAGTATATGTTAAAGATAAAGCCTTTCATAAGGTAACAGCGACTTTAGGTATATTTTGTCCATATTCCAGGTAATGTTTATTGACCCACACAATTAAAGAGACATACAGAGAGAACTTACTAAAGAATTTACTTTTGTGGATAAGACTAAAAGAGTAATCTTGCTTTTGTCTAACAAAAACTAAATCAAACAAATGCCTTAGTTTTATGCTCTTTTCAATCTTTTACTGATTTTTAATTTTTCTATTATTTCTAGTTTTTATAGAATGGTCTCCTAATAACAATGCCACATAGTGGCTCACCTCCCATGGACAGTCCAGGTCACTGTTTGTTAAATATTGTTCTTGAAGATTAGACAGTATGCCATTATGTTGGAAGAAGTCCATTCTTCTCTTTAAACCTCAGTTCATTATTTTGAATATTGCTTTCCAGAAATTCCTACATTTCTGCTGCAGAATCTGAGAAATATTCCTCATTTTGAACTCCCAAAATATTAACAAAAATATTTTTGATGGTACAGATTCGCATAAAGCAGTATGTGTATGACTGATTGTGTAGCACATTAAAAAGTGACATAACACTTTCCTGTAAACAGCTGGAAAAAATAATTCTAATTAGAAATGCTTCTTTAATTATTGGTGAATATTTCAGTGTCAGCTCCCTGAAAAGCAAGATAGTGGGATCTTTATGAACAGAAATCCTATAAAACAAAACTAATTTTTTTTTTCTAAGAGAAAATGTTGTTGTGATGTTTAGGTCTATAGATCACTGGCCTTCCTGTGTGTGGATATTTCAGTATAACCTGTCATTTCTCATGAGATTCGGTGCTTCAGAATCTGAAAAGGGTTGAAGGACTTTAACAGTACATTAGCAAAAAGTGAAAAGCCTACAACTCTATTCTAACAGTCCTTACTTTTCAACTAAAAGAAAATCTGGTCACCTTCCAGTTTGGAGCAGCTGAGACCCATCAAACAACTGAAAACAATTTGTTCAGAGCTGGAGCTGTCATACTCTATTAACGTAAAAAGCAAATGAAGTGCTGCTTCTGACTTCAGCTCACCACTTCATATGAGCACTCTCCCATTTCACTTGACAGTTGTGGACATTGAAATAATACAAAACATAACCCAATCAACAGACTGTGAAGAATATGAAAGCTAAAGACAGATGTTCAAAAGCTATCATCACCTTTCAGCTTTAATTATATTGACATGGAACAAACAAGTGATAAATCAACTATTTTATAGTGTAATAAGCCTTATTCTACCTGTTAACCTAATGTCTCTTTGGGTGGCATATTCCAGGTACACGGAAGACCATGGAGTGTTCTGTGTACAAGTAGTTACAGAAACTGATCTTGTACTAACCTGGTGTTGAAATGTTGCTGGTTTTCAAGACAAACATTACATTCAAGTGGCTTTTCCTGGATTTTCTTCCTACGCTCCCTCTACCTCTTATAACTTCAAAGCTCTTCTTATGTTATTTATACCAAGTCCTACAATAATTTGTAATACGCTAAAGAGAAACAAAATGGATAAACATTGTGTATTATTTACTTTAGGTTTCAGTTTTATTGGCAATGATTGGCAATTATCCAACATTATTTATGACAATGCATTATGCTCTGGGCCAGCTCATAAAGATGAAAGAAAAGGTGTAGCATTACTGGACAAATTGGGACTTGGAAGCCAGCATTCTTTAAATTAAACTTCTTGATATATCTTGAGTTTACGGACCTATTTTATCTTTAATGCTGAAAGACTCTTAGGTACTTTGCCAACCACATGAAACTCAGCTCCTTAATTTCACTGAGATTTATAATGGCAAAATCTTCCCACGATATCCAGTACATAGCTGAAGGATTCACAGCAGAAATATAGAAGTCTTTTTTTTTTTGAAAATTGCTTCTCAGCTACCTCCATACTCTGATGATCTGATTTAAAGTCCAGTGAAAACAAAAGAAAGGGATTTCAAGGGCATTGTTAATTTCCAAGGTTCTGTAAGACTAAGGACTCTGGTAAATAGAACTTGCAGGGAATCCTAGGAAGAGGAGCACACTAAGTGCTGCAGAAGAGGGCTTTTTAATGGTCCACATCAACTCAACTCAAGGAAGAAAATTCTGTGCTGATCCAACCTGCCAGTTGGGTTAAGTTTCAGTCTGAAATTAAAAACACAAAACAGGCTCCAAAATCAAGGTATTCCCACTGTGATCACTGTTGCCTGTTCTGTACACTGTGCTGCTAGGCACCACACTCCACTGCCTCAGGGAGTTCAGGGAGTTAATCAATAACCCTTCTTTCCTCCATCCCTAAATACAAACACAGAAAACCACAGCAAAAATATGAATGAGCCAAAACTGATCTAGACTGATTGGTTGCTTTGATTTCACAGAATTTCTGTTTGAAGTCCTGGTGAGTCCAGTTTTTCTGCTCCTGGTATCGCATGACTCAACTAGAGGGGATGTCCCGGTGCAGGAGATAAAAGACTGAGCAATCATCCCTTCCACGTTCGGTTTGCTCACAGCCTCTGGGCAGCGCACTGTGGTCAGACCAAGACACAGCAACTTCGGAGTTTTATGGTTGCTTTATTAGCAGCTTACTATGAAATTTAAGCAAATGAAAGATGTACATAGACAGCAGATTTACACTAACTTTTAATATTTGTAGATTTAGATGACTTTTATGATAATGCTGCTCTATTTGGTTTGGGGGCTTTTGTGTACTGAATATTTAATGATGTTTTAATTGTTGGTTGTTCTGATTAGAGTTAATCCATGTGGCACCTACAGTGTCCTGGCAAGGGGCGCTTTATAAAGGAAAATGGTCATTATTTCTTACTCTAAAATACTGGATCACTTACATTTAGGGAAATGGACTGAAATTTTACAGATGGGTTGGTTTATGAGTTCAGAATCAAAAAAAATACATGTAGGTTGTCAGGCAATACTGCAAAGTAACTGTTTCTTTCATCACATGGCTTTTTCCCAACTGAATAGACTCCATCTGGAAAACTTACAGCTTACTGAGCCATGAGACAGATGTAAAAGTAGTATTTGCCCTCCACTAAACAAAGTCAGAGGTAAATTTCTGCCATATCTATATAGCTCCTTTCTCATGTGGACAGCAGTAGTGTTGTTCTTAGTGAGCTTATGTTGCTACACAAATACCCTGGGAATTGCTGCTACCTTTCAGACCACCTTCAACAGTATGAGGTGCATGTCGTGTAGATGTACCGAATCTAGTGCACCTTGCCCAGGAGTCTCTGACTTACCAAATTTTCCCATCTGCCCAATTAGAGCAGATTTTCAATTGTTTTGCTTTACAAAGGTTTGGCCTCCTATACAGATAATTGTATTTCAGAATGGTATGATAGTGCATGTATCCCCATACCTGGTTTCACTGGGTAGTAATATGACAAGTGGAGCACTCAAGATCTTGGCAAATGACCTTTCCCTAACTTCTGCTAAACCTTGCTGAGGTTGAGACAATACTGAATTTCTGAGCCAATGTTAAAGTTCATGTTCCTAGTAAGCATTTTCTTCTACAACAAGAAAAATCCCTGCTGAAAGCCATCTTCTCAGAGTGCACTTACTGCTACTGTGAAATGCTAGATTGATAAAGTTATATATAAACAGTCTGTCCTTATCTTCAGACCAGATGTTAGAGGAATTAGTTAGCACAGACTTAATTTGTCCTACTCATGTGCCTTGAGACTGATTTACAGCAAGTGCAAGCTAGGAAGAGCAGGCTTTGATGAATTCCCAGTGGTCTGAAATACTTCTCAGGACTAAAAGGGCTGAGAATGTCCCTGCCTGGCCAGTACGCAGCCACCCCTGATGTGAACAGGAGACATATGGGTGAAAAGCCTGGTGTTGAAGAGATTGGAAATTTTTAGATTAAATGAGATTTAGCTAAAGTTGAACATTTCTGATGCATCTTTCAGATGACAGTTTCATCAAGAAGAGAGAGGAAAAATTTAGTATTCTAGACCACTGAGTAGTCACTTTTCTGGGTTATTTAGTGTTTCATTCTGAATTCCTTGCTACACCTAAACCACAATGATGGTACTCTTAATTCAGCTAAGCATGACCTGGCATTGGATGTCTTACATTTTAGGTTAATCAACTACCCCCCAAAACTCTAGTTGCAAGAAGATATTTGCAAAGTTTTGTTTTCTTTCCACTGTAAGAAAACCCTACGGTCTCAAATCTTGAAAGCTGCTGTAAAAATGAGTTTTCTCAACCACTGTTTGGAAGACCCAAATGTCATAGTGACATTGAATTCTACTACAGCCCAAAATGCTCAGCGTTAGCCTACTGCTAGCATACAGTAACATCTTTTTCTTTCTTTCTCCTCCTACCCTCCTTTTTTCTCCTTTAGCATATGCCATCACATCCATACACTTTAATATGAGTCTACTCTTCTGATATGTAGCAAGGCAAAGAAGATCGCAGATAGTTGCATTTCTCCATTTTGATCAGAAGTATATGAAACAGGCAGATCATAAAGCTGGCTTTCCACTGTTGATATTATTATGATGTTGTAATTTGCATTGATCTGAAATAATTTTTGTTTCATCGGTCTCTATGGTCAAAATAAAAGCAATAATTTAGCTAGGCAGCTTTTTAGTTTGTTTTTATTTTGGAGAAAACTAAACCATATTCCCTAAGATCCTTTTAAAAGGTAGGAGTAACAAAATCATAAAAAATAAAAATGCTATTAAATAGATTGTAAATTTCAAAGTGATACATGAATGCAATAACCCAACTGGAGAGTTGGGGAAAATAATAAAACCAGCATGTTATAGTACTGACAATGCAAAGGCTACAAAAATCAACAAAGGGAACTTAGGCATCTGAGAAATTGTAAGGTAGGTGGTGACGTACGGCAGAATTTTAGAGAGGAAAGTATAGAGGGCTTACAATCATTGGGACTTGAAGTAAAGCAAAACTTGTTCCTCAGTGCTTTCATTGTTCTTGGTTTTGTTGGTTTGTGGTGGAGCTTTTTCTTTAATTATTTGGAACATTTCTTTTTGTTTCAAATAATGCAAAAACTTTAAATAGGAATCTGAACCTTGCCTTTATAAACTGAAGCTGTTAGCATCTGTTTCTTGGTATTTACTTCAGAGGTAAATGCAACAGACATGTAAATGTAATGGCACAAAACCTTTGAAAGTAATTAAATCACATAGTAAGATTAGTTCAACCCTTAAGATAAAAGGGTTGAGGCTGCTTTCATGACAAAGAGCTGTGCATTTATAAAACCATAAAATCACTTGCTTAAATCATCAGTGTGTTCAACTGTTTCATTAAGAGATACTGGAATACATTTCCATGCATTCTCAGCAATCAGTCACCTCTTAGGACTTTGCATATACAATACCTGCTCTGTTCTCAGGTTCCAACAACTTCAGTTTCAAAGCAAAAATCCTAAAGATCTGTGAACAAAGAATAATTTACTTTTTGTGCTTTTTAAATTTTTTTTATCCTAATTCTCCATAAGATTGTGGTTACTGGTATTTTTGTCAGTCAATCTGATTATTACTGTTTCATACAAAAAGATTCAGAACTTGCACATACTTCAGTCTAATGTTTGTGACTATTCACCATCTGATAGTTGAGAGCAGTTTGGAAGAGGCATAAGAAAAATACAGGATGTTTCAGGTAACTCAAGTAGTATAACGTTGTGATTATGATTGCTATTAAAAAAAAGACTGCTTGTTCATGGGTCTTTGGCATTGTCAGAATAAAGGATGGCAAAGAAAGCACATTAGAAAAAGCTAATTGTCTAAAGACTTCTAGAACATGTGAATAATATCTCACAGAGAAAACACATTATATTAAAATTGACTGTTTAAAACAGTTGGGCTTTTTCTGAGAGAAAGGGAAAGAAAAGAGACTGTGTAACTGAACTGAGGAGAGAGAGTTTGGATTTATTTCTCTTACAGCATTTATAGCAAGCAGTTAAATGCAAGTGCACTGCCCATTTGCAACATGTAGGATTTGACAGGCAAGCTGACATGGAAGAAGGAGAAAAGGAACAAAGAAAAAACTGTGAAAGTGCCTTTGAAGAGAGAGAATCCAACGTAGTGGACTAAACCAGAGTTTTGTCCATTGTCTATAAAATCCAGGTCTGGCAACTCACATGCTTGGTATTAACACAGACAAAATATTTAGACATCTCTGGAACCTTTAATCATTGCTGGGAAAAAAGTAGCCTCACCCTTTACCAAGTAGTCTAGTCCTCAGATTATTCAAGGCATCAATATATGCAATACATTTTAAAGAAGCCAAGATGCTGCCATCAAATCAGTCTATACAAAAAAAATTTATCTTTCTTTTCAATAAGGCTCCATTGGACACTAAATAACTTGGAGTTCAATATTTGCCCCACTATAAAGGTTTATCTGAAATTTGTGACAGGGGTGGGAGGATTTGTTATTTTCTTAAAATCATCTTCACTGAGTGGTAGAAAAGACCTGACTATCAGAAAGAAAAATACTCCCCACAAAAACTGTGTCTTGTGTCAACAAATAATCTGTGTCTGTCACCAATACTACATTTAAAATAGCCTCTTTCATGCAAAGATATAAACCAAATACTTCAAATATTTATCCAAAAATCACTACTTAGGTCTAATTTTAAATCAGTTATGCTTTATATTCTATGAGAGCAATAATTTGACAGTCCTCTTTCTTGTGCATTGGTAGAAGTGCAGTCATATATAGTTTGATATATTCAAGTAGGCATTTACATAAGTATTATACAGAGTTCAGAGACTGAGTGTTAGCAAAAGGGCACCAAAAAAGCTATAGGCTAGGGATAGAGTGGTGTAAGGGAGTGTCTGTATATGAAAGAAAAGTCATCCTGAAGGAAGGCAGTTATAATCAATGTAGGAGCACCAGCCAGAACAGAACCATGAATGAGTTGGTTAAGTACACAGCAAAGAATTGCAAATATTGGAAACCATCACCTGCTTGGGCAGTGCCCTAACCTAGAGCATCTCTATTCTAGTGGATATACTAGTTTGTGTGGAGCTCTTTGCAGTGTTATTTAGATTTAATCTAGATGTCTGAGCCAGCTCTTTCTTAACTAATTTTGGTGTATCTGTACACTTCAGTGTGATTAGTTTTCAACTTGCTTCAGCATCCCCATCCGAACATGCACAGACTGTAATAACAGAATATTTGATATATAGTAAAAGTATGTTCAAAAGTGATGTTAAGGATTTTGTTTCATTAGAAAATAGAAGAATATTTTTTAAAAAAATCTGTAGTACTTCCTTCACCAAAGCAGGACAACACAAATGCAATCTAGGGCAGAAATACGATTTCCATAGAAAAAAATCATAGTAGGAACAGAAAGGTGTCTATTATAGATTCATCTATGTTAGTGTTTTGGTTCAGCTCAGGTTGCTTTTGAAATGACTCTCCTGAAATACACATTCACCGTGCTTTGATTCATATCACCAGGCAGCTCCGGATGCCTGGTGGACTCCTCTGGAGAGAATCTGAGCCAGAGGGTATCTCCTGGCAGCCCATGTAATGTACTGACTGCCAGTGCCCCGTCAGCCACGGACTGCACTAGAGCCCGTCTGAAGTAAAAGCCCTCCAGATACACGCAACGTGGACCTCAGAACTTCAGCCTCAACTGTCTCAGTCTACAGACCCACTCGTATTGTACCACATCACCTGTGATGCGTACACTGTGTACTCGCATAAGTAGGGTATCAAATAAATAAAGGGTGGTGATCTACTTTCTTCATCAGGTGTATCAAATGTCGTATCTACGTTTAAGTACAGCTCATATCTGTGTTTGGAGACACTGGAAACCATCTTAAAACAAACAAATGAATTCTTCATTGGAATGTAAACTATATTCAAATTACATGTTAACTGAATTTAAAATTTTAAAATAGAGACAAATCCCAGTCATTTATGTAGTGATTGTACTTGGTATGTGTTTTATTTCGGATCCACTGTCACAAAGTGGAAACAGGCAATTTTACCTATGCAAAAGGCTTTTTCACCTGCATTAAGACCAAGATTTGGCACAGAAAATTAAGCACACTGTTGGAAATAAAAAGGAAATATGTCATTAGGAAGGAAATTAACAGAAATGTAGCAAAACTGTTTAAAAAATATGCAGCCTACCTTACCTCTTTGTGGTAACTGCAATGTATGTTCTTTGCAGAGAAAAAGGCAATTCCACTTCTGAATTAAAATCAAGCACCTGAAAGAGTTTGTAATCTGAAGTCATTTCATTGAGGCAGATTGAATTAATTTATCGATATCCAAATCTGTGTTCGTATTTTTATCTCTACCAGGCCTCAGTTCAGGGAATTATTCAAGCATAAGCCTAAATCTGTTGTCCTTGGAGAAACATTTCAGCATATACCTAAATCCTACTTGGCTCGGTCACAACTATTCTCCTTCTGTTGAAGTGAGGACTACAAATCCCATTTATTTCAGTGATGTAGGTTCTGGCCTTGCATGCATTGCTCAGTGCTAGATCTGTATCTGCAAAACTGACCTTATACCTGGGTCAAGTACTGTACTTCTTTACAGTACCTGCTGGGTTCAGACCTTAAATTTACTCTAGCATTAATGTTTGATATTGCTTTAATTTACTATTCAATATCTCTTTACCAGATGAGGGACAAGTGTTCTCTTTGCTTCATCCAACTTGAGGGAATCCATGGGGAAAAAGCAACAAACCAAATACTTGTGTTCATGATTACCATTATTCTTAAGTTAAATGCAAATTATATTTGTCTTAATGAGTATTATTTCATTTTATAGTTCTACTGTAACAGTTGCCTTACTTAATTAGAATGCATTGTTTATACAGCTGAACTGTCTTCAGAGTTTAAACCAAAATCTTTGTTTAACTTTTAAAACTGGACTTTCCTTCCTTCCTTCTATCTGCAAACAATCTTTAACAGTTGTCACATATTTTCATTGCAACATACTGCCAAATTTAAAATAATAGAATCAGGAATATTACTCTACAGGGTCATGTAGCTGAAAGCAGTCTAGTACTAGAGTGCAAACTGAATATATTGGGTTTCTTTGACTGAAGACAACAAGAATGTCCAGATTGTCTCTAGATTAACAATTCAATACATAAATCTGTGACACAGGGAGGGTTCTTAATTCGTATCTTACTTTTGTACGTAAGGAGAAATCATATCTTCAAATAATTATCATGAGTACTTCTTTTGTGTGGGGCCTTTCTGTAAACATGCACTTTAATGATGTAGCAATAATGGCAAAAGACAGAACTTCAATCATTTAGCAAAAGCTATGACTCGGCATGCCAAAAGCAGAGAATAAAATAATTTGCCAGTTCATTGCTTAGTTAATGAATTCAGGTGTTATTCTTAATTATATTACACATAATACCTAAATAGATCCATCTATACCAGTGGCTCATGATTGATTTAAGGAGGTCAAAACCGAGTCCAATATTATGCCAAATATTTTCACACTATCTACATAATATTGAGATAACAGAAATAGTGTTATTTTTTCAATAATTTTACAAAAAGAAGTTTCATAACACCTTCACAATTTCAGTATGTTTAGTTTTTGTAACAAGTATAATTGATTAACATTCCTAATGGGGTAAGCCCTTTCCACCTGCACAGTAAAGTGCAACCTTAGACCAACAATGTCAGACAAGTTATTTATCACATTTTGCAACTTTTTTCTTCTGTGTTCTGCAGTCATGTCTGGTATTGTGTTCTGTGACTTTTTACTTCAGTAGGATTTTATTTTTTCTTTTCCTCAGAGGCTGTTTATGTATTTTACATAAAAGAGGGGTTAGATAAATTATATTAGAAATAGAAATCAGAACCCTTCAAAGACAAAATTGTATTTTAATATTGGCAGGTTCACTCTTCTTTCTTTTCACTCTGAGTTTTGGCAGTACATTTTCTGTATTCTGACCTAATTTTGATGGGATGGACAGAACCCATATATACTCCTGGGAATTACAGTCTATAGATAGAACTCCTTCAGACTGAAGCCAACCTTGCGTCCTAATGTCCCACTTTTTATTATAAAAATGTGATCCCCATCTCTCCTATGGTTTGAGCTGAATCCTGTGCTGTCCAAGTGCATTAGTGGGGCTTTGACCAGACCTCAGGGACCGTGCTTCCCTGGAGGAAGTACAATCATCCTTAGGAACTTCCCAATCCCACTTGAGTTTGTGCTGGAGAATGATAGGTGCCTCACTGCCTAAAAGGTTGGTTGTGTGTCTCTGTGCGTGGAGGTAGGAAAGCAATAGTCCCAGATGACAGTATCACTGTATTTATATATATGTTATACCCAATTTACAACAGAGCTCTATTTGTGGTCTTAACAAGAAGCAGCACTTAAATTATCTTGCTTTGTCATCACCTCAGTTTCTTTATGAGAAAAAATAATATAAATTGAGAGTTTCTAGCTCCATTAAATAGTTGTTCTGTTTTACCAAGTGGTTTTTAAGGAGGTAGCAGGTGAACCTTCTTTATTAGGCAGCAGAGCAGTTATAGGAACCTTGGGATCAGATCTTTGTTAAATTTTGGTAGTTTAAAAAAAATACTTGTGTATGGAATCTTAGTCCCTGCCATAGGTTTAGGACCATATATTGATTGACTAGATTACCAGATAAAAAATACAACCATATTTCTAGGGATGCATATCACGAAGTAATCACTTTTACTGTTTCTTTATATGTAATTTATAGCACATCCCAAACAGATGTGTTTTCTATGCAAGTAATTTTCATGTGACCAGACTGAAGTAAAATATTCTGGTTCAGGGCATAATATTTGCTGACAAAAAGAAAATACTTTGAACCGTAAGCTTTCCTTAGTTTTGGAACATGTGTCAGCAAGGATCGCTTTAAATTGCCCCCTGTACAAGCAACACCCAAGTCGTGTTTCAGTCTGAAAACAGGTTTGCGTAACATTATTGTAGACTGAGTTGTTGCATCTGAATTTTTGCTCCAGCAGAAATGCGTTGATTCATCTGTACTATCAGCTGCTGCTCAGTCCTCAGCTACTCCTCTCACTGCAAGCTCTGAAGCCAGACATTCGTTGCGCTGTGTTAGCTGATGAAGAGAGACCCACAGTGGGGCTGAAGGTCCTGTTTAGGCTGCCTTATGCAACAAGTTCTCTCCAGCCGTCTGTGACTGGTAAATAGTGACATCCCTGAACTGGAAAAGTGTGAGTGGCAAAGGAGGGACCAGGAGCTAGCAGCGAGACTGAAGATATTTTAGCTGAGATGAATTTAAGCCACCCCTTCACCCTGTAGATAGTTGTTTAGTTTAGTAGCTTGTCATCAGGAATGAACAGCTCCGTGGAGCATGATTTCCCTTAAACTTAGCTCATATTGAAATAGCACAGTATGCATTTGCACACCATCCTGGGAAAGTAATAACAGCTTGATGTTCAGGTAGCATCTCGTCCTGACATAGCCTGACTCCAGACAATATCCTGAGCTCTGGTCAGGGTCTTGGTTTGGGCTTAGAAGACAGATACAGTTCCAGTTCTGTCTCTGGTTTGCTCTGTGACCTTGGACATACCTTCTCCCTTTTGCCAGGTCTCAGTTTCCTCATATCTAAAAAATGTTTGGAAACACGCCAAGTTCCCTTGGGAAACGTGTTATGCCACAAAGACCTGGGATCAGTTGTGCCAATTCTCAGGCAATAAGTGGCAGCTACTCTGCCAACCTTACTAAGATCTCTTTTGCCTTCAGAAAAATTCCTGTATCTAATCCATGTAGGGCAGAAGCACCAGGGCTCGTGGAAACCAAGAAGGCACTGCAATTAGAGTAAATCAGTTAGACACATTAAGAAGGTAGGAGGAGTATAAAACTTTCTGCAATGGAGTTGCAACAGTTTCTGCTACAGTTAGCACCTCAGGAGGACATTATTCTGTGAATGCTTTTCATGGGGATTTTATGCATTCAAACAGTAAGGATCAAGACTTCCACCAGTCTGTTAGACTGAACCACTTTCGGAGTTCTTACAGTCCTACTCCCATGAGAAATTATATCAGGGGAAAAAAAAGCTATATCTAAAGGAAGGGGAGAAACATTATAACTTCTGAAATAATTAATAATAACAAAACTTTTTTAAAAGGGCATAATAAAAATAAATTCATTTTTCCTCCAAATTTCTTCTCTATTTTGAGGGGATTTCTGGTTTGAAATCCCAGAGGTTTTTAGAAATCTAGAAGGAATTGACAAAGTTGGAACCAACCGAGGCTCAAGCTTGAATAAGACTTCCCCTCATATTGGCGTCCTAATTAATGTCCCTTGCATCTTGCCAACCACCCGCTTTTGAAGGTTTGAGCTCCGTCCTATATGAATATAACATAAGAGGAACACTTAGGCCTCCTTCTTCCAGTATTTCTCACAAAGCCCTTAGGCCTCCTTCTTCCAGTATTTCTCACAAAACCCAAGCTCCTTGGGGCTGGACCAATAATACAGCCATAATTACTCTAATAAGCATCAAATGAGACATTGAAGATAAAGACTTAGAATTAATTCACCTTTAAGACAAATGCAGAACTTCTGCTAAAGCCAGCCAGGACTGCATTTCTTAACAACAGGCATGCATTCAACTGTATTCACTGAAGCTGGTCACAATCAGACAGGAGAGGTGGAGGGAAATATGGAATATAGCTTCTATTTAAGCTCATCAGGGCCAATGGAAAAGGAGCAGAAAAGCAGAGGCAGTGGAGTAACTATACACTGCCAGCCTTTCTGTGAATATCTCCTCCTGAAGTGGCTGAGAAAACCTGCCAGACTGCTACAGAAGATTTGATGAAGGGAAGCACTCAGAGGAGCACATTAAATCTGGGCTGATACCAGCATATGGAATTTGAAGTCTTTTCTCATCTTGGCTGATTTTCTGCCAGGAGACACATCTGCTGGACTTCTGCAGGAGCCCTGTGGGAATGTAAACCTAGGCAGTCACACCAGTCTGCTAAGCCATATTTATGTAACATTATTAGGGAACTTTTCACATCAAGGGATGCACTGGCTCAGAAACACATTCAGGGCTTATTGGGGGTAGAGAAAATATCATATGGGAGGCATGTTTGCTATCTAATGGGAAACTACATGGACACCAGTGGAGAATTCTCCAAAAAGATGAGGGATGACTACTTTTCAGGATTACTTAGCAAGTTACTCACATTGCTTATTTGGAATGATAATTTCCCTGAGCTGTTGAAATCATAGATTTAAGACATATGATTGAACTGCTGTTAGCAGTAGTAATGGTTACGGTAAACTAATGGCAGTTTCATGCAAATTCTTTAAACTTTAAACATTGTAAAGTTTTAGGAGCTTAGGGGTTTTGTCATTTCAAGCCAAGACTTTCACATTATTATCATCATCTTTTTGGACTCAAAATACTTTACTTTCAGAATTTGAATACCCCTAGAGGGTTTCCTTTTTACACAGATAGGGAAAAGGACATGGTGTGAAGCCACAATGAATTATAGCCTTGTCTCTTACCTACTTGCCTAGTTTTATGTTTCAGATATTTGGCATGTTAAAATCCCACCTTCCAGTCGCATGTGCAGAACTCTCCAGGGCAACACCTCTAATATGTCTTGATGCATTGCATATGTCCATGTGTTGTGGTGGGTTTTTTTTTTAAAGACTGGTCCTGATTTTAAATAAAACCAAAGAGGAGTATTGCGTTGCAAAAAGTTGACTTTATGTTAGCATTTCTGTGATCTTCATCCTGATTGAGGAATGGAGATATGGTTTCAGTTAAGTAAATTTTAGCTCAGGGACAAAATTGTCAGAGGAGTATGGATTTCGTAAGGAACTACATTCTAATGTCTTCTCTTATTTACTATTCAGATTTAAAACACAGACAAAACAAAACCAACCCCAGCCACCGAGTTGTGGCTTTACTAGAGAACTCAGGATTTGTCCAGTGTATGTGAAGACCAACCAACCAACCAAGCCACCTGCCAAAAAACGCCATGTAATTGCCCTCTGCAATAGTTTAGAAGTTATGACGTTCCTGTAAATGATTAATTAGCAGTGTACTCTCATCTGAAACCTGGGCTGCATACCAATATCTCCTGGAAGGACATTCAACTTTTCTCATTGAATTTTATATCTTGAGTTTCTCTCTATATATAGTCCAACTCTAGGGCCAGTAACCTCTGCTGAAGAATCCTAGTAAGGCAAGTACATGAATAAAACCCAGGTGCAGTCTGGTCTGGATCAAAGTGTTTTGCTGGATCAAGTGAGAGTACTAAGTCACCCTCTTTCCTGATTACACTAAATTTTGAATGCTCAGCATCTTCCTACGAATAATGCTCAGCAAAATGTGAGAACAGGAAGTGTCATACAGGAATTTGAAATTTCTGACACTCGTCTGACAAAAATGAATGCTTCGAATATACAGAGAGTTCCTCCTTCAACCTTTTCTTAAGGAAACACCTCATGCATCTTGAGAAATTATATGCCTGTGTCCAACCTGTGAACGATTAATTGCTACATCCTTCACAGCTGAGGTTTTTTTTCTCTCTGCTTTTTTTTTCCTTTGCATATATATACATGATACCTCATTATTAAGTGTGTTGGGAGCACTTATCTGCATGGAGCAAAGGTAGTGAATTTTTCCAAGTAGTAATGATAAGCTTAAAGTAAGCCCTGCAAGGTAAAATCTATTTAAAATGTGGCAATTTGGGAAAATATGTCCCTCAAGCACAGCAAACACACCATCAAAGTGAGTTAGCTACCAATTAACTTCTACATTTTGCACAAATGGCATTAAATTCTAGGGTAAAAATAAAACCAAATGATGTATGCCTGCTCTCTGTGAACAATAGATCACACAAAATGATCTTTAGAGTGGTGGTTTTCACTGTGTTTTCAGCATTCAACAGTCCTTCTGGAAAATATTTGTTTTTCTGTTTAAAAATACTTTTTTCTATGCAAACTCCTATCACTAGGCATGTGTAAAAAGAGAAACTATAAGTCAAATACAATGAATTAAAATGTGAGATCCTAGGCAGGCTCGGACACTATGATACAGGACCCAGTTTTGACACCTCTGTTCACAATGAGTAAGCAACATTGCTCTATCCATTATCGAGCTCTTGATCCCGAAGCCTAGATGAAATGATAAAATACCATGGAAGCAAATAGACTTCCAGTCAGTCATAACAGCAACAAAAGGAAAAGGGCATACTCAGAAAAGGTGCACTGGCGGGACCAGGAGCCTAGCCCCATGTATGCTAGTGACAATCTATGAAGTGAAGGTCAAAGAGGCTTTAGCAGGAGCCAAACCGATCAATGGACCATCTCTGCATAGATTCAGAGATGTGCCTAAACTCTTCCTGCTTGGAACCAGTTAGGAAACTACAACATCCTAGCAGAGATAAGGAAGAATTTAATTCTCAACTCCCATGGCCCAGACAATGTCATCTGCACATGGGAAAAGAAGCGCACTGCCTTGGCTGAACTCTGCCACGGGCATTCTGGTTTATGTCTAGAAAAGAGCATTTTCTGCATAATGTTTAAAGGCGGTTCAGAAGTTGCTCCTGTGAAAGGAAAGTTACGGTGTGGGCAATATTTCCCCTTCCAGAGAAATGAGCATAGCGTTCCAGATTATCTGAAAGAAACAGTATTTGGCATCAGTGGAGCTTGAAAAATGGTACAAGAAGGAACAAGGCAATGGATTGCTTGCTAATTTTTATATTGAAGCTTTGTACGTCAGGTTTTTAGGATATATTTTCTAAGTCAGAACAACATTTGCAAATGATTTGATACAAAGTCTGCAGTGTGAAGAACAGTCGATTTTCATCATACCTGTCCTGCCGCACTACCAGCTTGATTCACAAGTTTTATGTATAAGAGTCTGGACATTGGCCATAGCCCTGAGGCTTTGACTGACTTCCAGCACTACTGAGTGAAGAAGATTTCTGTAAACATGATGCATATCACCCAAGAAACAGCACATAACCCACGTACCAGGCCCTTCTCTTTCTGTGGCAAGGCAGACATAACAGAGCCACGTCAGCTGCACTGGAGCTGTGCAGTTCAGCCAAAGCATTCCTGAATTGCATATGTCCCTGTCACAATACAGTGTGTCCCGTCACTCAGCCCTCCGCTAGTTAGGTGCAACGTAACAGCTGGCCTTTTATTGTTGTAAAGCAATGTGAAAATGTTTTCCACAGTGCAAGACATGAAATATAGACAGATGTCATCAGAAAGTGCTTACACCTAAACAAGGCACATATGGATAAGACAAGGTGCATTGAAAACAGAAGGCAAAATAACTGATGTGTGTATATATACACACACATATATATGTATGTATATATATATGTAGACAGAAAGAGGGAGGGAAAGAGAGAAGCACTGTTGTAACATTACTGACTCATTTCTTGTAGGCACCAAAGAGCAAAGGAGTGTTCAGGAAGGATTTGAGAGAAGAGTGATTTGATGGGCTAGAATAAAGATTTCACTCACAAAGGGCAGGTCAGAATAGAGTAGTAGGACATGCTGACAATATTTTTTTTAATATGAGCAAATATTTCCTCAGTTGCCAGTTGTTAGGGTTTGAGGGTGGTACCCTATCTACACTGAAATCAGGGACAAAATCCTGGTTGACACCAGGAGTGGCTAGAATTTCACTATCTGAGGAATGCAAATTCTGAGATATTTTACCAGATGAAAATTCCCACCCTGGACCACATTTAAACACATGTGCTTAAGTATTTTGTCATACTGCCATGTATTTTTTTTCTTTCTGAAGTAATGTTTAAAACAATAAATAAAACCCATAAAATTGCAAAGAACTATTAGAACAGATTATTTTAGCTATTCTTTGTATTTAACCTCACAGTCACCAGGAGCACATATTTCAGAAAAAACATATGGAGTCTCCAAGTGAATAGTTTGGCAGTATTATGTCCTTGGAAATGCTATATCTTAAATCCAGATATAATGCTGTTGACTTCTGTCTTACAATTTGTAACATGCTACTTTATATAAGCTGCTTGTCTGTTTAGCATAAATTTCTCTGGGTTTATAAACATCTAGACCTACTGCAATTCTATAGAATCTTTTTCTTTGAAGTAGGTGAGTGAGTTCCCCAAGTCAGTGCCTTACTTCTGTGAAATATCTATTTTATCAATTATAAATGTGCTTGATTTCACCAGATTCTTGTCCCTGTGTTTCTCTCTGTGATTATCTGAAGCTATTGTAAGGACCTTCCGTTAGAGCTTCATCAGGTAGGTTCTTGTACCCTGTTTTGTAAAACTGAATGCTTCTAATTTTTTTCCCATCTTCTCATTTTGAAATCCTTCTTTTCCAGTGTTTGTGTCCACTTCATACCTTAGCTCTTAAAGTTATATTTAAGTGCTTGGGGAGAGGCTTCAAAATATTGCATTTTGCCTCCTGAAGATATCCAGTCAGATTCAATGCTGAATAACTATATTTTAGTTTTCTATGATAATTAGTGCCATGCCTACATAAAATATCTGCACAGTAACACATGTATTCAAATTTGTCAGGATTACAGCTACCCTCTGCCTCACATGCCGTCACCACTAATACACTGTCCTGCACACATGTATATGTATCTACACAGTAAAGCAGCAGAAAATTAGGAAAAAAAGCCTGTTGAGAATATCATAGGGAAGGGTGATTCTGCCTCTGCACCTTATTTTTCTGTGACTCATAGGAACCTCACGAATAATCTCATTCCATGGTTGCAGTGCCGGTGAACAGGCAGTCTCTGTCTCACCCAGGGATGCCCCCACCAGGTGATGCACCATGAAACTGCCTCCTGCTTCAGAAGAGATCTGAAGAGTCCATGTGACTTTCCAGAGAAATATCTTGAGGAAAAATCTAAGGATCAAATCAGTGAAAAGCAATTCTTGGAATGCAGCTACATAAATATTCAAAGGAGCACTTAAACATGCATGTAACCCTGAGGTATACACCTGATTTTATCCTTAAAGAAGAGACTATTCAGGAGGATATTTGGCAAAGTGCTTCACTTGGAGGATGTGTTTCAGCTCCACTGACTTCCACAGGGATGAGATTACTGCAGTCTTGCACGTGCTTCTGTTTTGAAAACCTACAGGAAAAAAAAACTTTCAAAACTGCAGCAGGGACCTGATTCAAGCATCCAATGAGCTTACAAAAACTGCAGTACTGGCCCAACTACACTGTGTAATCAGTCATTATCTAACAGAATATTCAGCTGCATTTCATCACATTTTTTTAAATTCATGTAACACTCATTTTATCTATTACACTCTAATTTTGGAGATTTTTATTATAGGCATTTATACAATACATTTGAATGAATTTCAGGATTTAATGGTGCAGCCGCTAAAATGTTATTATAATTTTTTCATATGAACAGATCAAAATGCATTGGATAAAAGTGTTAAAACATTAATAAAAATGCAGAATTCCAGAAATGACTCATGAAAGAGGAGAGAGAGAGAGCCAGGCATTTTGTGAGTAAACACTATATGAATTTATATCTCTAAATCCTTATCAATAAATCTTAAGTCTCAGCATGCAGCATTAGGCAAAAGCAAAATGTATTTTTAAAGTTGCACTCAATAACAGTTTCTCCAAAGGATTCTCACGTGATTGATGGTTTTTGAGCAGTTCATTATGGGTATGCAAAATCCTGGTATACTGCAATTGTACACAGAGGTCACAGTGTTTGTTTCTGTAGCTTGAAATTAAGCATGTAGCTTTTTTGAGTTGATTTCTAGGGAGAATACTTTCACTTAACAGCTCAGAATTTCCATGTCTATCCTTTAAAAATGTAAGTTAAGGGTTTCAGTGTATGTTCTACTTAATAAACTTATTCAAGTGAATAATTGTATGAACCAAACACAAAAGGACATGGCAAAAGAAAAGTTTCTTATTTTCAAATTAGAACAACCATTCAATGAAAATGTGCTGCCTCTGCTTAGGCTTATTTTAAAAGGATTAACTACGTTTACATAGAAGTAGACACTCATGAGCTGCCATGCTGAACCATAAAAACAGACTGTCCAGTAAATGCTATTCTCTCACATTTCAGAGAAAGGTCGAAATTCCTTTGTGAACAACTTCCAGTGAAATCTTTGATGGCATAATAACTACCTTTGACTCTTAGGTAGTTATTGCTGTATCTGTTTCCTAACTCTGAGAGCTAATATATTCCCCATATTTTTCCTTTGCATGATTGATGCTTTCTAAACTCGTAAATACATGTGGAAATAGGAAAAAAATAATGTTTAATCAGGCTCTTTTGCAAGCAAGGAGATAAAATATTGGGGTCTGGTAATGATGTAAGTTTTTTTTCTGTTTTCCTGAGGCATTCAGTAGGAGTGATGGCATAACTGTATTTCTTCTTGATTGTGCTGAAGAGTAAACACAAAAGTACTTTTCTACAATGAAATTGGATTTTTGTAGGAGGGCTCATGTAATTATTATCTCATCAGGAAGACCTTTGCTATTTTGTGCTGTTTTGTTAGCCACTGTAGTGTATCTGTCATCAACTTCACAGCAAAATAAATACATGAAGGTGAAATATGCCAATGGTTATAATAAATTTATCTTAACAAGTCTGCTGGTAAAGGAGCTTAGGACTTCGCTACATCATAGTTATAATTTGTAGAGTCCTACTTCTTTATGTTTAGATTTCTCCTGAGGATCCACTTTTGCATGATAGATCACCTGGATCTGCTTGAGCCATGGATTTAGATTAAAATCAATTTCCATTGCATTGGAAAGTAGAATGGTCACATCCACCAGCTTTAAGCTGCCATCATACTGGTGACCTGTAGGCAAGGTGTGCTGTATATTGTGTGATCAGATTGAGGAGGTTGAATTAGGAAATCCAAATACCTCTGGAAAATAAACCAGCATATACTTAGGTGAAAATTATCTCAGGGAAGAATGGCAAGGATATTTTGTTATGTTATTTCTGGGAGACTCCCCTTGATCCTTGAGGTCAGATACAGGTAGAAAGAAATCACTGTAATGGCACTGGTAAAATAGAAAGTATGATTTTATTCACGGGTGCAGATGGACAGAAACTCACCTTCCCACATTCCGAGCTGGCCAGACCTGTGCCAGATGTGGTGTCTAAAGTTATACAGAAGTTTTTTCCCTGAGTTCACATAATTTGCCTCTTAGTAGTATTTCAGTGTCACCATTAATTTAGATATACACAAATGTTTATATGAATTGTGTTATTTTGTGAGAGTTTAGTTTCCAGATATGAACTGAAAACCAAATGCTACTAATAATGCTAAAATCTGATAATTCCTGAATGTGAAAATTAACAGAGAATCTTCTCCTAATAGCCCTTGGCCCTTAACAGCTGATATATTTTTTTAACTGACTGTGATATGAAAGAAAAACACTATATACTATTCTGTTTGTAGAAAATACAATTTGATCAATGTTAGCAAGCTGATTTCATTTGCACTGAATGTAAGAATATTAAAAATTAACCCATACATAATGTTCCTGATATTGAAAAAGAAAATTTTGAGAATCTAAGGCAACTAGTAGAATTAGTTGGACTGAAGAGCTGAGGAACTAAAATACAATAGAGACTTGGAATTTTAAAAATTCAGTGACAAAAGATTCTAAATAAAAGTGGGAAACACATGAGTGTATAGTTTAAAGAATTAACTGGATAAATAACCTCGAGAAATTAGAAACCATGAGCAGAAAAAGGACCTGACAAAAGTATTGTTGAAGAAGATACGACACTTAGAGAGTAAAAGAGAGGCTTCCCAAAGGCAAGTTCTGATAGACTTGTAAAACTATTAAAAGAAATAACAAAAGTCTCCTTCCTCAATAAAAAAAGGGTAAGAAAATGGGGAAAGAAATAGAGTGAAGAGGGAAGCAAAATTAACAGGGTTGAATGTGTTCAAGTGTGGAGGGACTGGATAATTTCTAACCCCCATTTCTGAAAGAGCTGGGACATGAAATTACAGGCCCAGGAGCAAGTATTTTGAATAAATCTAGCAAGATAAATGTAACACCTTATTTGAGAATAGCAAATTAACACCTATATTTAAGAAGGGAGGAGGGGGAAATGATCTAAGCTGCTAGAAGCTTGTTAATCTAATATTCATTAAACAGAAGGATTTAGAATTCTTTCTTTAAAAAAATACAGAAAGGATGGTAAGTGGAATGTAAAATCAAGTATAAAGCTAGGTTAGCAAAAATAGATCATGCCAGACACTATATTGAAAGAGATTTGATAGTCAAATGAAAAGATGGTAGCTCTAATATATATGAATTTCAGCAAAGTATTTGACATGGTGCCAGAAAAAAAGAAAAAGAGTTATACTACAAAGTGAAGAACAGTAGAATAGAGGGTATATTTTTGAATTGTAATAAACAGGGAAAATATCGAGCAGAAACAAGTTATCAGTGGCATCTAAGGATTTCATTAGTTGCCTTAGCAAAGAAGTGGGGGAGCTACTGATAAAGTTTACTGACATTGTGAGTTTTGGAGTCATCATTAATACAGAGGAATATTTTTCTGTTTTACAGAAGTGAAGAGATGAGGCATGGCCCCGAGGACTAGAATAACAAGGGTGAGATGAAATTCAGAAATATAAAATACAAAGCTATGTACTGTTGAAATAATAGCAATTTTGCTGTAAACTGGGATTTCATGAACTGGTAATGATAGAGGGGTAGACCTTGTAGAACTGACTGATCACAGACCAACTATCACCAATATAATGTAGCCAAGAAAAAAAAGGCAAGGAACATCCCTGGATGTCCCAAGTGAGATAATCCCTCTATCCCACAGGAGTAAAACTCAGGCTAGATTAAGTGCAGGGTAGGGTATGCAGGAATGACTAGGAAATGAAAAACTTCTCTTATGAAAGGAGACTGAAACAGCTTGGCTTGTTAGCCTTGCAAAATGAAGGCTAAATAGGGATTACGCTAGCTTTCTGTAAATACATCAGTGACGATAAACATCCAAGAGGGGAAAGGCTACTTGGCGCAAGAAGAAATGGAAATAAACTGGAACTGAATAAAATTTATGTTGGAAATTAAAAGAAGGTTTCTGAGAACCAGGAGTCTGGAAAAGCGTCCAATACAAGAGGGGCAAAAAGCTTAATTAATTTTAAACTTTGATTAGTTTATGAAATGGGATGTGTAACATAATTGCTTGTAAAAGCAGAGACTCAACTCATTAATCTATGAAGTCCCTTGCAGTACCATGTTCATATTTGTGGTGAAGATGAAGTGAGGTTTATGACATATGATAATAATCCATTTGCATATTTAATAGGAACAATCACGGCTGTATGGCCACATATCTGATGTCCTTTCTTGCAGTACATTGAAATAATTGGCCAAAAAAATTAAAAGCAGCCCGGTCTGCTGAGTGCACACAATTTGTCATTTAGTCAGTGGTTTGTGCTTATTCATTATCATCATCTGGCATTCTCTCTCTCAGAGATATTTTTATGGACAAATGAGTTAAAGCAAGAATGACAATATGCAAAAGAGATCAGAAAATAGAAGGCCTTTTTCTTCCTCTCTTTTATTGTTTGGTTAAGGAGCGTGTCACTGTGATCAGCACTCCTGATAAAGTATGTAAATGTTTAGAGCCTGCTATTCCTGGGCTATTACCTGTGTAGTCTTATCATAACAGCAATCTGATAGAAAGTGATAGGGATCAGTTCCCAGAGGAGAAAGCTTAGAATGACTTTTCAGTTCAAACAGCACCATGACATTGTTAGTTCTGGCTTAATAACTCTGATGTGGTTCTTGCCTTCAGGTCATTGAGGTATCTTCAACCTTCCTGACTTGTATTTGTTTTTTTAATGATTCTAAAGATTCCAAACTGTGCTTGTGATTATTTTAGCATTTAAACAATGCTGTTACCTAATGGGTCCTCAAGATTCATGTAATAAGAAGCCTCTATTAATATTTTCAAGTTGCTACTTAAAAAGTAAAATAGATTTGTGTCACAGGGAAAACTTTTCCGGTTCAAGTGGTTTGAACCAAGCCAGGATCAAAGCAGATTATTTATGTATTAATAGCACATAAGTAACCAACAGTCAGTGAACTATATACATTCACGATCAGTATCGGCAATAGAACATATAAACCTCAATACTAGACACTGTCAAAATTGTTAAATATCCAACTACAAATTTCTAAACACACTTCTGAAACTAAACTGAAAAAATCTGAATCACACCCAGACATGCACGGATTCATATTTACATGCACACACTCACATCCCTCACTAACTGTGTGGGTTTCAGGCATACGCACCCTCCTTGGTTTGCAGTCCCTACTTGCACCCTCGCTCTGTGGGAGATGCGGATGCTGCAGCTGTACATATGTCCATGCTGCTCGCTGCAGCCCCCAATGTACAGGGGGGAGAAATCCCCACCGGGTCGCACAGGCACACCCCAGAGTCCCCGCTCGCTGCCCCCAGCTAAAGGTTCCTCCTGGCGTCCCAGGGGAGGATGCTCAACCTGGCCTGGGCAGGCTGGTGATGCCATGGGGTGACTCCTGGCAGGACCAAATCAGATTTTTACTGCTTTTCTATTGCTTTCCGTCTGTCTCTTGCTCACTGTTCCTCCCTACTGTTAAAAAAAAAAAAAAAACCAAACCAAAAAAGTTATATTTTTTTAATAATTTTTTTTCAAGCTGATTATTTTTTTTCCCAGAAGTCCTTTTGCAATCGAACTGGATAATGATCCTCTTCCTTTTTAGCTTTGCCAGTCTGGGACAAATGCCACTCCAGCAGTTTTGGGTATTTCAGCTACAGACACTGTTGCACTCACATTCCTGCCTTAACATAATTTTTTTAATAGGCCATGTTTCCTTGGAAGGGCCAAACAAGCTCCCCTAAAGATTTTAATTGCAATGCTAAATCATAAACCCCTCCTTAATCAGTGTCTGTCATAAGCAGACAGCCTGAATTTTATAACAGAGTTGAGTACAAACCCAGAATATTAGGTGTATCATGCTATTCTGAATTCTAGAAATGACTGTCACAAACAATCAGGCAAAATATTATGGCTGAAACAGAGTTGCTTCTATAAAAGTCTGAATCACAAATGATCTGTAAGAAAAGTAGTGGAGTTCAAAATGTGGAAAGGCAAAGTGCTATTTTGTTGTAGTAGTTATCACTTGAAATTCTGTGACAGGAGAATTTACTAGTCACTCGGTCAATAAGTAAAAAATGACTTGCGTGTTCTGGTGAAAAGTCTGACAAAAGTATGTTCTTTAAATTAGATCCCTTTTATGAATAAGGTTAAGCATCCAGAATCTAGTGTGCACTTCTCAAATCTTTATAGTATTGTCTGTAAAAAAACCAAACCAAACCAAACCAAACCAAATGGAGAACTGTAGAAAAGTTTACTAAAGTTTATGATTTTTTTTTTCTGATATTGAAAATTCTTCTTGACCTTTCAAACTGGGACCAAAAGGGTGATCCTGAAGGAACATTTAAGAGGATACTTAACTTTACAAAGTCCTCACCCCTTTTTTTAACATCTTGAGACTTCTAGAAGAGGTCCGCTGTTAGACTACAGAAGATACCCAAGCTGTATGTGGTATGGAACTTGTGAACAGATTAAATTCATAACTTGTTGTCAGCACATTGATCTCTAGCAGAGGAACACATCCACACTTTTGAAGATGAACCTACACCCACACACTCATTTACTAAGAACAGCTAATTCCTCCCCCAAGGAATATTCTCCACTGCTACTACTGAGGAGAAAAAAAGTCTGAGCTAGTGCATTCTAAGGAGTTCCTTGTTTTCCTTAGACTTTGTGACTCATCTCTATGTCTGTACACTCTTGCTTGCAACAGAATTGATAATATCCACCCAATTTAGCTCCTGGGATGAGCAAGCCAAATAACTTTTCTGTTCTGCAAAGAGTTCTAGAAACTGCTATCCTAATCCTATCTTGTTCTTCCCCTATTTAGCAGGCAGTCCATTTTCTGTGCCAGATAATTACAATAAGATTTTGCTTATCTTATATTCAGTCTTGCAATGCTGTGTCAAGCCCTGCAGTTCTTTTGTATGTGTCCTACTGAGATCAGGCGAAAAGTTGTGAGAGGCAATATTTATTCCTGCTTATGACTTTTGTATAAAGTCATTCAGGTTAGAACTGTAACCTGGCATCTGTCTAGCTGTCAAATTATGTCCTTCCTGCACTGATATAATAATTTGTGATTAACTTTTATTGAACAGAGACAAGGAGCAAAGCGCTCATAAGTCAGTAGTGATTTGGGGTATGTAGCTCGAGGCTTTTATTTCCAGGAGGACAGAGTTTCCAATGCATTGAAATTTGTCTTGAAGGGGCTGCAGTTCTTAGCACTTTTTTTTCTTAATCAGTTGGAGAAAGTGCTGTGTACTTCCCCTAAGCAAGTGATGTTGGAGGTCAAAGCTGGGTGTCTAGTGACACCCTGTTTAAGAAGAGAATCACACTTCAGACTGGAGGCCCAGTGCAGCTGTTCTCTTTCAACCTGTTCCCACTTATGGTGTTTGATATCCTGCTTAAATTGAGGATTGACTCAAGACTGAAGATTTGAATTAAAAATCACAATTGAAAATCAACTTAATTAAACTGTCTGAGAATAAATTTGCATGCAAAAGTGTGTTAAGACCATGTGCACTGGCCCTTTTGAGCTTATCAGGGATGTTATGATGTACCTTGGGTATAATGACTACTTATACATAAGTTAATATATATAACTGGCCTCACTGGAGGTAACAGAAGGCTCTTTCATTGGTATTAGTAGGAAAAAAATTAATTTGTTCTTTTACAGTTATTCCATGGTCCTATTTCACCGGCTTCTTGCCCTAGCCTGAGTCTGTATTCTGACGATGAGGGACTATACATTGCTGATGCAGTGCTGCCACAGAAGGATGGCTTTTCTACTGGGGCCGTTAGCTATTCCTGTGATACAAACTGAAAATAAACATAATCAGGGACTATTATTGCCATATTCTCCATAAAATACATGCATGTTGCCTGAAAATGAGTAACAAGTTGCTGTATTAGGAGAAGGTGGTGTGATATGAGGGAAAGATAAATCTAAAACAACAATAAAAACACCTTTCCAGTTACATAGTTTGAACGCTCTCATAAGACAAAATTTGGGGGTTTTCGGTTCTCTTGAACCAAGACTAATGCATTACCTTTTTCAGAAGCTGAGACTAAAAGCATCCAGTCACACTCCCATCAATGAACAGGTATCAAGAGGAGAGTTGCCACAATACGTACTTTCAGTGTAGGTCTCTATAGCAATAGCATTCCCATATCTACTGGAATATTGATTAACGTTAGATGAAGACAACGTATACTTCATTCTTGATATACTACATCATACTGTAAGAAGTTTATGACATTTTTCCTGTTTTTCTTATGCATTAATAATAAATTAATTATTAAGAGAACAAGATAACAAAGTGAAGAATTTTTTTTTCTAAATCACTCCTTTTAATTCTTTTCTACAGTTACTTCTTGTATATGTTAAAGAACACAGTCTGTCTACATTGGTTACAAAATCCCTTTGGGGTGCCCAGCTGAACACCAGTCATGCAGGGAAATAGAGTAATTAATCTAAAAAATAAACGTAAAATGAATGGATCAAGTAGAGATTACGTACATTTTTTGTGATTAAAAATCTCTCCTGTGGCATTTGCATAGAAATGGCCAGAATATATATATTTGGGAATATTACCCACACTGTTCTGCATGGAATGTTTTATTAATCATAGTTCTTAAAGACAGTGAACATGGGAGGGGATAGATCAGGAAATAAATAATACATACAACAGAAATGGCCCTGAGATGAGTGGCTCTTCCCTTTATAAATATTACAAGCTTCCCACAGTCCCCCAGGTAAGAACACAGTATTCAACACATTTAATGATGAGCAACAACAAAAGAAGAGCATTTTAATTTAACATGGGAGGACTGTTCCAAGTCTATCTTGGCTAGCCTGAGTAGTGTATTACAGCCCTAATATTGTTATGTTGTGAATTCTGGTATATTTTTATCCTTCATTACTGGGAACTGACTCATGCAGTAACAGCTTTGTATCATATTATCGGGAATGAAATTATCTGACTTTGTATAAATCATCAATACCAGATTAAAAAGTGGCAGCAATGAATTTTGTACCATCCTGCCACTTGATACAATAATGTTGCTAATAATATCTGAAATTACAACTTCTAGTCCCCACTCAACAAGAGATGATTTCAGAAGCAGGGGGGAATACCTTTTTCTTCCTGTATTCTTCTTTGGAAAAAACAACCCTTCTCCAAATAGATGTTTTTATGAACATAAATACATTTATTTAAATTAAAAATCAAAAGCAAAGTGTGCAAAAATGTTGGAGAGCCCCAGTGTGGTCCCAGCTCTCCCCTCACTGACAGTATAGGATGAGTCAGTGCCTAACTGAGGTGTTCTGAATCATGCTGCCAGGGTCTTGAATATACATTTTAAGCATTGCAATAACATCTACAGTAGCTGGCCTAAATCTCTTCCCCAGAGGCTGGCACTAATTGTGTGAACATAAGAACACTGTTACTGGGTCAGGGCAAAAATCCACCTAGCTCCATCTCCAACCCTGGCCAACGGCAGATGCATAGGGAGGCATGGAAGAACAGGGCAACATATGGTGAGAGCTCCCTGGTACTCTCCTTTGCCAGCAGTGACTTACGCCCCTGGGACTTCCTGAACGAGAGGTGATGCCTTTGTGCTTAATAGAATCCTGTCAATTTTATTTCATTAATTTGTCTCCTCGCTTTTGAATCCAGATAGGCTTTAGGCATCCACAATGTCTTGTAGCAGTAACACATATGAGAAAGTACCTCTATGGCTTGCTTTTAATCTGTTACTTGCTAGTTTTATTTGATGGTCTTAGCATAGATGAGATAGTTTCTATTCATTTCACCCACTCTGTGTTACTGCTCTTTTATAGATGTCTGTCGTACCCTCTCCACAGTGACTTCTCCAAGATGAGGAACGTTACTATGTTTAGCTTTTCACTATCACTGGTCCTCCTTATTGTCCATCTCTGTATCTTTCCCAGTACTACTGTTTTCTTTTGGAGACAAAGGAACACTAAACCACATTAAAGACACCTTAGGAATTGAAACGGTGGCATTAGATGTTTTCTAATTTGTTTTTTATTCCTTTACAAGTAATTCTTAATTTTGCTTTTCGCATCCGTTAAACACTGAGTTAATAGTTTTCATAGAGCTACCTGCTGTAACTTCAGTATCTCTTTCCAGAACAGTAATAGCTAGTTCAGAAGCTGTCACTGTGAAAGCAAGATCACTTTGAATGCATAGTGAAGATTTCTTTCCTAGAACTCTGCTTGCCTGTCACATCATTTTTACTAGTGAAGCAGAACATGGACAGAGCTGCTCTTTGCAGCAGACTCAGCCCTACAGATTGTAAGATAAATATCTTCTCTCAGTGGTAGGATCTGTTCCTTTGGAGCCTAAAGAGTCAGAGAGGAAGATCCAAAATGTATTTTTTGCATCTGAAACAAAGTATGTCAAATGACTGAATGCACCTTTGTGGCAGAGAGATGGGAAAGGCAAACAAGGAGTTGCTGCTAAATCACTGAGATAGATCTAGAGAACAGTAGCTTTGCCATAGCTATTGTATCAACATTACAGGAGGGAGTCGCTGGAGCAGAAGGGGCAGAGGTAGCCCATTTAGACTTGCTGAACCCAGAGAAAGAGGCAGAGCACTAAAAAAGGGTTCTTACAGTTCCTGTACTGTCTCAAAAAGGGAAGATGTACATGTTACTAGTCTGATCCTGCAGACCTTATGAAGTGGGAGAGGTATTGCAAGTGTGGAGGTAAATGTGGCATGATGAAGCCACCCTGCTCTTGCCAGCACCAGCCTGCTATATCACATGTAATGACTTTCTTTAGATATGTTGATCAGATATGAAATATGAGCATCTTCAAAACCTGAAGAAATGGTGAGGAGGCCTTTTCTGGCATGAGACAAAAGAACATTTGATGATGGTGGCATGTACTGTTACCAGGATAATTTATCTGTGATACGGACAGCGGCTGATTGCATGATGATATTGCTGGGAAGATTTGCAATCTATTCACTCAATGGGGTATTGAAAACTGTCACTGATAGTGACCTCTCAACATCAAAGTGCGTTTTTTATCTAAAATTCCACAGTTGAAGAATTTTAGTACTGAGAAAGTAAGCCCACGTGTCTCTGTACACGTACAGTTTGAAATTAAGTCATGTAAACTGGGGTGTAGACACATATGCTTAGCTCATACTATAGTCGATGGACAGCCAGTCAGCGGAGCCTAGTGAATGACCCCAGTCAGTGAGCCAGTAGGTACGTGTTGAAGCTGCCCAAATATAGTCATACCTGGCACCATATGAGATGCCTTTAAGTGTTCATAACACCATTGCTGGGCTAGCAGATATGACAGGGACTTCTGGGAAGTAGCTGGAGGCCAGGTAAGATACTCCTTGGTGCCTAAAATAAATCCACACCCTATGCTTAGGATATTGAATCCCAGTCTTAACCCATATGGTCTGAGAAGACTGCATAATGATTCAGCTTACTAGACATATAGTACATGATTCAAGTGCTTAAAGAGATGTATTTAATCACAACTGAGGTGCATTGGGTTTCCTACTTGGCCACAAGTCACCACTCCTAAGACCACGGATCTAGTGTAGGTCCTGTGTGTTTTATCTACCAGCCTTGGGTGGATTTTTTGCATGTACTAGTCTTTTTCAAATGGTGTTTGTGCCTGTGTGCAGGAAACTGAATGGCACCCCTAGTCGCTTGTCAGAAGAATCTCACCCTAAAAAACAATGACCTTGTTGATGATGTCTCTATTGACTATGTGGCAACTTAGACACATAGCTCACCTGCGTGCACATTCCTTTAGACATCTCTATTTCATGTATTCATTTTGAATTGAATCCACTCCTCTGGTCTGACTTCCTGCATATCAGCTATTTATTTTTATTACTTTTTGCAGGTGAACTCCCTTTTACACCAGTGGCGCAATTGCAGTATACGCATTACTTGTCTGCAGGAAATGGCATCCACAGAAGGACCTTAGCTCTAAATCAGCAGTATATATATTGTGATACTAACCTTAAATTCTACATAACTCAGTCTATGTAAAAACCATGCTGCAGATGGGCTTTTACCAGCTTGTGGAGGATGGCACACGCACACACACACATGCACACAGAGTAAACCCACAATGCTGCTGACATTCAGGCAATGCAGTTTTGAGATCAGGTCTTCATGCAACTTTCCTTAAATTTAACATGATGTTCAGTGAGCTGCATGCAGCTTTAGACCATTAAGGCGACCCAGTCTGATGAGACCAGGACTTTTAGGGCATGACCTACATGAGTGTATGATCTTCGCAGCCTTTATCTAATGGTATTTCCAAGGATTCTCCAGCAGACTTGGGAGCTGAGGTCCTTCCAGAACAGTTTCCCTTGCAAATCCAGGGTTAGGCATGAGAAGGGAGGCAGAGTTTACATTTTTCCTGAGCCCTGTTAGCACTGGGTTAACTTTACTATTATTTCATCAGTCCTTTCAGGATCCCTTTCTCTACCCCTTCTGTGTTTTTCAGTTCCATAAGCACACAAAATAGCAGGATGCTAAACAGGTACCTTGGGTCTGAGCTGGCTTCTTTTTCTTTCTCCTCTCCTGTTTTTCCCTCATTAGAATATGACACTAATCTAATGCAAGAGTTTGCCTCATTTACGCACACAAAAAAATTTATCAGATTGTGAATTAGGTTAGAGTAGGGATATTGTTCAGAAAACTACCTTCTATTTTAGCAGCTCTGTTGTCTCCCACATTTACTGTGGATTAAAACTCATGCTGTCTGAAAAGGCAATTTTTTTTTCTAGTCTGGAGACTCTTCCTGCTAATAACAAACATATTCAGATGTACGCTGAAAAGCAAACCAAACATTCAACTTTTTCCAGGTTGCTTGTTTGGAAAGAGTGCCTTCCCAAAATTTGTTGAGGAGAAAAATAATTTTCTTCATCCCAAATTTGAAGCAGCTGTTCTACTTTTTTGCAGTTTCTGCTGTTGAAGATTTTCTTGTAGGTATATTCCTCTCAATACTTGTGTTTATTCTAGGTTCAAAAAGGAGAGAGAAACAAACAAAATCCCCTAGCTGCCTGCTTAGACAAACTGAGTGTTGAGGTGTAACCCCAGCCAGCAACTAAGCACCACGCAGCCGCTCACTCATTCTCCCCCACCCTGTGGGATGGGGAGAAAATCGGGAAAAGAAGTAAAACTTGTGGGTTGAGATAAGAACAGTTCAATAGGACAGAAAGGAAAAAAAAATTATAATAATAGCAATAATAATAGTAAAAGAATTGGAATATACAAAACAAGTGATACACAGTGCTGTTGCTCACCACCTGTCAATCGACGCCCAGTGAGTCCCTGAGCGGCAATCCCCCGCCCCCACTCCCCCCAGTTTATATACCGGGCATGACGTCCCGTGGTATGGAGTACCCCGTTGGCCAGTTTAGGTCAGCTGCGCTGGCTGTGTCCCCTCCCAACTTCTTGTGCCCCTCCAGCCTTCTTACTGGCTGGGTGTGAGAAGCTGAAAAATCCTTGGCTTGGTATAAAAACTACTTAGCATCAGCTAAAAACATCAGTGTGCTATCAACATTCTTGTCATACTAAATTCAAAACATAACACTGTACCAGCTACTAGAAAGAAATCTAGCTCTATCCCATCCAAAACCAGGACACTGAGCTGGTTTTGCAGAGTACCTAGCACTATAAGAATATACCAGTGAAAAATACAAAGATTGATAAATATGAGCATCCCACCAAGGGGCTTATGAGTGGTCCAGTCCAGAGCTGAGGGCAGGGGAAGACTTACGGTGCAAATTCTCTTCCAGTGGGACAGATGCACAGGTGAGGTTTGGGGCAGATGGTATGTCAAGGATGCAGCAAACATCCACTCCCTAAATCCAGTTGAGTACATGGCATGCTGGTGCTACCTTGTCATCACAAAGAGCCAGATTGCAGCCATGCCTCCACCTGCATCTGAGTTCAGATACTGTGTTGTCTGGTGTTACACCACAGCAGGAGAGAAAAACTACATCGCTGTAGAATCTGGAGATTCAGATCTTCATATAGTAAATTCAAGAGAATAAGAAAGAAGTAGTGTCCCTGTGTTTTAGCAAGGGATCCATAAGTTGAGTATGCAACAAGGAAATCTGGTACCATGTGTAGTATCCAGTAACCCACTTTGCTCAAATCTGCTTCAATTGTAATCTTGTTGGTAACTGTTGCTTACAGGTTTGGTAGAGACAGGAGGAACACAGAGCAGGACATGGAGGAATAGCAGGGTAGAAGAACTGCAGAAAAGGAGAAACAAGGAAGATGCTGCTTTTTTAAATCATAACTCCTCAATTGTTTGGGGTTTTTTTTCCTTGGATTTGTACAACTGGGAACACCCTTTTACTCAGGACCGAGGTCCTTAGCTTTAAAAATGACATGGATAGATGCTTCACCTCTACTCATTTGTCTGGCTTTGTGTGTTCCCCAATAGCCACAAAAGGAAATGTTGCAAAAAGCATTGTTTATGAGGATTTCTCTGGGGTTCCAAGGTGTCTGATGCTCCCCAAAATGGAGATGCATGATTAATTTTTGTTGCTAAGAAAAGCTTTGCTTTTAACTTCCTTTTATCTTCTGGAAAGTCAGCTAAAGGATCATAAAAATGGAGCTGGTGGGATAAAGCCTCAGTAGAGTAAAATCCATTATATCTAAAAGGAGACATGGAAAGATCAAAGAGGGAGCTAAATGTGTCCTGAGGTACTTCAAAAGGTGGCTCACTTAGGGAGTATTGATCATCTCAGGATAGAAGTGGAAAATTGGCCAGCTTTTACTTGAAAGAATTGAAGAAGCTGTTGTAGAGATGGAAAAGCAGCAAGCCTTTCGGTCTATATGTAGGTTTACGTGCTGATACGTGTTATGGTTATTTGCAGCCTTTTAAATTAGTGTATGAGTTAGACATTACCTTACCACTGGTGTTTTCAGGTGCAATCCATTTTTTTCAGTGTTGAAGATTTTAGTTCTGTTAGTGTTCCCAAATACAGAGATACAAGTTTAAAGAGAACAGCTTTCTGCTCTTGAGCATGAAGGACATAATGAGGACTGTTAAGGTAATCAGTATAACATTGTAAAAAATTGCAGAGTTTATACATATATGTATATAGAGAAATACATACAGAAACACATACAGATAGCTAAGTGTATATTATATATTTTATATATAATATTATAAATAATATATGATATAATGTAATTATATATAATGTAGTGTAATAGCATTTGCCCTGAATTAAAAGAGAAGTAAAAAGAAAAAAAAAAGAAAGAAAAAAAAAAAAGAAAGGAAAAAAAAGGAAAAGAAAAAAAAGGAAAAAAAGGGGCAAAACCCCAACATAATTATACACAAGAAACATTTCCAGGAAAACAAAAGAAAACCACTCCTTTCCACCTGAACTAAACCAAAATTACAGCTTGTCTCCTACTATCTTGAATGGCTTCCCTCAGTATTACTCCCTGCTTGCAATAATAGTGGATGGACAACAGCTTTCCAGGAGGCCAGATGAAGCAGGAGCACTCGGGCTTTCTGTGTCCCCACCCCTCCTACCTGCGCAGTGAGGAAAGGTGGCCCAGCTTGGAGGAGGCAGAGAGCTCAGGTACTCAGCTCTGACAGTCTGCCTGGCCAACACTTGACAAATTTACTTTCTGCCTGCAGAAAGTGAAGCTGACAAAAACCTTCCAGGTGAGGAGCCTGGAGACCTGTCAGTTTGATTTTTCCCAGTGGAAAAATGGAATATTTGTTCACAAAATAAATTTTAAAAAAAATCAATTTTGCAAGAAGGGCATGTTCTATCACAAAATCCTTCTGACTGAACGTTCCCAACTAGCTTCACTGACAGTTTGTATCTGATGTGGAGGCAGCACAGAAGGACTGCAAAATATGCCCTCTCTAATGGTATGAGAGTCTGTGGCTGGGAATTTAAGGCATTGTTCAAGTACCACTAGTATTTGCTGTCTTTATCATGGTCTATATGTTTATTCTGCCCCTTGTTTTTAAATTTCTCACACTCCACAGCATGTATGAATACACCCCTCTATCTCCCACTTAGAGGTGTGACTGGCTGTGGAAACAGTATGTTTTGGACAAACAAAATCCAATTTAAGCAGGATCAGGAGGCCAGAAGAGGAGCCACTGCCAAGAGGATGCTGAGAAGGACTCCCAAAGACCCCAGAGAGGCTAAATTCTGCAGATGGAAACATGAAGCCCTATCACAGATGTTTGAAAGAAAAAAGACTGATGGTCTAAGAGAAGATGGTTTCTATGCAAAGGTGTCCGGTTAATGCATAAAATAAATAAGATGGCCTGTTTAAGGCTTCTGTGCTGTACACTGCCAAATCTATGAGTTACTGCAATCATAAGAATAGGCTGAGTGACTTCAGCGAGTGGAATATTGCTAGTTACCTGAGCAGGAGCTTGAGGAATATCCTTTAAAAAAAAAAGATTTTTTTCACTTTAGAAGACTGATTTTTTGAAGTGATGCATTTGGATTGTCTGGTTAAAAAAAAGTCGGGTTTGCATGTTAAACATTCACAAATATTCCCTTTTTCTTTTAATACTCTTTCTTTTACATAAAATCCAGAGTAAATTCACAAATTTCAGAAAAATTGTATTTTGTAGCACTGCAAGGAAAGACAAACTAAGGCCCTATTATGCAAGAAAACATGGTTAAGGATTTTTTGTCTTAGACAAATACCTGTAATGCTCATGATTTTGAAGATGCATGTCCTTGCCTGCAGAATTAACCCAGCAACATGAATGAAAAAAGAATGAACATAGTGCCAGTACAAAAAACATAATGGCTTTAGGTATTTAATGTAAGCAAGCAAGTGCACAATCCTGCTCCCAGTGGAATCAATGGATTTTTACAGGATTAGGTTCTTAATTCGAATGGGGCTGCATGGGCAAGAAAGACATGATGCACTTTAAGCTGTCTTGATGACATTAGTAGTCATTCTTGTGGAGATGGCCTATACATACATTTTTAATGTATATACATACATACATATATACGTATATATGTGTGTGTGTGTGTGTACTTACATAAAGAATCCCTTTGGTGAAAAAAACTAGGAACTTTATTCTTATTTCCTCAAATATTTGCTAAGATACAAATCTAACCTGAAAACTCTCAGGCAGCTCCTTGGTCTAGATATTCCATGTGTATAGTTTGGATGGTTTAAATGGGAAATTTTTGGTTTATAATATGTGGCAATTTAAAAAGATTAAAGCTTTCCACAACAGTTTTATTAAGAAAATAACCAGTGGCAAGTGTTGAGCTACTTTTTAATGTTTCTCATAATAATGTCATTAAAGCAATATTTAATTAAAATCCAGTTAGTGTGTGATGATAAAACATTATTTTCAATACTGAATTTAGATGATTATTTTTCCAGGGTTTTTTTTAGTGTGAAGGCAGTTACAGTCAGCATGCAACTCTACTGTGTTTTCAGTGCAGAATAATTCTTTTTTTTTTTTCACTTTAGAAGAGTGATTTTTGAAGTGATGCATTTGGATTATCTGGTTGAGAAAATGTGGGGTTTGTATGTTAAGCATTTAAAGCATTCTCTTTCTCATTTAATAGTCTTTAAATTTTGAACTAAAATTAGGCAGCAACAGACCTGAAGCTTTGCAGTTGTGGAAGGAAACTTCTCATATTCAGGACAACATGTTTAGCATCTTTCAGGTCTATAAAATAGTAATTCTGCTAGCTATTGTTGGTTTTATTTATTATGTTTTACTGCATTTCATGGAGCCTCATGAGCCTATTCTGACAGAGTTATGTACTGCTGGAAGACAGTCTACCTTCGGAGATGCTTGTATTCTAAATAGGACAATAAATGAAATCAACATGCAGGGAATACGAGCAGAGGAATAACATAGAAAACTAAATTTGTAGGCTCAGTGTTACATTGATCATGTGAGAAAGAAAAACTGAGTGCTGACGTCTGTTTTCCAGAACTTTTCTGGATTTTGCACAAAATAGCAATTGTCTAAAATCTGTAAACATCCTGGGGGAGAAATAAGGTTTCTTCATGTTTGCAGGTGAGTGTCCTACCAAACCAAGTACAGCACCGCTCTCCCTCTCTCCTTCTCTCTCAGGACGAAGGTGTCACCTCCCGTTCTCCACTGTTCTGTACAAACACAGTCTTTAGGTTTTATTTTTCCTTTTTTGCAGTCTCAGAGAGAGGAGCACATTCCAATACAGGGAATAGCCACACCAAAAAGGGGATGGTCAACCACTGGGAAGCCAGCACATGCCTGGTGGAACATTTGGTCAGCTCCTTCCCCTCTGCCTGTGCAGTAAAGTGCATAGTAATTGAATTCAAATGCAGACATCTATTAATATGCTTTTCTTAAAAAGCTCTGATGGAATCATACACAATATCCTTCTCTGAATAATATATTCTTATCCCACAAAGCCTGTCAGACTTTTCTGGAGAAAGGCAGTTCAGCAGATTTAGTTACACTTTCTGCAATCCCCTTCTCATTAGGATGACAAGGAAACATACTTTCATAATTCAGTTTTCCAATAATCCATATGAACTATAGAACTGTATTTCAGCTTCAGTTTTCTTCATCCTCAGTTGGCCAGTGTGAAATCTACAACATCACATCTCATTTGTCAGTCCCTGTCCTGTGCTAGAGTTCAACGGCTGGTTTCTGCTGCCCCAGTAAAGCTATTCACGGCTCTGACTGTGCTGGTGCAGCTAAAGGTGATGTGATCTACCGAGGGCATGCGTTACATACACTCTTCTCATTATATGGCTCCCAGGTCTGAAAAACTTTAGCTGCAGCTTGTCCATCTATTAAATCACTGGCAGATGCCAATACAGGTCTGGAAGCTCTGCTGAACTTCCAAGCAGGAGGTCAGCCTGTGTTCACTGTTTTTTTTGGACTTACTTGAATGCTGTTGCTTCCTCTATCCTCTTTTTTTTCTTCTCATTAAGAGTCATTGAGGAAACAACCTCAGTAGAAAACTACTAGTGTTATTTGGTATGACCTGGAAAGAGTGTAACACGTAAGTAAAATGACTGACCACCACATAAAGGTCACAGAATGGTTGAGGTTGGAAAGGACCTCTTGAGATCTACTCCACACCCCCTCCTGCTCAAGCAGGGTCAACAAGAGCAGGTTGCCCAGCACAGTGATCAGTCAGGTTTTCCCCAACTCCAGGGATGTCTCTCCAAACGTGAAGACCCCACAGCCTCTCTGGGCTACCTGTTCTAGTGTTTGATCACCTTCACAGTAATTAAAAAAGGTGCTTTCTTGGGCTCAGGTGGGATTTTCTGCTTTTTAATTTGCGCCCATTGTGTCTTGTTCTGTCAGTAGGTACTACTGAGAAGGGTCTGGCTCCCTCTACTTCATATCCCCCCCATCAGGTATTTACACACATTGATAGTGCCACTGAGCCTTCTTTTCTTCAGGCTGAACAATCCCAGCTCTTTCAGCCTCTTCTTGTATCAAAGTTGCCCCAATTTCTTAATCAGCATTGTGTCCCTGTGCTGGACTTGCTCCAGTAATTCTGAGTCTTTTTTGTGCTAAGGAGCTCAGAACTGGACACAGTACCTCACATGTGGCCTCTTCATTGCTGAGTAGAGGGGAAGGATCACCTCCTGTGACCTGCTGGCAGTGCTCCTAATACAGCCCAGGAAGCTGTTGGCCCTTTTTTTGCTGTGAGCATGCATTGCTGACTTATGGTCAGCTTGTTGTCCACCAGGACCTAAATCTCCTTCTCTGCAGAGCTGCTTTCCAGCCAGCTGCATTCCTGTGTACTGGTGCCTGGGGTTATTTCTCCCTAGATGCAATTATCTACAAAAGGACTAGTGGTTAGCTAACCATAACTTGGGAATATTCTCATATTGAACAATTGAGATTATTGTACACAAGACTAGTAAAACACCAGCAATTACCAATTCTACTATTTTCAATCACAGATCACAAAGGAGATTCTGGAAATGTCTTACTAAGGATACCATGATAGAATTCAAATTCCATATAATTACACAGGAAAAATACCAAATGTCCTGCTGGAAATGTATGTAACTCAAATAACAAAAGTGTTAGTGCTGCATGATGGTTAGGTGGATCATGAATGTAGGAAAAGATCTTTTCTATATCTCCATGACACTGACCCACAATAATTGTACTCTTCTAAGATGCAGGGATTTTTCTTTCTGCTTTGCATACTACTTAACAGTTTTGGTACTGTTATTATTTGTAATTGTGGAAAAGTAGTTGTGTAGCTAAAATACAAGTAGGAAGAAAAGACACATGCTTCATTCTCCTGTCACACCAGTATACTACTACTGATTTCAATGGATTTGGTCCTGAACAATCACGGTTTAAATAAGAGGTAAAAGAAATGTGTAATCAATCTAGAGTGTGGTAATCTGACATGTGGTGCTTGATGCTCTGAATATAGGCAGGAAAAAGAGCTGCAAATTGTAAGCTCATTGGAAAAAGCATTGTATCTTCCTTTACTTTGTGTAGACTTTCATTTGCTTCCAATGGGAGGTTAGACTATGTAAGGAACACAGTAGTGGGCTCTAAATTGGCTTTCAAAAAGTCTGTTGACTGTTGTCCTTAGAGCAGCTGGTAATTTACTTCCTTTTCTTCATGTGGCTTGGTAGTTTGGTGCTGCAGCTCTTGATTTGCTCTTCCTTGCAAGAGACAGCATGAAGTGTAAAGAAGGAGTCTCTGGCAAGCAGTTCACTGCTGTTCTAGTTCTTTGTGTCTTATTGTTAGCAAAAGTAGCATGACCTTACATAATGTGACACATGATAGAAGAAGTAATGTGACAAGACATATTAGACAGGCAGTGCTGCACACAAGATGTATGACACATCTCATCTCAAACAAACATTGCTCTTAGCCAAGATAGTACTTCAAAAGGCACTTTACTTTTCTCTCTACCCTCCAGACTGTTGATAGATATGAATGTCATCACAGAGACTACACCTCTGTCCTGAATAACACCAGAAGTCCAACAAATTGCTGAAGCTAATGTTTAAAATCAGAAGATTAAAATTACAGATAAAACCAAACACAAATATTTTAAGCTGTGTGGTCAAAAGGAGAAGATGGTAGGATGTTTCTCCCCATTGACTGTTAGATCAGTTGTACAACTAATAGCACAAGGCAACAGTTGCTGTCAATTAGAAATAACTCAAGTGAAATTTCATTAATTTGGGTCATTGTAGCTGGAAAACCACTTGCAAAACCTGGAGTTCTGTGAATTAGTAAAGAAATACACCGGAAATTTTACCACATATTTTACTATACACTTGTCAACCGCAGTTCAAGTTTGTTCAAAATTTGTTATCATCTATTTGCAAACATGCTGTAGTCTAAGTTTTTAGAATAAGCACAACAGATAAATAAGGTACAATGAATAGATTAACTGATATTACATGAGACCAAGCTCCAGCAACTAGCTTTTGTGCTACTGCACAGAAAGTCCCATGCTTGAGAAGAATGCTAAAATAGAGGAATTCTTAGATTTTTTGCATCACTTTTTTACATATATATGAGCACCTTTTTCTAAAGAGTAGCAATAACTTTCTAATAATGAATACATGAAAATTCAAAACATGCTTGGCTGTTGAAAATGACATTATTTATTCCCACTTGATGGACAAATGATCTGGGTCTCAGGGAGACTAAATACATTGCAGAAGTTGGCATAGAGAATCAGTGACCAAGTCCAGCATGCTTAATCTGCACTGGTCTCCACTTAGGTTAGATCACAGGGGCGAAACCAAGGGCAGATATGTTGGGCAGGCAAGGGGCATATGTGGACTGCCCAACCCTTAATACTGCATTTTGGGCATCTGCTTTGTATCTGTTAGGGCTGTAGGTGAATGATTTGGCTGCTGAATAGGCCCTGGCCTCAGGTTAAGTTAACTGAACAGGACATGGCAAACTATCAGACATGTCACGCTGCAATGGATGGATATAAACTCTTCAGAAGGGATAGGCAAGGAAGGAGGGGCGGTGGGGTAACCCGGTATATTAGGGAGTGTTTTAATTGTCTAGAGTTTCATGATGGTGACAGTAGGGTTGAGTGTTTATGGGTAAGAATCAGGGGGAAGGCCCACAAGGCAGATAACATGGTGGGACTCTGTTATAGACCACCCAGCCAGGAATCTATAAGCAGCTCGGAGAAGTCTCACAATCACTAGCCCTTGTTGTTGTGAGGGACTTCAATTTACCAGATGCCTGCTGGAAAGGAAGCAGTCTAGGAGGTTCCTGGAGCGTGTGGAAGATAACTTCCTGACACAGCTGGTGAGGGAGCCAGCTAAGGGAGGTGCCCCGCTGGACCTGTTGTTTGCAAACAGAGACGGACTTGTGGGTGATGGGATGGTTGGAGGC